>CM038230.1:10388785-10772216 GCA_021442155.1 Cymbidium sinense
GAATAATAGTGAACAATTATATTTTTTAATCTCATCAAATAGAGTGTCATAATTATAAAAAAATTATCATTTAATTTTTTAAATGAAAAAAAAATTTGTAGCATATGCTACTATTTTTTTATATAGCTATAATTGTCTTAAATAGACTCAACGGATTAACAAATTTTCATTCTTCACCCACAATATTAAAATTTATCACAATGAGACATTATTAACTACAAACACACATAGATAGAGTTATCCATATTTTATCTATCTATTATTAATGTATATAAATCATTTGTATTAAATATTCTACAACACAGACAAAATAATAGAGAGAGAGAGAGAGAGAGAGAGAGAGAGAGAGCAGAAGAAGCTGAAAAAAGATGAAGAAATAAAGAAATTAAGCACACTATTCTGAATCTTACAGCACCGAGCTTTACTACAGTAACAGCAGAGTATGATTAATAAAGAACAGAACCTTAATTATACAGAGAAAATGAACCTGATTAGCTTCTAATGATGGATTAATTAGCCCTTCAGCCATTCTTAATGAGAGTGCTGAAATGCGTAGATATGCTTAAGTGCTTCTATAATTGAAGCATATATAAGAGGCAGCGACGAAAGTGAGTGTAGAATAATTTCCTTAATTAATTTTATTACAGGCCGGTCGCTGCATACAACCCCTCCAAATGGCAGTTCTAAATTGCATGAGCCGTCTAGTTTACTTGAACGCGAGATAAGAGGTTGGAGCCAAGAACGTGCTACGTTAAAATCATATTTAATTATAGTTTATACTTATAAAAGGTAGAAAACGTTACGTTGTATCATGAATCAATATCTCGCTTCGGCTTAGTTCACACCTGCTTGCGCTAGTACTATCCTCTAAGGGGGGACGCTCCCCTATCGATTCATTTTTACATCCAACTGCTTCGGTAGATCACTTAGCACCGTTCATCTTCAGCGCAACAGCGCTCGATCAGTTAGCTATTACACACTCTTTCAAGGGTAGCTGCTTCTAGGCAAACCTCTTAGCTGTCTCTACACCTCTACCTCCTTTATCACTTAGCGATCTATTGGAAACATATAAAAGTAAAAATAAATTTATTTAGTCCGAACATGTCAAAGAAGATTTAATCTAAGATCAATCTATGAAAGAGCTAATGCGATTTTGGTCTTTTCACTCTAAAGGAGAGAGAGAGAGATTCTTGTGTGTGTGTGTGAGAGAGAGAGAGAGAACCTCACTATTTAGAATGAAATACCTATTTAGATTGTATCATTATTATTTCAAAGTCATTAAAATAAAATAAAATGTCTGATCTCTACGAATGATAATTCCATATAAAATTAATAAGATGTCTCAAAAGCCTAAAATTAATTAATCTTTAATTAATCATAAAATTAATAGTCTTAAAAAATAAGATAATGCATAATGTATAATTAAATTCATATGTGAGCTAACATTCAAAAAATTTTAACAATCTTCGACTTGGGCCACATATATTGCTTAATAATTATACATTATTAAATATTTTAAGAGCTCAATATTTGATATTATTGATCTCATTTTTAGGATGAGCTTTCAACCCCTCCATCTTAGACATAGGACTTCTCTTAAATATTAAGAATTCCTTAGTCTTAAGAATTTCTAGTGATTAGGTGAACACTTAACCTAACCTAGAGACTTAGAAGAGTTAGCCATTGGAATAAGTCAATATTTAGGGCTATTAGAAAAATTTGCCTACCCTATAGCTTGAACTAAATCCTTACTTCCTTCTTTCAAGATAAACTCCAAACTCATATCAAATCCAAATCAATTCAAATTCAATAAATTTTCTCATAACCCACTTATATTCTCATTCATATTCACATATATAAATGAAATATAAATTTAAATAAATTAAACTAAATCCAAATCAAAAATCTTTTTTAAGTCCTTAAGTACTTAGCATAAATCATATTCAAATCAATTCAAACTCATAAAATTTTCATAACCCATTTATATTCTCATTTATATTCACAAATATAAATGAAATATAAATTCAAATATCCAAAACCAAATTCAAAACTCAAATTCAAATTCAACTAAAATCTAACCTAAGCCTTTCAAGTCAATTCTTGAACTTAGCCAAATCAAACGCAAATCAAGCCAAACCCTTGATTTTTCTTCATGGTTTAATCAATCCTTCAATCATGAATCCAAATATAAACATAAACCTCAATCCTCAAACCCAAACCAAATTCAAAAAAAAATTAAACCCAAGTCAAGCTCATGTTCACCCTTTTGACTTAAAATTATCAAATGAATCAAAACTCATTTGACTTCAAATCTATTGCAAATGGATTTATATTTCATTCATAAATCCATATGTGAGTTCAGGCAAACTTGAATCAAGCCTTGATTAAGACAACTAAACCCAATTGGCTCAGTTGACACAAAATGGCCAATTTGACATACATGAACCAAAATTTAATTCAACCCAAATCAAAGTGAATTAAGCCAATCCAAACTTCATGTTATATTTGTTGATCATCATAGGTTAATCAATTATCATGAATTGGGTCAAACTAAATCAACCAACCTCTTTGACTAAGTCAACCCTTTAACCCATATGAACCCAAACTAGCCAAATTGCAATCTAAACCAAATCGAGTGTAACTAATGGCTCAAGTTCACTCCAAATCAAAGTGAATTAAGCCAATCAAAATTTCATGTCATATTTTTTGATCATCATAGGTTAATCAATTTTCATGAATTGGGTCAAACCAAGTCAACCTAGCCCGTTGACCAAGTTAACCCTTTAACCCATATTAACCCAAACTAGCCAAATTGCAACCTAAACCAAATTGAATGCAAAAAATGGCTCAAGTTCACTCTAAATTGATTATTATACTTGACCAAAGCCTTAATTAAACTCAATTGGACTAATTGGCAACTAAACTCAACCTAGCCCAATTGACCATGAACCCAACTTGACCTAAAAGGTCAAATAAAGCTAAAATCAAATATAAATCAAATTGATTAAAAACAAAGATACCAATCCATTTCAAAAGATCAACCAAACCCAAACCAAGCCATGATTCAAGCCAATTTGGTCAATTGGGTCAAATTGATCAACTTAGCTCAAATTGACCTAAATAATCAAATTAGATAAAATCTAAATTAAACCAAATTAATTGAAACCATTTGAACCAATATACTCCAAATAGTCATTTGAATTTTACCCTACTCTTATTTTGACCCAATTTGACCAATTGATCAACATAACCCGTTTTGACCCGATTTGACCTAAATGGGTCAAATTAACCCAAATTAAACTAAATGAACTTCAAATGACATGAAATTTGGCCTAACTTACTTTTGACTCATTTCAAATCAGTTCAAATTAAATTCAATGTCAAATGACCACTTTTCTTTTGGTCAAGGGCATTCCATAAGAAAAGATACTTTTTCAAGTGGTCATTTCTCTTCCTTGGCCACTTGACACTCATCCATTGATCCACATAGGCAACAATGACACTAGTTTTCTGACCCAATGAGTGGTTGGGGCAGCCATGACTCATGAGGAGGTGAAATCATCTCACCTCTCCCATTGGAACACTTGGCATGAAGGACACTCACCTCCCCTTAGCTAGGACACCCACATATCCTTAATGACAGTAACTTTCCATGCCTTAGCCAATCATAGTGAGCCACCTAGGATGATTCTCTTCCATTCCTAACCACCTCAAGCCAAATGGCATGAGTTTAGAGCCAAAATTTTAAACAAAAAGTGAATTTTAGTTTATTTTTAGTCATTTTTCATCCTAAGGCTTTAGTGGCTAAAGAAAATCCTCATTTTCCCTCATTCTCCTCCTCCTAGAGCTCCCAAAGCCATTGGCAATCACCCCTACTTCATTTTGAAGAGAAATACTTCAAAACTAAGTGGATTTCGGCGAGAAAATGACGATCAAGGGAGGAAACTTCGTTTCGACATAAAGGTGAGAATCTAAGCTCAGTCCAAAGGCTTCTTCCCTCACTCAACAGCGCGCTTGAGTCACCACCGCTGCCGGAAATCATCCACAGTGAGATAACCTTCAAAAACTATAGTCGGCCTTAGGATCCCTTATTTTGTAATAGTTTTTGCACGATTTTTAGGAATCTATCCTAGATAATCCCGTATTTTTGCTTTAAATTATCCAAATTAAAAAATAAAATTTTTTCGGTGTAAATAGACGTGAAAATGAGTCCATTTAGATAAGTTTTCACTTAAAAATTCTTTTTTTAAAAAAAAAAATCATGTTTCTACCGTTCATTATCGGCTACTGTCGCCCCATCCATGGATGGATCATACTCGATCGCTGTGAATCACGCCTTCCGATCCCGATCGATGCACCGATCGCCTTAAAATGAACCCGAGTTTTAAATTTTTTAGATTTTTCTACAATTAGTTATGAATTTAAGAAGTTTCAATAGATTTAAGTGATTTTTATGAATTCTGCTAATTTATTTTATTAAAAATAAATCATTTGACACTCAAAATTAAATATCTTTTAATATAAAGATCATTTTAACTTGACATTTTTATGGTAGGTATATTTTAACATCAGTTTTAATCTCAAAAAATTTCAACTTAATCTGACATGTATTTTTGGTTTAATAAAAATTTTTTGGTTTTTTTCTAAAAGTTAAATTAAGCTCAAAATAATCAGTGAAATTTGAGGATTTTGCGTTTGTTGGATTTATCTCGGAAAGATGAATCCAACAAGCCATTGTTTTAAATTTTTGGTTAAGTATTTTATTTTCTATAAATTTTTTAAATTTATAGAAAATGTGGATACTCCAAAGGCTTAATATGGTACATGTATTTTAGTTTCAATTGCTGGATTTCTTCTTTTCTTCTTTCTTCTTTCTTCTTTTGATTCCTTCTTTTAGATGGTTAAAATATGGATACTCCAAAGGTTTCATATGGTACATAAGATGTGATCTTATAACCAATGCTCATCATAATCCCCCATAACAATCATTCCAAAATTATAATTATAAAAGTACATGAAAAGGAAAAAAAGCAAATCTAACTAAAACCTGCAAAATAGGTATTAGCCAAACAAATCACACATTCTCAAGCATGTATATAAACAAATTGGACTTAGCACCCCACACATGGGTAACCAAGTCCACCTGGTCTATTTTGGATTATGCCTAAGGGTATAAACAACCTGCACAACAAAAGTCGTTATATTTTTATTACAACACCCCTTATGCACAATCCTAAAAGACAATGATTAAAAATTATCTTATTATCATTCTATACATACATCCTAACATCTAGACTAAAACATCACATCATAAAATAAAAGTAAACATCAAACCATGTACACCAACATGGGACTGTGACTTATTGTAGTGCATGTAAGATTTGTGTAGTATGCTTAGCTAGGCTTTAAGGTTAAAATTTTTTAAGTGTGAAAAGGTTCAACTTAGAATGGTGGTCTCATTTAAGTTGTTTAGTTGATACGGGTTAATTTTATTTGATGATTTGATTTATTTTGAATGAACCTACTTAATTACTAAAGATTGTAAAGAGATAAAAAGAGAAAATAACTTCTCTTTCCTCCCTACCTTAAGTGATTTCTAAGGTATATTCATTAATGATTTTTTTTTGCTTAGTTAATATTTTATTATATATTTTAATTAATCTTAAGTTTAAATTTTTCTCTGAACAAACCTATTCAAAAAGAAAGGTATTTTAAGATTAAGTAAAGTGAATTACTATCACAAAATATATAATATTTTATTTCTTTTTCACATGAGAGAAATCCAACAAACGCAAAATCCTCAAATTTCACTGAATATTTTGAGCTTAATTTAACTTTTAGAAAAAATCAAAAATTTTTAATTAAACCAAAAATACATGTCAGATTAAGTTGAAATTTTTTGAGATTAAAATTGATGTTAAAATATACCTACCATAAAAATTTCAAGTTAAAATGATCTTTATATTAAAAGATATTTAATTTTGAGTGTCAAATGATTTATTTTTAATAAAATAAATTAGCAGAATTCATAAAAATCACTTAAATCAATTGAAACTTCCTAAATTCATAACTAATTGTAGAAAAATCTAAAAAATTTAAAACTCGGGTTCATTTTAAAGATAATTCAGAGAAAACCCACAAATCGCACGGTGCCACGTGGCTCGCGCTTGCCACATGGCACTGCGCGTCCAACCACGTGGTGCCACATGGTGTCGCAATGCCACGTCAACGCCGCGCGGATTTTCTAATTTAAAAAATTAATTAAAATCACTTAAAACTTAAAAAATTTATAGAAAATAAAACACTTAACCAGAAATTGAAAACAATGGCTCATTTGATTCGTCTTTCCGAGAGAAATCCAACAACTCAAAATCCCCAAATTTCACTGAATATTTTGAGCATAATTTAAGTTTTAGAAAAAAATTAAATTTTTTAATTAAACCAAAAATACATGTCAGATTAAGTTGAAATTTTCTGAGATTAAAATTGATATTAAAACATACCTACCATAAAAATTTCAAGTTAAAATGATCTTTAGATTAAAAGATATTTAATTTTGAGTGTCAAATGATTTATTTTTAATAAAATAAATTAGCAGAATTCATAAAAATCACTTAAATAAATTGAAGCTTCCTAAATTCATAACTAATTATAGAAAAATCTAAAAAATTTAAAACTCGGGTTCATTTTAAAGATAATTCAGAGAAAATCCATAAATTTATTTCTAATTGAGTTTGAATAGTAGAGTTTTCTTAATTAAGCTTTATTTGAAAACTTAATAATCCTAGTTACTCCCTCATGACTTCATTAATTAATTTCAAACTTCTTAAGCATGTTTATGGGATAACTTCTGCCTCACCTAATTTTCTTGGAATTTATTAATGAGTTAATGAGAGAAATTAATTAATGAACCCCTAATCACTCTCTTAATATAATTAAGGTTAATTAAGCATGTGAAAAGTTGTTTAGTTCCTTGATTAAGATAATTTTAAACTTTATTTAAGTGATTAGGAGGTTTATAGAATGATTTTGGGATATTTACCTTAAGATATTCCCTAAACCTCCTTTCTTCTTTAATCTAAATATAATTAAGGGTTAATCTACTAATGATCTACTTAATTAATCAAATCAAATTCTCAAAATTAAAATTAATCCAAAAACTTAATCAATCCTTCTTGGGTAGATACTTAGGTGTTCAATAACCTAAGTAAATTTGAGGAAATCATACCTAACCCATATGTGTGAAAAATGTTATGAAAGTACTTAAATTAAATTATTTAGCTTTATTAATCATTAATTGTGTGCCAATTGCATTAGGTACCTTTCTTTCTTATGATACATTAATAATTTAAATTTCTTGTGATTTTATGTCATATATTGGCTCATAATTTTTTGATTAAATATGTTAAAGAAGTATAGGCAAGGGGTAATTAATAAACTTAATCTACACCTTAACCTAATCAAAGCATAAAATTAATCTAATCACCTAAAAATTAAATTAAATTAATACACACATGTGGGAATAGGTAAGGACCAGCAAACCTTCTCACACTTTTCTAATTCAAATCAAACTCAAAACAAAATGAAAGTCTCTTTAAACAACTTTTGATTCTCTTTAAATGATCTTCATAAGATTGTCTTTAAGAATTAGATAGAGTGAATGAAATTACATGCTTACATCACTTTATTTCTTTCCTAGCATGCTAAATGTGTATGTCATATGAGTTTCATAAATTCATGTATTTTTTTTAAAATCAAATTCAAAATAAAATATTTTCTTTATGTCAAATTATATGTTTTGGCTAAAGTAAAAAATATGAGTGGCTATTATCACTATTAAATTTAAAACTATTTTTAAAATCTATAAATTAAATACCTAAAAGTGAAAGTGTGCTACTTATAATTATTTATAAGCTTGCATGTGGATATAAATATGAAGATGTGCATAGTGTATCCTTCCTTCTCTTTTCTTTTAGTATGATTTTGAATAGGATTTGGCAAAGTGTATAGTTCATTTAAAAAGAACATAACACTTGCCTAATTCTCTTTATATTCATTCCTATACTATTACTTAAGAAGGACATCTACATTTGCACATTTAAATTGCATAAACAAAACAAATCAACCAACACAAACTTTTTGAATATTTCTTTTTCATTTATTTCTTTTGTACACTTGCTTGTATTTAAAGAAAGTGATATATTAGTCTGGGCAACTCCGGGGTTGCGAGATTTTAAGTAGCCCTAAGTAGGTCTTGTACCTAGACCCCTGGTTAACAATGACGTCGTACTCACTTATGTCTTTCATACATACATGTGTGCATGTGAAAAATGCATAAGAAAATCTCTTTTCTACTTAATGAAAATCATGCATCATAAAACTTTTAAATTTTCTTAAGTAACTCACTTAGCATTCTCTTTTCATGCATTTTTTTTTGTACATGCACATGTATTTAAGAAAGTGGTATATTAGTCTGGACAACCCCAAGGTTTGAGGGCTTTAAGTTCTAAGTAAGTGTATACCTTACGTTGGTTAACAATGACGTTCCACTTATGTCTTTTATACTTGTAAATGTGCATATGAAAAATGGATAAAAGAATTACTCTCTTCTACTTAACAAAATCATGCATACATGAAACATTCTAAGTTTCCTTAAGCAACCTCTCTTAGAATTCATTATTAGGTGTGCTAAATACTTGCATCGCATGTATAGATATGCTTAGGATTCATTCATGTGCATGATACACATGTGAGAAAGAAATAAAATATTGTGTATTTTGTGATAGTAATTCATTTTATTTAATCTTAAAATGCCTTTCTTTTTGAATAGGTTTGTTCAGAGAAAAATCTAAACTTAAGATTAATTAAAATACATAATAAAATATTTACTAAGTAAAATAAAAATCATTAATGAATATACCTTAGAAATCACTTAAGGTAGGGAGGAAAGAGAAGTTATTTTCTCTTTTTCTCTCTTTACAACCTTAGTAATTAAGTAGGTTCATTCAAAATAAATCAAATCATCAAATAAAATTAACCCATATCAACTAAACAACTTAAATGAGACCACCATTCTAAGTTGAACCTTTTCACACTTAAAAAAATCCTAACCTTAAAGCCTAGCTAAGGATACTACACAAATCTTACATGACACACACATTAGGCTAAGTCACCACTTATAGTACTATGTTAAGGCAGTGCATGGTTTTATGTTTACTTTTATTTTATGATGTGATATTTTAGTCTAGATGTTAGGATGTATGTGCGTAGAATGAATAATAAGATAATTTATTCTAATCATTGTCTTTTACTGAGGATTGTGCATAAGGGGTGTTGTAATAAAAATGTAACGACTTTTGCTGTGCAGGTTATTTATACCCTTAGGCATAATCCAAAATAGACCAGGTGGACTTGGTTACCCATGTGTGGGGTGCTAAGTCCAATTTATTTATATACATGCTTGGTAATGTGTGGTTTGTTTGGCTAATACCTATTTTGCAGGTTTTAGTTAGATTTATATTTTTCCTTTTCATGTACTTTTATAATTAGAATTTTAGAATGATTGTTATGGGGGATTAGGATGAGCATTGGTTATAAGATCACATCTTATGTATCATATGAAGCCTTTGAAGTATCCACATTCCAACCATCTAAAAGAAGGAATCAAAAGAAGAAAGAAGAAAAGAAGAATGAAGAAATGAAGAATGAAGACCCCCATAATATGAATTTCTTGCTTAATTGTAATTAATTCATTTGTAATATGGGTTGTATAAAGGTAGAGCTCAACTACCCAATTTATTTTTGAGTTTGTGCGGTGGTGCCCGACCACACTTGGCCTTTTATTCTTTTGCGTTAGGTTTATAAAATATTTGATGTTTTGTTTAGCTTGTGCAATAGAAATGGCATGATTTTCTAGTTTCTTCCTTACTTTGATCTATGGCCTGGATGAAGATTAGACTCTTCGGCAAAAATAAATCTTCTACCAAATTAATCAACTCAAAATTAAAAATAAATAACTCATAATCTCATTTAAAATCTAAGTTAAAATCAAGATAAAAGAATTAGCAACCCCTTAGCTAGATGAGTATTTATTTTCTAACATCATGCATAAAAACATATTATTTAACTCTTGAATGGAGGGATTCCACCTTTGACAGAGAAACTTGGCTTCACCTTTGAGAGTCATGGTGGAAACACACCTCCTCCCATCTTGTTGACTTTTGGGCCATAATCTTATTTCTCATGCATTAGACATATGAATCATATAGCCCGAGTCAAATGATTATCCAAAATAAAAATAAAATATATGAAAATTTTGCGTTAAATTTAGGTCATTTGAAGCATGCCCTTACATGATCTAGTCTCTTTAGGGAGTAAGTTTAAGGACTTAGTCTCTTTCTAAATAAATAATAGTCCAGTTATCTTGCATAAAGCATAAGACTTGCATACATGAATTTAAAATTGTAGGAGGTGTTAGTTGGCGACCACCTTAAGCGGTTGTAAGTCCAAGCAGTAGGGTGGTTTTCCCTTTATTATGGAGGCAAATCAAATACTCATTTTTATCTTAGATTTAGGTCATGCTTTGGCATTCTCCAAAGCTCCCTAGATTTAGGTTATAAGGTTATTTCTCCCTTATATGGGTCATAAGCATAAATCATCATCTCTTAGGCATTTCCATGACCTTACATCATGGAATCATAAGCCCTAAACTTCTAATAAAAATTCAACTCAAACAAATAATTTTCCTCAATTTCAAAAATGTAAAGCCCAACCATAGAATAGTTTGAGATGCTCGCTAAGTTTCCTAGCATCGTGAGCATCCCCTACTCACCTTCATTTGGATTCGATAAGAACTCCCTCCTCTTGATCAATCCCACTTAATTTGCCAAAAATAAACTAATTGATTGATAGTTCTACCTATTGAATTCTTTAGAGACAACGATCATTTACCTTAATCGAGAGTATTCCTAAGGAATCCCCTTTCTTAGGATGTAATTAACTATGAGAGCTTGTCGCTATAGGGAACTTAATGAACCTTGTTTAAAATAAATCCTACTTTACTTTTCTATATAAAGTGAAAGAATAGTACATATCTATGCACTATTGTTTGGGAGTCCTTATTGAGGTGATTAGGTCCATTGTAGGGTGGTGACTTATGTCTTTCGAGATAATACACCTCTCCTCAATGTCATACCCGATCACCTTAATAAGAACATATCCGGATCTACGTGGTGTCCTGATCAAAGGCATATATTTCTATTTTCATGTATCCTCTTCAAAAGGATAGATGAAAGCAAGAATATTTTACTACAGTTATCTTCAAAGAGAAATATCTTTAAACAATCTGGTTCATTAATAATATTAACATAGAATCAAAGTGATCTTTATTATAATTTTTTTCTATAATAAGATCCATCAATGATCACTAAATCAATATGATTAACGACATAGATCAAGTACAAATGTTTAGCATGAAAATTTTATGTAATGTGATCATATATTATGTCTATTTCTAACTAGTCCTATATTATAACTCAAAAGAGTTGTAAATATTATTTCATTTATTTATGTTAAACTGTAATTGAAACTACATAACTTTATTTCATAGTTTTCAACTATAACATAATAACAATACTTTATTTCTGATCATAAAAATATATTTATAATCATTGAACATCATAAGCAAACTCTCACTATGCTAGCATATCATCAAAGTAAACCACTCCCATGTGAGTCACATGCTCATAAAATACTTTAGGGGGTAAATCTTTTATAAGTGAATTTATAATTATAAAGTTTGTACTAATATGTTCAATAGATACTTGAGAACTCTGAACTCTTTCTTTTACAACAAGAAACTTTATGTTAATATGCTTTGATTTTGACGAACTCATGTTGTTCTTTGAATACAACTCAGTAGCTCTATCATCACAATTTATTTTTAATGGTCTCTCTATTCTATCAAAAATAGTTAGCCCAATGATAAAATTTCACAGCCATATTCCTTGATTTGATGCCTCATAACAAGCTATAAATTCTGCTTTCATAGTGGAAGAAGCTATAATTGATTGTTTAGCACTTTTCTAATATATAGCTACTCCAAATAATAAGAACATATAATTTGAAGTAGATCTTCTACTATCGAGACAACTAACAAAATCAGAATCGGAGTACCCCATGATCTCAAATTGATCTGATCGCCGATATATGAGTATAAAGTCTTTTGTTTTCTTCAGATATTGCATAACCTGTTTTATTGCTTTCCAATGATCTATTCTTGGGTTACTTAAATATCTGCCAAGCATTCCAACAATGTATGCAATATCCGGATGTGTACAAACTTGAGCATACATAAGACTCCCTACTGTAGATGCATAAGAGATCTTTTCCATTTCTTTCTTTTCGAATTCATTTCTTGGACATTGAAGCAAACTGAATTTATCACTTTTAGCAATGGGTGTATCTCCTGGTGCATACTCTTTCATGCTAAATCTTCTAAGCACTTTATTAATATATACCTTTTGTGATAAACCAAGCATACCACGAGAACGATCTCGATGAATTTGTATACCCAACACAAAAGATGCATTCCTAAGATCTTTCATTTCAAATTTATTTGAAAATTTTTTTTGGTTTCATGCAAAAAGCTTATATCACTACTTGTCAATAGAATATCATCAATATATAATACTAAGATGATGAATTTACTCCAACTTATTTTGTGATAAATACATTGATCAACAATATTTTCTTTAAAACCAAAAGAAGTAATAACTTAATCAAATTTCTTATATAATTGACGGGAAGCTTGCTTTAAACCATAGATGTATTTCTTTGATTTGCATACCAAGTGTTTTGAATCAGAAGATTGAAAATTTTCTGGTTGCACCATATATATAGTTTCTTCAATGTCGTCATTGAGAAATGCAGCCTTTACATCCATCTGATGTAATTCTAAATCATAATGAGCTACTAGTGTTATAATGATTCTAAAAGAGTCTTTCGAAGAAACTGGAGAAAAAGTCTCTTTATAATCAATGTATTCCTTTGAGTGAAACATTTAGCAACTAGACGTGCTTTATACCTTTTGACATCGCCTTTTGAATCTTATTTGGCTTTAAAAATACATTTACAAATAATGAGTTTTACTAATTTAGGAAATTCGTCAAGATCCCAAACATCATTGTCTTTCATTGATTTCATATCATCCTCAATGGCTTATATCCATTCATGAGAGTTAACACTTTGTTTGACTTGACTAAGAGAGATTGGATCACTTTTCATTCCAATGTTAAACTCATGTTCTTAGAGATACACAACATAATCATCTGAAATTGCTAATCTTCTCTCCCTAGTAGATTTTCTTAATGACACTTCAATTTCAAGTTGTTATGATTCCTCAGTATGAGTGAGAGTTAACTCAAGAATATTTGGATTATCCATATTTACAACTTAAATAAGATCAAGTAAAATTATCTGATCATTTTCTTTTATAACTATAGAAAGAGTAATAAATTGCTCTTCAAATATAAAATTCTTAAGTTTATTACTCCTATCATATTCAACTTTCTCAATAAATTTAACATTTTTCGTCTCGAAAAAAGATTTATTTGAAGAGTCATAAAACTTAAAACCCTTTGCCCTTTTTGAGTATCTAACAAAATATGAGCTTATAATTCTTGAGTCTAATTTTCTTTTATTAGGCTTATATGGCCTAGCTTCAGCTAGACATCCCAAATATGAAGATGCATAATACTAGGCTTCTCCCCAATCCATAATTTATATGGGTTTTAGCTACTACTTTGCTTGGAACTCTATTAAGGATATAAACTGCAGTCTTTAAGGCTTCTCCCCAAAGTGATTCTGGTAATGAAGAATAATTTATCATACTTCTAACCATATCCATAATGGTCTGATTTCATCTATGAGCTACACTATTTTGACTTGAAGTCCCTGGCATGATGTATTGAGAAAAGATATCATATTTGTTAAATATTTGGCAAAAGGGCTTGGACGTTGTTCATTTGATCCATAATATTTGTCATAATTTTTACCACCATGGTCAAATTTGACAACTTTTATTTTCTTTCCAAGTTGATTTCAACTTTAGCCTTACAAATTTTGAATACATCCGGTGATTGTGACTTCTCATAAATCAAGTATAAGTACTCACAATGAGAATAATTATTTATAAAAGTAATTAAATATTGTTGGTCATTCCAAGTAGTTGTAGGGAATGAACCACAAATATCAGTATGAATTAATTCGAAGACGTTTAAACTCCTATTAGCACCAACTTTCTTGATATTTATTTATTTTTCATTGATGCATTCTATATAGAGTTTATTATCTGAAAAATCAAGAGAATCAGGAATTCCTTCTGACACAAGTCTTTCAATTCTATGTTTAGAAATATGTCATAAATACTTGTGCCATAACATATATGAATTTTCATTCATTAATTTTTGTTTTATACCAAAAATGCTTGCATGCAATATCTCATTAATTTAAAGCAGAAATGTCTAATTTATATAAATTATCAACCAAAGAACTAGTACCAATAATATTTGAATACTGAAAGAGACTAAATTTTTTATTTCCAAATGAACAAGAATAACCAAATTTGTCCAAATAAGAAATAAAAATTAAATTTCGTATAAACGGTGGCACATAAAAAGTCACAAAATATAACCAAATTCTAGATATATTCTATATACGCATATTGCTTCAACAGGAATTTTATTGTCATTTCCCACATAGATGAATCTTTCAGCATCAGTTGACATTTGTCTCCTTAGAGAACCCTGCATAATCACACTTATGTGAGTAGTTGCACCTGTATCTATCCACCAAATGTGATTTGGTACTAAGTATAAATTAACTTAGGAACAAACAAAGTTGAGATGTTTACTTATTTTCACGAGCTAATTTGCATACTTGGGACAATCCTTCTTCACATGATCAGGCTTCTTGCAAAAGAAACAAGTAACAACATTATCTTATTTCTATTGCACCTTTTGTTATGAAGTCCCTTTGTCTGCAGTTTCTTTGTCTTTATAAGTCCTTTTTCTTTTAGTAACAATGTCACGAGAGGAAGTGTTAAGTGAACACTTTCTATTTTTGTCACGTTTCAATCTCTCATCCTCTTGCACACATTGAGCAATAAGCTCATTAAGAGTCCATTTTTCCTTAATATTATAACTTATCTTAAAATGATTAAATTGTGCAGTAAGAGAGATCAAAACTAAGTGCACAAGAATGTCATCAAATATCTTTAATTTTTGTGCTCTCAATCTAGTGACAAAATTAGACATCTTCATAATGTACTCTCTTATGTTTTCATTGCATTTATATCGCATTAAAATGAGTTTATTAAGAATAGCACTCGCTTCGACCTTTTCAAAACTAACGAATTAGTCTGCTATTTGGCTTAAAAACTTTTTAGCATATTCCTCATCTAGCATTACACCTCTTGTGATTTATAGAATGAAATGCTTCATGATTATAAGACTCATGCGGTTAGAATGCTCCCACTTTTCAAAGTTTGCCCATTGTTGATAGCTTTCTACAAGCGGGAGGACGTTTAGTCCGGATCGCATAGTCAAGATCCATACACCCAAGAATAATAGTGATATACTCTTTCCATTTCTTAAAGTTAGTGTCGTTGAGCACTGAAATGTTATTTAAATTGCTAGATATAGACGAAATATTAACTGAAAAGAACAAAAATAATACTCACAATTAATAATATCATTATTTATGATATACAATGTAAACAAAATATCAACAAAATATATGCTTGAAATAAAATGTTTAATAAAATGGGCACATATAAGATACCTAACATAACATTATAATTTAATCTTTGGACATAAATAATAATTTGTAAATATCACTCTTAAAATTACAGTCAACAAATATTAATAATAAATATATATATCTATCTTGGATATATATCGTAATTGATATAAATTTATCACATAATTGTAACTGCACAAAATCTGGCCAAAAAATAACATTCCTTTAGGCTGATTATTTTTCGCATAGATTTAAATATAACCCTTATATAATATTCATATATTTGAAAAATAAATAAATTGATATAAGAGAGATCACTTTAGTAATATAATATTTTAATTTAAAATAATTTTGAAATAATAAATATCAATTATATTATTCTAGTAATTACTTCAATTAATATAAACTTGAAATATTTAAATAAATAATAATATTATAAACTTTAATTTAAACTATTTATACATAAATATTTAACAATATATAATAAATGTTTCTGAACTCATACACTTTTATAAATGATAAACAGTAATTGTAATTATTACATTGACTTATCAATTATTCCGTTTGGAATTAATTGCTTTATAGTTGTGAGCTGTGGGTAAAGTGCATCTACAACAAAACATTTTTACAGCAAAATGTTTCTAATAATGCGACAACAAAATATGAAACGACAAGAAGATTTTTTTTATTTATTCAGTTTGGAAGATTTTTTTTATTTTTTTATTCACAATACTTATCTGTGACTTTTCATAATCTACGAACCCACTGAAAACTTTTTCTTATTATTATTTAAAAATAATCAAAGATAAAATACATTTGAATCAAAATCATATAACTAAATATAAATTTTATTTTATTTTAAATTAAAATCACAATGACAAGAATAAATATATTGACCACATAAAAATTAAAATTGTGATCAAAATATAAAACAAATTTAACTATGTTATTTTACTCAAAAAAATCAACAATAAAAAAAAGCCATCTAAAATATATCGATCTTTTAAGATGTCTTAAAGATCTAAAATTAATTAATTTTTATTTGATCACAAAATTAATAGGTTTAAAAAACAAGATAGCATATAATGTATAATTAAATTCATATGTAAGCCACATTCAAAAATTCTCAACACGATCAAATTAGAAAAATTTTCATTACCTTTTTCTTATAATTGGGAATTAAATCAGGCTTAGTTGAGTGAAGCACATCATAGATTAGATTTAATTTGATCATTAAAAATATATGCTTTGCTCGAATTGGAGTTGAGCTTATTTTCTTAATTTAATTGAAATTTATAAAGATGTAAATATTTAAAAAATATTAAAAAGAAAGAACCAAGGGCAATGCAAAATTTTATGAAAGACTTTGTTGCTAGGAGGCATCATCGAGAAGAGGGGTTCCTTGTGAGTAATGGCATTGTAGAAGTTTTCGCCGTGATAGAGAGGAGGTCGCCACTGTGTTTTAGGGCAGAGAAGATTGTTGGGGTGCTCGTCGTCGTCGGGGGGAGGAGGTCGAGTTGTTGGTTGTCAGAATGTTCGTCGTATGGTGTTGTTGCGGGACGGCGATTCATCACATGCATACTGAGTGGAAGTCGCAAGCATTAAGGGGCTATTTGGTTGCTTGAAAAAAAAATACACTCTAACAAAAAAAAAAAAATATAAAGTGAATGTAATATATTTAAATTATTTTAAATTATTTAATTTTAGTTAAAAACTTTTTAAATACACGAGTTTATTTTTTCTTGTTAGTCAGAGAGAATATAATATCAAGTATTTTTTAAGATTAAGGGTGATGATGGTAATGAATAGTAGTAGAGATTATCGTTGGCGGTAATTGATAATCAATTGGCGATGACATCGGGTGGTCAATGGCGCATAACGTATTGTGAGATATTGATGGCGGTGCGGCTGGCAAACAGCTGGCGGGCGGAGCAGGGTGGTGGCGGAAGTTAGGCTGTGGTGCAGAGTGGTAACGATACTGATGGCAAGGGATCATTCTCACTTTAAACCGATTAATGTATTTGAAATTAGTCAAATTTTGGCGGATCCTAAATACATAAAAAATCACATTTTTAATGCATTTCAAATATACTAGAAATATCTTAAAATTTTAATTTATGCCATACTAAATACTCAAAATATTAAAATCTCATCATATGATTTACTTTACACTTCAAATACAGCTAACTAAACAGCTCCAAAATATAATGAGCCAAATGAAGTTTGTGATCATTTAGAGCGTGAGTGAAGCTCACCAACTATTCAATCACTCTTCTATCCAAAATCAACCTTCTTTAATTTATGACAAACGACAAAGCACAATTATCTTAATAAAAATGTGTAAGTTTAATTTTTTTGGGCGAATGAAGATTAAGAACTTGTCCTCTTTGAAAACATAAGGTTTGTTTTACTTATACTTTGATTAGAATAAAATATATAGTAGTAATTATTTATTCAAAATATTTAAAACCTATTATAAATATTATGAAAATGATTTGATTTATTTCTGGAAAAAAGTATTTTAAAATGCACTAAATAAATATATTTCATAATAACAAAGAAATAAACATAAAAAACACAAAATAAAATTGATTCAAATAATCTCTAAATTTATTTAGAATACTTTCTTACTATATATTTAATTATAATTACATTAATTTTAATTATAATTTGCTTAATTATAGCATGAAAAGCTTAATTATCATGAAAAGATAAAATTGTTAAAAAAATAATATTAATTATGATTAGATTTATTTTAATAAATTGATATTTTAATTTAATTGACATATATATTCATTTCTGATGAGAGATATCTTTGAGGTGATAAATTAATTTTGATATAATGCACATCCTTGATTTTAATGTGATTATGACGTTAAAGTGTTAGATAAATAAATATTAAAAACTAGATTTTTATATATAAATGCATAAGAATTATGTGCAATGTATATAAATCTCTCAAAAAAATTTTTGTAGAATTCCATGAGCTTTTTGCTTAATGTATTGCTTTAATGAAGATGGGGATTTATAAATGTTGCGTGCTAGAAAATCAGATGCGGTGGAGTGAAAATTTACGTCTTAGTCTTGTTTGTGAAATCTAGCACATCTGGTGAAAGAAAGAAAAAGAAAACCTAATTTTACATGAAAAAATCTCGAAAAGAGAGAAAAACTGACTAGCAAGAAAAAGCTTCCACTATGTATCTATTTTAGAGAAGATCTTCCGAGATCTGAGAATTGTATATGAGAAAGGAACAGTATGTGACAACGATCATGTTGTAAATAGCCAAGTAGCAGATGGTGAACTGCGGCAGCAATCACGGAAATGCAGGAATAATTACTGAAATAGAATAATCAGCGAAATACATGGAACAATCATCAAGTCATCATGATGGAGAGGAGATTGATGACGACAAGGATCAACATGGCCCCTGGCTGGTTGACGACGGTCGAAAAGACAGGCTTGGAGGATCTTTAGAGCTCTCTCCTCTCTCTTTATCGGCCCCATATGAGGAATGAGTATTTATAGATGGAGGAGTGGCGTCTCAGAATACATGCAAAAACCACTCTCCATCTGACTCATGATGATTCCCTTGATCATATGATGTATTTTGTGCATTTGATGCTCAAATGAAGTCGAATTGTAAGATCTTTGGCTTGTTGGAATCGGCATCGCGCCGATTTGATTATAAACACTTCATATTTGAGAGCTATTTAAAGATTTAGCGATATCCTAAAGTTTCCAAAGATATTTTAAGAGCTTGATCTCGACCTCAACTTGGATCACTATTAACATCAAGATTCGTGCTTCGAATAGTAGTATTTTAAGTGTCATATCAGTTGACCCCCTATTTTTGGATGACATTATCTCAATCATCCAAAAATATATGTTAAATACTGGAAAATAATAAATTCTTCAATGAAATTTGAGGGTCCATTAAATACACATTTTGAGAGAACAGATTTTCATAGAAACACAATATTATGACAAGGATGCAAGGCGCTGTAGGTATGTGCAAGATTTGAGGTTACGGACCCATCCGTACAAACGGCGCCTGATACACAAGACATGGCAGCCAGCGCCAGAGGTAGTGTCATGGTTCAGTTTATCACGAAGCGATGCTGATGATGTAATGTCGGCGGAATGGCCCTGGTCAGTGAATGAACGACAGCCTGGTGGGTGGGAAGCTTGGGGTGAAGCGGTGCTGCAAATACGGCCTACTGATGGTAAGCGGCCGCGACATGACGCCATGGACCCAAACTATAGTTTTGGGCGATTTTTGATGATTTTTTACCCTTTTGCCCCTAGAAGGGGTCTATAAAAATCCCCTAGGGCCAAGGGAGAAGACACATTCTCTTCTTCTTGAGAGAAGGTCGTTCGGAGTCGATCAGCGCGACTTACGTCGTTTTCCCTCGGCCAACCGACCTCGTGACCGTCCGGGTTTGAGGCGATCGGCGATACTACGTCGTTGTTCGATTTTTCCTTGAAAGAGGTGTCAACCTCGTCGCCCAGTGAGGCAATCCCCAGACATAAGTCGTTGTTCCGCTTTTCCCTTGAAAGAGGCGCCAACCGGCCGTGACCGTCCGGTTTGGAAGCGTCAACTGCGGCATATGTTGTTGTTCGGTTTTCTCTTGAAAGAGCAACCGGCCATCGGACCGTCTTTGAAGCGATCAAGGCCCATGGTACTTACGTCGTTGTTCTAGTTTTTCCTGAAAGAAGCGTCCCGCCTCGTCGGGGTTTGAGGCGATCAAGGCTGCATATCGCCATCATTTCCTCCAAAGAGGCATTAACGCCTTTCGGACCGTTTGAGGCGATCATCGACGACGATAAGAGATGGTGACTGATGCGAGCGTCGTTTGGTGGCTGTCTGCGGTGGCGGAGAATCCGACGATGGTGACCGCAGATAATGGCGATGGACCGCATGAGTGCGTGACCGGCCTGAGGTAAACGGTAGCAAGAAGAATAAGAATTACCGCGGCAATGAGCTCCAGAATGGCGGAATGACCAATGGTCGGTGGTAACCCGAGGTCGACCAGCAAGGGACCGGCGAAGTAGCAACGGACAGACGGCACGGCGGGCCCGGGTGGTCGGGCAATAACCAGCCGAATACGGCGACCAGCGCCGATAATGGCCAGATGATGGCGACGATGGTGGTGACCGCGAAGATACGCGATGGTCGGCGCGACCAAGAATCTGCAGTGAGTCCACCAGGGTCCAATGGCAAGCGATAAATGGTGGCGGCCGCATCGAGAATAGCAGTGACGATAGTAATGATGGTGGTACGCGTCCGCGATAGCTGGCCAGCGGCAGATACGAGGACCGGCGATTGAGCTTAGCGGCTGGGCCTGAAGCAGCAGAATCGCGCCGTATTGACGTGGCGATTGCGTAGTCAACGATGGCGACCGAGTGTAATCGGGGATGACCGCCATGGTGCAGATGCGATTGCCGGCGATGGTCCGCTGCGGAGCCGGCCAGACAAGGGGCCCGGCAAGCATGATGGTGGCGTCGACGGGTCAGCAGAATCGGCAGGTAGCGCGACCGCCGATGATGGTGGTGATCAAGATTGCCGGATGCGGTGGTGACCGGCGACAGTGGTCGGCCGACGGGATCTTTGACTATCCGAGGTTGTTTGTTAGAGTGTGATTCGACGCGTTAACTGTTTGGAATTGAATCCGTGAATTTTGACCTATCGAGGTTGTTTGTCGAGTGTTTGCTCGATGACGTCTATGTGGAGTAGGTGGGAAGTCCACAAGGACCTTTTGACCTATCATCGGTTGTTTGTCGAGTGTTTGCTCGATGGCGTTAACTTTGTAGTACAAAGTTTTGACTATCCGGTTGTCATATTGTTTCCGCTGACGCGTTAACTGTGGAAGAGGTTGAATTGAATCCGGAGATTTTGACCCATCCGAGGTTGTTTGTCGAGTGTTACGACGCTAACTTGTATGGAAGAGATCGAAGTCCACCAAGGACCTTTTGACCTATCTAGGTTGTTTGTCGTGGTGTTAACGATTAATTGTGGAAGAGGAAATGAATCCGAGTATTTTGACATCCAGGTTGTTTGTCAGAGTGTTACCCGATGATGTTAACCTGTATGGAAGAGGTTGAATTGAATCCGCTGAGGATCTTTGACCCATCTGAGGTTGTTTGTTAGAGTGTTACCCGATGACGTTAACCTGTATGGAAGGGGTCGTAGGAAGTCCACCTTTGACCTATCTAGGTTGTTTGTCGAGAATCTTTGCTCGATGGCGTTAACGTATGGAAGAGGTCGATTAAAACATTCATTTGTAGCCAAAGTTGCTCCTTAACCTCGACCTTTTTATTATAGACTTGCTTCGAATTGATAATTAATTAGATATCCAGAATATCGATTTGGATAATCTTTTGAGATTTCTTTTTGCCCCCCAATTTCTGACAAAATCTGAAGAAACGAAGTTTGATGAATCTTCATTCTTCGCTTGCGCTCCTTAAAAGCTTGAAATGCTACATCTCGATGGTGGTTTTGATCTTGTTGGGAACTTCGCCATACAAGAGATGATATAATGGGAATCGTTCACGACGCAAACTATTGCGTGCTAGAAAACCAGCTGCGGTAGAGTGAAAGTTTACACCTTAGCCTTGTTTGTGAAATCCAGCATACACACAGGTGTTTAAAGAGTAAACAAGAAAACTCCATAATTTTTACGTGGAAAATCTCGAAAAGAAGGAAAACCACGGACTGGAAAAAAGTCGCCACTATATATCCGTTTGAGTACAAGATCTTCCATATCGAATTACTGAATTGTATATGAGAAAGGAACAAGTATGTGACAACGATCATGAACAAATCGACAGATGATGAATGTATGAGCAATCACCGGTAAATACGAATAATTATCGAAATGCAGAACAATCATGCGAATGCAACAATCGGTAAGTCTCATGATGAAACAGATTGACAACAAAAAGATCAACGGTAGCGGCGGCCGGCCCGACGAGTGGTGGCGATTGTGCTTGGAGGATCTTTAGAGCTCTCTCTCTTTCTCCTCATACGGAATTATTTATAGATTGGAGGAGTGACGTCTCTGTAAATACATGCAAAATCCGAACCACTCCTTTCCATCGGACGGCTCATGATGATTCCCTTGATCATATGATGTATTTTGTGCATTTGAATTCTGAAATGAAGTCAAAATTGTAAGATCTTTGGCTTGTTGGAACCGGCTCGTCAAGACGCTCGATTTGACTATAAACACTTCATATTTGAGAGCTATTTAAAGATTTAACTGATATCCTAAAGTTTCCAATGATATTTTAAGAGCGATCTCAAGCCAACTTCATCGGTTTTCTTATCAAGATCAGATTCGATTAGTAGTATTTATTTTAAGTGTCATATCAATAAATATATCATATAAATTTTATATATTTATATATTTACTATTTACTTACATAGTATTTTTGTGTCATAATTATATCAAAAAATATATATGAAAAAAAATATTTTTTAAAAAATAATATTAATATTATTTTTTAATATGATGTTAAATTTTTAAATATTATGTAAATAAATATTAAAATTTAGATATCACATATATAAATACATAATAATTATATGGTATATATATAATCCTCCTAATTTAGAGAATCTATACTAATATAACTTAATTCTTATTTATTTAAGTATCTTATATCTAAACTTTGATATTCATTTATATAATATCTAACATTTTAATATACATAAAAATACTATTAATAGTAATTTTTTTAAAAGTAAATATTTTTTTATGTATATATTTTGATTGGATTATAATATTAAAATATTATATAAATAAATATTAAAATTTAAATATTATATAAATTATATCTAAATATATAAAATTTACATAATATATTGGTAAATACCTCTCAAATAATTCTATCACAGTTTTTCTTAACCTATTAAAATAAAGTAGTTGATTAAATTTAAGAGATTAATCCAGCGGCCAGGTAACCAGGGAGGAAGAGAGACAGAAGTCACAGAATGGAGGAGACGGGCTTCCTCACAGTGGAGAAGATAGACGGAAAATCAACCGTCACTCGCTGCTTCTCCAAGTACCCTCTCAAGCTGATCATCCCCAAAAAGGTGAGATTCCAAGATAGCCGTCTATTTTCTCCCTTCTGCCGTCCATCAAACCATCTCTTACTCCGCTTTTTTTTTTTCATGATTTCCTCGACTCTAGGCCGGCTCTTCTACCACCGACGCTGTTTGGGTCTTCAGTCTATCCTATGGTGGCGGCATCGTCTCGGTTCATAAACCTCCATTAATGATATTGCTAACCTTGATGATATTTGCTATCCGGTTCTGATTTAATTCGCATTGTTGTTGGGTTTCAGGGCGATCGCGTAGTTGTAGGGCTAAGTGTTGGTGATGGGTGCACTGTTGCTCTGACAACTCAGGCTTCAACCAAGGTTTGTTCATGGGATTTAAAATTCATGTTTAGATTTGATATATCCCTCTAAAATTTATAAGCATGGATTTCAAGTTAAAGCATATATTCAATCAAATTCAACAACTCAATAAGATGAGTACAATAAATGGATCAAATCGAGCAGCTCAAATCAAGCTCAAAAGTCACAAATTGAGACAGACATGATCAAAATGACTTCCAAATTTGCGTTTATAAATAATCGAGCGTCGACGATGAATCCAAGAATAAGATCACTCAAATCGAAAATCGTTTGGACGGTCAAATCACCAAAAAGTTATCTATGATCAAATGAATCAATATATACTGTCCAATGGAGTGTTTTGAGATTTTGGTTATAATGACCAAAATGCCCCTCTTAAAATCCTATAAATAGGACCCCATTTTTATCATGAAGAGGGAGAATGAGCTAGAAGTGAACTTAGAAGAAAGTTGAGAGAAATTTAGAATTTGAAGTCATCACCATCAATGATCACCGACCACCAATAACCGTTACACCCCAACCACCGATAGCATCATCGATTCTAATTTCACATCGATTTTACATACAATATCAGAATCCGTTGAAGATTTAAACTTTGTCAAAACAAATATATAGAAGATTTTTAGGCAGGTGATTTTTCCCTATTTACGGGATTTTTCACGTAAAAATTTTAGAGTTTCTTATTCTTTTTTCAACTATCTATGTGCGTGTTAGATCTCCATACAAAGCTAAGGTGTGAAAGTTTATTCTACCGCTACAAGTTTTCTGGCACACAACAATTTGGTGCTGTCTGTGAGAAAGAGATTTTCATTACATTATCATGTCATACAACCAAGATTTTCAACAAGATAAAAAAACACCAGCTAGGCGGAGCACTTCATACTTTTGAGGAACGCATGCGAAGAATGGAGGAATATCGTTTCGATCCTTCTTTAGAGTCAACAATCGAGAATGCCACCACAACCTGGAGGAAATTGATCCTATCAACAACATGATGAAGTTAATGAAGAACCCCTCATGATCATATGAAAATTCCTCTCGCATATCATCCCGATATGGTATGACTATCTGTTTCAACTCATCATACTTTCGTTCAACTTTAGAATCCCTACCTCTTTGATGGGATTGAATCGCCCCCGTTTCATGGAAACAACTTGTGAAGTTATTCGAGATGAAATACAACGCCTTATTCGAAATGATTTTTCGTTAAGAGATAAACAGTTCATCCATCATCATAGTATTCAAGAATCTTCTCTTTTATATGATATGGTTCTTCAACAATCGATTCTGGTGGGGTTTAAACTACCTAACATTGAACCTTATAATGAAACCTCTGATTCTTATGAGCACATCGATCATTACAGAACAATTATGTATATTCAACAAGCCCCCGATACTTTGCTTTGCCAAGTTTTTTCTATCACTCTTAAAGGGAAAGCTCGTACATGATTTTATTCCCTCTCCCAAGGGACCATTCTCAACTTTGCTCATTTAGCTAAACTCTTTGTCGAACAATTTATCTCAAATCGAAGAATCATCAAAGACTCTTCTCATCTTTCTGGAATTCGCCAAAATGAAGGAGAAACCCTCAAAGAATACTTTCGAAGATTCTCTTCAGAAGCTCGTCAAATTCCAGGAGTAGATCCAGAGCTACTCCGAGGCGTCTTCCTTGGAGGTCTTCGAGCCTTTCTACTCTTCATTAATGTGAGATACAGTGCGATCTTACACTAATCTTATTCATTGAGTAGAGACATAAATTACTGCTGATGAAGCTATTACTGCTCATAGAAGACAATTTGAGAATAACTCTAAGTGTAAGTACGCATCATAAGATCTTATAACAGCATCTCAAAACAAAAAAGAAAAATATTCAAAAGATCGATGACATTATGACACTTCTAGATATATTCCACTAAATACGTCTAGGACTGAAATCATAATGGAGATTCATAATTCTGAATATCTCAAATGGCTTTAACCATTGAAATCAAATCAATCACAATATTGTCACTTTCACCGTTCGAAAGGGCATTCAACTGAAAGCTGCGTTCATCTAAAGGAAGAAATTGAAAGTTTAATACGACAAGGACATCTGAGACGCTACTTGTTGGAACAACAAACAAATCATCAAAAAGGAGATCAGAGGAATCATGGTAAAGAAATCGTTGGAGTTATTGAGTAAGAAATATCACAAATACTTATCTAAGGAAAGATCTCACTAAAGCAAGCGACTAAAGAAAGTTAAGTTTCTTCTTTACTCTATTGAAAAGTTTATAAGATTTTATTTTCCAAAATAAGTTTTTATTATCAATAAAATCTTCCTTTGTTGCATTCAATAAAATCCCTTAAAAGATATACCCATGAAGAGGCCTATATGGGAAGCTGATACTGGATAAGGTTCTCACTAGAAAGACCTCAAGAAGGCAAGTGGTAGACAAAGTCTCCACGATCCTTCAATCTGAAGAAGCCTCGATGTGGTAGTAGTGGACAAGTCCCATAGAAAGACTCTAGAGACAGTGGTTGATGGTCCAAAAAAAAGCAAAAGCCCCGGAAGGTATAGGTATATCAAAATTTTAGAAGACAAAGCAGAATTTGGGGTATATATAAAACCTCAGAAGACAAAAGCCTCAGAAGATACATGCAAATTGAAAACCTCAAAGGATGCAGTGCATCAAAATATCGATTAGGCGAAAACCTCAAAGTCGAAATCAAAATCTCGATGGGAGAAAGCGCCGGAAGGCAGATGCATCAAAACCTTAGAAGGCAAAATCACAAAAGTCTGATTACATCAAAATCTTAGTAGAGGAAAGCGCCGAGAAGATGCAGTGCATAACCTCGGAAAAGCGAGAAAGTATAGGTACATCACAAATCTCAGAAGAAAAAAGTTTTAGAAGGTACAGGAACAACGACGGAGGAGGATAAGCTTATTGCGATCTTTTATGAGGAATAGCCACCAAATCATTTAGAAAATGAAATTTCTTCTAGAAAATTATCAAAGTATCACTGTTGATTGTTGGCGTTACATCATCGGATCTCGTAGTCTCTTGTTGTCAACTGTTGAACCATCTATTGGAGTTTCAAGAAAATCAATTTTCTATAAACTACGGGCTTTGATCGCCTCTAAACTTGGTCGGTCCAACGAAGACAGTTGACACCTCTCTCGAGAGAAAATTGGAGCCAGTATGAGCTACGATTCATCGGTCATTACGGTTGATGATCTCTTTCGAGCCGGGCCTGTATGAGCTACGGCATCGCTCCCGGCGGTGGTCGACGAGGGCAGTTAGCCTCTCAAGAGAGAAAATCGAGCCTTCTGTATGAGCTGCCTTGATCGTCTAAACTTCGGTCCGTCAAACGATGAGTTGGCGCCTCTTCGAGGAAAACCGGAGACTCGCCGTATGAACTATGGGTCTTGATCGTCTCAAACGGTTGGTCGGCGACGGTTGACATCTCTTTGAGGAAAATCGCCAGCCGTGATGAGCTGAGCTGATCGCCTCAAACCCGGTTGGTCGGCGAGACTTGATCTCTTCGAGAAAATGAGCGCCAGTATGAACTACAGCCTTGATCGCCTCAACCCGGTTGGTCACGAGGGCAGTTACGCCTCTCGAGGAAAAGCGGGCTCGCCGTATGATACGCGCGAACGCCTCAAACCGGATCGGTCAGCGAGGGCGGTTGATGCCTCTTTGAGGAAAAGCAGCTCGCCGTATGTATGGCGCTTGATATCTAAACGGTCGGTCGGCGATGACAATTGGCCTCTTTGAGGGAAAATTAGAATCGCGTATGAGCCAGGGCCTTAATTCCCAGCCGGTCGGTCAACGAGGATATTTGACACCTCTTCAGGGAAAGAAAACCATATGAACTACGGCCGATTGCCTCCAAACCCGGTCGGTCAAACAATGACTTAGCCTCTTCGAGGAAAAGCCGGGCCATGTATAGTATGGCGATCACCTCAAACTCGATCAGTCGAGTTTTCCCCTTTTACAACAACAACAATAAACAGCAAGCCTTAATCCCACTAGGTGGGGTCATTTATGAATCCTTGTCTCCATTGTGTCTATTATGTGTCAAATTCTCATTAAATCAAGTATCTTAGATCATTTTTATACATCTTAA
Source organism: Cymbidium sinense (assembly GCA_021442155.1). Classification (NCBI taxonomy): domain Eukaryota; kingdom Viridiplantae; phylum Streptophyta; class Magnoliopsida; order Asparagales; family Orchidaceae; genus Cymbidium; species Cymbidium sinense. The sequence continues at coordinate 10,417,116 of CM038230.1, forward strand.
CCAAGTCTTTTAGGTCTACCTACCTTGCGTAAAGGAATCTAATCTCTCTGTCGGGTCATGACGGACGCTTTATGTGGCCAAACCATCAGGCGACTCTCCTAATCTTATCTATACTAAATTTAACTTTTTTCCGAATATACTCATTTTGCATTCTATCTCTAAGAGTAAAGCCACTCATCCACTAAGCATCCTCATCCTGTAACAGCTTAGTCTTATGCTTCTCTTTTATTGGCCAACATTCGCATATAAGTCGTTCGGGTATTACCATCTTATAAAATTTTCTAAGTTTATGTGGAACTTTTCTATAATAGGGCATTCCTCCACTTCAACCATCCAACTTGAATTCTATCTCCATCTATTTCACCATCATTTTGAACAATAGAGCCTAAATATCTCGCTCACTCTTATTAATGACATGTTTTAATGTCACAACTATAGAACTTCTACAACTAAAATTACACTCCATATATTAGGTTTGATCTACTTAAGCGAAAACCTTTAGACTCTGAGTTGACCTCCATAATTCAAGTTTCGTTGGACTCCCTCAGGCTTATCAGAAGAATGTCATCAAAAAGCATACACCAAGGAACATCTTCTTGTAAATGCCAGAACATCCATAACTAAAAAAAGATAAGGGCTTAAAGGCGATCCTTGATTTAATCCATGAAATAGGAAAATATTTTGTCAATCTTCCTTGTGTTTGGACACAATGCTGTATACATATTCTTAATGACTTGAATATAGCCAATATTAACTCCTTTACGTTACAGAACTCTCCAAAGAACATCTCTTGAAACTTTATCATAAGCTTTCTCTAAATCAATAAATATCATATGTAGATCCTCCTTACTTTCTATGCTTTTCCATCAAACCCTTTAACAAATGTATAACATCCATAGTAGATCTACGACATGAAACCAAACGATTGTGAGAAACTGTATGACGTACATGCTTGTCGATTACTCTCTCCCATAATTTTAATGTATGACACATTAACTTAATTCATACTTTGCACACTCTTGTGTCACCTTTATTCTTAAATATAGGAACCAAACTCTTTCTTCACTCATCGACATCTTTTTAGTCTTTAAAATAACATTAAAAGATTATATAAGAAATTCCTTGATCACCTAAACATTTCCACACACATTGGAATATTATTCGTCCTCTTGCTTTTCCACATTTCATTTTCTTTAAAGCTTTTGAGTTCTTAATCTGACGATAAAATGAAATTCTATTTTTTTTAGGGTATTAAGGTTCTTTAAAATCAATCATACTTTCGGATCAGCCGTTGAAAAATTTATCAAAATCTACCTCATCCTATTTTCAATATCATTTTCTAAAAAAATATTTTATTATTTTCATCCTTCACTGAGATGTCTTTAATTCTCTATCTCTTTGGTTGGTACATACATCTCTTTCACTTCTTTGGTATCTAATTTATTGTATAAATCATTTAAAAAATTTAAATTTTTCGTTATATCTGATTTTTTTAGAATCTCTAAAACTTTATATCTTTCTGATTCTCAGAGTTTTATATCTAAACTAAATTTTATAACAATCTTACTTATTTTTTATCTTTTTTGTACTTTGACTCCACCAATTATTCTTATTAAAGAAACTTTTCCTTTCGATTCTACATCTTTAACTTTCTTAATTTACTTTTATTTTTTCACATAATGTTACTTTATACGTGACATCCCAAATTCTCTTTGTAGCTTTCTTCTTAAAAATATTTGTGTTCTTTAAGTATCATCTAATTTTGGGATAATAATTTGATTTATTTTTCTCTTCTATTTCGTCTTAAAATTTAAAACTAATAATCGATGTTAGGTCTTGGATTTTCTTTGGAATGGCCTGATCTTTCTGATCTAAGCGATCTATTTTTCTTATCGGAAAATAATCGATCGTGTTTCTTAGATCCATTTTATAAGTAATAATATGTTCATCTCTTTTCTTAAATAAAGTGTTACATTCTGAAATCGTAAAATTTAAAGTAAAATCTAATATAATCATACCTTTTTTTAAATTTATCCTCCAAATGTCATATCGTGAATCTTTAAAATCTTCTATCACCTAACATGTCTTTAAATCTCATCAATAAATATTTTTTCTTGAGTATCTTTTGTATTAATCCTCTAATTCATTCCAAAAATTTTCTTTTTGACTACCTCCGGCTTTGAGAAACATGAATCTTTATAACATTGATAATCTTAGTATCGATAATAATCTTTAAAATAATTATATTTCTATTAATATTTATAACATTATCCTTCAAACTTTTATCTATAATCACCTTTCTGTTACCATTTTAGTTCGACTTTTGCGAATCAAAATTTAAAACCTAAATTATCAATCTCGCCTTCTCACATTTAGTTTCTTGAACACATAAATATTTATCTTTCATGACCATAATATCTATTAATTTCATTAATTTACTAAGTACATATTCCAAGATCTTAACATAATTTAGTTTCATGGACTAACTTCTTTGCGTTAAATTCATAATGTGGAACCTTCTTTATTTAACACTTGCGTGTAGATCGTGACTCTAGACATTTTTTTGTATTCCATGCAGTGTCGACAGGACGCCAAGCATTAACAGATGATTTTGGGGTGTTATATTAGAAAAAAATGACTCATCAAATTCTTTTAAAAAATTAAAATAAAAATAAAAAAATGAAGAAAACTCTTCATATATCTCATTAAAAAATAAAAATAAAAACTTTTTCACTTAAAAAAAAAAGTTATTCATATTTTAAATAAAAAAACTCTTAGTATTTCTCATTAAAAAAAACTTTTCCTCTTCTTAAAGAGAGAGAGAGAAGAGAAAATTATTAATATTTTTAATTAAAAAAAATTCTTTGTATTCCTCATTTAAAATAAAAAAAACCTCTTCATATACCTCATTAAAAAAAAGAAAAAAAAACTCTTCACATTACTAATAAAAAAAAACTCTTTATATTCTTCATAAATAAAAATAAAAATAAAAAATCTTTACCCCTTCTCTCTCTCTCTCTCTCTCTCTCTCTTTCTCTAAGTCACTCACGTCAAAAGAAAGAAAAAAAACAAGAAGAAAATTGGGGGCCCACGACCCCCTCTCCTTCAAATCAAATAGTCACAAAAAAAAAAAAAAAAAAAAAAAAAAAAATATATATATATATATATATATATATATATATATATATATAAAATGATAAAATAATTTATATATTATTATTTTATACATATAAAATAAAATAAATAAATATTAATAACTAATTAGTAAATAAATAAATAAATCTGATACACGTAATTTATATATCATATATCCTAATAATTTTTACTTAAAGTGATTTTATATATTTTTGAATGATATGAGTTTTTTCATCCAAAAATAGGCGTGAATGATATATCATAAAATTTATAAATCAGTATGGATTTGAGTTAAAGCGTATATTCAATTCAACTCAATAACATGAGTTCAATATCTTAGAATCGGATCAAATCGGATGAGCTCAAATCAGTTCAAAGTCATGTGAAATTTGACATTGTTGGATGATCAAATGACTTTCAAATTTGGCCGTCTTTATAATTCGAATGGTTCGACGAGACATTCAACGACTAAGATCACTCAAATCGAAGATCGTTTGGACGATCAAATTACCAAAATTATCTATGATCAAATGAATCGATATCGTAGTCAGATGGAGTGTTTTGAGATTTTTATAATATGAAATGCTCTCGAATCCTATAAATAAAACCCCATTCTTTGTCATGAAGAGAGAGAATGAGTGAACTTGGAAGAAAGGCTGAGGAAATTTAGAAATTCAGTTTATCATCGTCATTCGTAGATCGGCTTATTATTGTCATTGTCATGACAATAGATTCAATATTGCGTAAATTTCTTATGCTTTTTTTCATTCGTTCTCATTCACATCTGACCAAATTAGATGTCGAAGATTTAAACTCAGACTCCAAAGCAAATATATATGAAGATTTGACGCCAGCTCCTGGTTTTTTGCCCTATTTCTGGTTTTTCACGTAAAATTCCAGCTTATTTTCTTTCAACTATCTCAGATGACGTTAAATTTCCATACAAAGCTAAGGCGTGAAGGTTTATTCTATCATTACAAATTTTCTGGCACGCAACAAGATTAAATTGCGATGTAGATTTGATGCGAAAATGTCTTGAATGCAATTGATTTGCTTGTCAGATTCTTTATTCACTAAATTGTGTTTATGATTTGAATGATGAGTTAGAACTGTTTCGTAGTTGAAATTAACTTTAGTGCTCATGACAAGCTTTTAGGCTTGTTTCCATAAGTTTTGCAAAGTTCATATCGAGGTTGGTCGTCACACTAGTACAACAAACCACTATGTCGTCATCGGACACAGTTCTTTTGGCTTTTTCATTAATTATTATGCGAAATTAAGTACCTGGAAATTTACAATGCCGGAATATGAAAAGTCTTGGAATTTAAAATAATTAATAAATAGAACAAGAAACTCTATTGAATGAGTTTAAGGGAGGGCAATCCAAAATTAATAAATTGATCCAAAATTTGTTGTTTCATATGAGATTAAAGCTGGAATTATTATTCATTAATTAATTAATAATAATGCAAAATTTTGAAAAGCTGGATTTTCAAACTGGATTTAAATTAATAAATATGAATTAATATAATTTATTAATTAATATTCATTCATTAGATAAGTATTAAGATTAATTGTTAGTTATTGTATGGCTGTGATCTAAATCATCAAATCAAATTAAAACAAGTTGAAAGGCTAGGATGTCATATTGGAAGAAACACATGCCACTTTTATAATAGTAGTATATATTAATAAGTTGCCAAGAAAATGACTACTATATATATTAAGGATATGCGCCTAAATGTGAATTTTTTTCTAGAGCTAATTGTGTTGGATTAGTTGACGATAGAAAATCTCCATTTGCATATTTCATATTTGTGAGATGTAACATGATCACATGGAAGAGCAAGAAAAAGTAGCAGCAACCAAAGTCATGAAAGATTATAGAGCTATTGCATTGGACATGTGAAATGGAATGGATTAAGACTTTAATGGGGGAATTTTATATTTTTCAGTTGCACAATTGATGATCTTAACTTATAATAATTATGTTGCCATCTACATTGTGAGTAATCATATGTTTATTGGAAGAACCAAGCACATTGAGGTTGATTATCAGCTCATTCGAGATGCACTACTATCAAAAGTGATTGTTATTGCTTATGTTTTTAACTCTAAACAATGGAAAGTTTTATTAATCAACCCACTTTAGTTTTTAAAATTATGTAATAAGTTGGAGCTAATTGATATATAAGCTCCAAGTTGAGAGACTGTTGTAATTAAAATAATTATGTAAGAAATTTTTTTCTATTTAAAGTTAGTGAATTATGTTTATTTTATTATTCTTTTAGACATATTTCCATTCCCCTATTATAAATAAGGGACTCTCCTAGTGAGTAACATACAAAAAAAATTTATTTTCTCATTTTTCAACCTTTAAGAAGATGAAATAAAATTTGTATTTCATATTGTTTAATTTTAAAAGTTATATTTAATAGATATTTATATGAGTGCCATTATAAGCTTTTTATAATACCTTTAAGATAGCCACACAAATATTGGCAATCTACACCCAAATCTTTTGACTCTTTTAAAATATTATCGTTGTTATCGTCTAACAAAGTTCTTATAATATATCAGTAGCTTTAACAACCTCATAGATACATGCTACTTTTATAATAGTTGTATAGATTAATAAGTTACCAAGGAAATGACTACTATACATTAAGGATATGTGCCTAAATGTGAATTTTTTTCCTAGAGCTAATTGTGTTGGATTAACTGATGATAGAAAATCTTCATTTACATAGTTCATATTTGTGAGATGTAACATGATGAGAGCAAGAAAAAGTAGTAGCGTTCATAACAAAAGTCAAGAAGCTTATAGAGTTATTGCATTAGATAGTGAAATGGCATGGATTAGGACCTTCATGAGGGGATTTTTTTTCTCAATTGCACAGCTGATGATCTTAAATTATTTTAATTATGTTGTCATCTACATTGTCAGTAATCATATGTTTATTGGAAGAACCAAGAACATTGAGGTTGACTATCAGCTCATTCAAGATGCACTACTATTAAAAGTGATTGTTATTTCTTATTTTTTAAGTCTAAACAATAGAAAGTTTTATTAATCAACCCACTTTAGTTTTTAAAATTATGTAATAAGTTGGAGCTAATTGATATATATTCTCCAAGTGGAGAGAGGGTGTTATTATTAAAATTATTATGTAAGAAAAGTTTCTCTTTATAGTTAGTGAATTATGTTTATTTTATTTTTCTTTTAGACATATTTTCATTCCCCTATTATAAATAGGGCTAATAATGAATAACATACACAAATTTCTTATTTCCTCACCTTTCAACCTTTTGGTTTATTAAGAAGATGAATAAAATACATATTTTATATTTTAATTTTTAAATTTGTATTTAATAGATATTTACATGAGTTCCATAATAAGCTTTTATAATACCTTTAAGATAGCCGCACTTAAAATATTGCCAATCTACACTCAAATCCTTCGGCTCTTTTGAAAATATTGTCATGGTTATCACTAGAGGACTGTAAGTGATGGATTGGGATGACTTATAGCTATTTAGAATCATTGTAGTTGAGAGTTAATATTAGCCAAAGAGCGGTGAATGTGGCTGGAGCAGCTAGCATGGTGATTGAAAAGTAGGAAAGGAGGATTTCGATAGATGATGGTATGCATGCTTTGTTTCTCTGATTAATCCAACTAGCCATAGTTAGTTAGTCCACGGTTTGACAATGCTAATAGTAATGTTAGAATAGATAATTAAAAATGGCTACATCTTTATTGGATTTGGTGCAAGCATATATGTGCCTATATAGGCAAGTGGAGAGAATGGCAGAAAAATACAATAAATAAGAATACCCTCAATAATAAAGAAATATAACAATAATAAATAGTATAATTTACTACTATAAGTAATTGGCACATACTATAGTTTAGATATGATAGCCCTCCCTCTCTTGCAAACTGAAGGTGGCATAGATGATGTCAACTTGAATTTGGATATAATAATGATCAAATATTAAGCAGTTGTATGTTTTGTTACTTAAAAGGTTATTAGTGGAAGATGAGCACAATTGTTTCATAAGAAAGAATACTATGAATTAGATGCAAGAAGTTAGTAACAAGAGCAGTGTCAGAGAAGGCATGGGAAAAATCTTTCAATAGAGGTATCAATAGTAAGTATCATTAAGATTATTCATGGAGAGCATGATTGATAAAGAGTTTTGACATGTATCATTGGAGAGTTTGATATAGTAAGGATAAAAGCTAATAATGTAATTGCCATAGGAGAACATAAGTAAAATTTAGAGGTGAATGGATGTTTCTAGAAATAAAAGAGGAGGCCAAGTATCTCACTAGTCAATGATGGAACTTAGTTGTCGAAAACATCTAATGAGGTGAGAGGTCCGACTATAGGAGAAAGAGGTGTGACAGTTATCATTTGGCATATTGTAGGTGGTCTGATCAATGATTGATGGGCCCAATCACTCAAAAGCAAGAACCAAGAGGTTGCATTTGTGGTATGTCAAGTGAAAACATAAAGAAATGAGGAATTCAATGCAAGGATTAAGAAATAGGATGAACAATTGCATGGAGTTGAATGATTGCAGGATGTTGCGGCACAATAAGAATTGTGATCAAATAACAAAGTAATTTGATAAATTCTTGTTGGGGATTAAGGAATGTATGCCAAGGGATGATTGGAGGAAGCATTGCTCAATAGATGAGGCGATGACTCTATGATCAAGATTAGTTATGGAATGAAGTGTGAGGTAATTGTGCAAGTCATGTGCAGGAGATGGGTGTAGGCAGCTAATGTTGATGAGGGAGATGTAAGGGCTAGATTGTGGATTCAATTTGAAGGTGGACTATGTAGATGTAAAACAATAACAATAGGCCTTTATCCCACTACGTGCGGCTACATGAATCTTTTTCTCCATTGTATTAAATATCATATTCTCATTTAATTCTAACAAAATAAAGTCATTTTTAATACTTCTTCACCAAGTCTTTTTAGGTTCACCTCTGCCTTTCTTAATATAGGCCGAATCTACTACATCTATTCTCTTAAATGGGTCATTGAGTGGCCGATGTTTTATGTGACCAAACTATTTGAGTTGAATTTCTCTAATCTTATTTGGCACTGGAGCTACCCAACCTTTTCATGTATATGGATGTATGGATGCAAATGTGAGCCAAGGCTTGGCCAATACAAGGAAATAATATATAGGCAAGAAAGAGAATAATGAAGAAAAATAATAATAAAGATGACCATTCTCAATTATTAACAAAAATATAATCATAATAAATAGTCTATATTCCTATTATAAATAGTTAGCTCATGTGATAGTGTAGATATGATAATAAGTGGGCATGTTTATAAATGATGTGTTTGATATACTAATAATATCTTAACTTTAGTTGCTTCTTAATCAATAGGTAATTTAGGGAGCATTTCAAGTAGACCAATAAGCTTCTCTTTGTATTCCTTGTCTTATTTGGCTAATTCATGCCTATCAAGACAAGCTCTGACATGTGTTTTTCTATTTAAACAGGTATACAAATCTGTTGACTCAAAATGCAGTGAGCAAGTCCTAGAGGTACCATCTCCATTTTAAATTCTGAGTTGATGAAGTGTCCATCGATGGAGAATGTTTGGTTACCATTGTCATACATATACTATTGTGTTGTTGATTGCACATGATATTCTTAGACAAATTTGCTTCTGTTGTGCTAGTCATTTTATCCGCATTGAAACTGCTTAGTAGGATGAATTTATTTGTACGCAGTAGGCTAAAGTCGGGAGGAACGCATTATTGGCTGTTATTCCAGATCCTGTTACTTGTTTCTCAACTGCTATATACTCTCAAAAGCAGGTATTCCGGGTCTCTTGTGACTCGAATTTAGTAATAGTGGATTGGATTACTAGTGGGAGACATGAGAGTGGAGAAAAGTGGGACTTTGAGTTTTACAAGAGCAGCAATAACATATTATTAGAAGGAGGTGAACCTGTATTCGTTGATTCGGTAATTATCTCTTTTTGTTTTACTTATTTAGGTAAATATGATACTTCATTTGTGTGATTGCTGAAACTTGTTGTAATTGTTGGTAATATTCTACTGCTATGTTTTATTTGATGAAATTTATGCCACAGTTTTATGTTTTTAAACAAATATAGAATTTAATTTTTTAAAAGAATTCGATCTTCTTTTTTTTCAATGAATGGAAAGATAATAACATGGCTTTTTTGTTTTTCTCATGGAGTTATGCAATAATTATGCCTAGAATAATTGTTATAAAGGGTTGATGAAAAGTAAAGATATGCTTGTTTGATGAGACAAACGAGGCATGGAAGTATAGATAATTGTGTAATTCATATTCTTATGTTCATGAATTTTCCATTGAGTTAAATATGCTATTATCTGTATGAATGTCTATAGCTTCCACATTTTCTTGATTGTTACCTAATATATTCTTTAATTACAAGGCATCTTTTTGAATCCTGACCATTAGAGAAGAATTGGGAGGTGAGAGAGGGGATGATTGACATGGAATTCAATAGTTGATGAAAAATTGGTATCTTAGTAAGAACGCATTTTTTAAGTATGGTTGCCATCTCCGTATGGTCCTTTAATTGAAATTTAGATCATGCGTGATGGGTGTACTAAGAGGTATTTTTTTTCTATATGCAATAATACTCATATGTCAAAACACTAATCCCACCTTTTATGTTGCAAAAAAAGGACAAAATGAGATAGTCTTCATAATCCTGAAATTATTTTGTTGCTCTTTTTGATGGAAGGTAGTTGTTTAAGCTAAAAAACTTCAAAGATTGTTGGTTTAAGCCATACCTTATTTTTGACGTGTAATGTTCTTTGTCTGAGATGTTAGGTTATCTTTGAACCCACAATTCTGTTTGTGCCTTAAACTTGTATGTTGTTCTAATAAGAGATCTTCGTATACTTATCTTGGTTATGATAATAGGGAGGATAAATTGTGGCATGTCTTAAAGAATTACCTCGATTGTAGTATTGAAGGATTCTTTTTTTCACAGAAATACCTTTTTATGGCAAATCAAGGCAGATTTTTTTTTTTTTCTAAGGTCCTTTTCCACTTGAAGTATTTTGTTGTTAGGGTTGTGTGATAGAAGCTTGATGTAAAATATATGACTATCAATTTTGAATAAAATTATTTAATACTGATAAAAAAGGGTGTTATAACCAAATCGATGTGCTCATGTGGTGTAGAAACCAGTACATAGGAAGAAGGTGATAGGAAAAAATGGAATGACAACTTTCCAAAATAGAATATATTTTTAGAGTTCCTATTGCAACTTAAAACCCCACCATCCTCAGCTGACTAACATTCATTAAGCAATTGCTTAATTAGCAAAAGCTAGTAATTTAAATTAAATAATAAAGGCATCTAAATGTAAAAATAGGATGAGAGAGTGGTCCAGTTTGATGAGTTACAGGACCAAGATGGACCCTACATCAATTCCTCTCCACTTCAGAAGAACTCAACTCGGGTTTGGTGAGTTTCACTTGGCCATACTAGATAGATGATACATGTATGGATCTGCCACATTGAAAGAAGAAGAGATGTTTAAGTTTGATAATAGTGATACCACAGAAGTACTGTCATTAATGCGCTTAGCAATGAGCAATAGCCCAATTTTTCTTGGTTTCATTTTTGAGTAGGAGCCCATTGGAAAGTTTTCCTTGAGGAGTCTAATCATTACCAAATCTTCTACATTGAAAATTTTATTTTGACGGTATTCATCAACCTTGTATTGTATTGTAGGTCATTGTATGAGAGTTTGCTCTTTACTTCATTTAAAATGTGATCAAAATTAGTAACTAATTTAGCGATAGATGAGCTCCACAGCTTTAGAAGGACAACAATGTTCATGGTATGGTTTGACGTTATTGTATAAACATTGATAGAGGGCTTCCAACCAATAGATCTTTTCACCATAGAGTTAAATGCAAATTTGGCTAGCTTTAGAATATCATCCCACTATTTTGGTTTATCCCCGATGGGACAATGAATCATATTTCCCAATATGTGGTTCATAACCTCTGTCTGGTTACCTGATTGTGGGTATAAGTTAAATTGAGCTGTAGTTCAGTTTGTAGTCATTTCCAAAAATCACATTAAAACCATTAATGAACTTGACATCATGGTTAGAAGTTAAACTATCAGAGATACCATGTAAAAAAATAGGTAACAACATTGACGATATCAAATGTCCTTTTATAAGTAATGAAGTGGGTTTTTTTTTGAAACATGTGTTGATGACCACCATTATAAACTTGACACCATATTTAGTGTGTGGGAGTTTAAATACAAAATTAAGGCTAAGATCTTCTCATATGGATGTGGGATCCAAAAATTCGCCACCGACATCTTTCGATAAAAAAGGAAAGAAAGAGTTGTTTGATAATTTCGTGAGATTTAATAGTAGATAAGACACTACCTGAGATTTCGCTCTCATTTGGTGAACTTTTATATCTGTTAGGGTTCTATAAAAGTTCTATAGATTACCCTCCCAATACCGAGAGCACTTTCGATTAAAATAATGAATCGTTAAAGAACGAGTATATAATTGCGTGAGTGGAGTTTAGAACTTATGAAATTTATTATTTTAACTTAAAACTTTTGTGAACGATGACGAGCCATCAAGATCCCATGGTCATTATCCCGGCCGTCACATCCTCAGTCGAGGGAGATCTAACCCGACCGAAAGATCCTCACGAACATTTACACACGCCGTCTGGGATCCTGACTAAGACTAATAAATATGTCAACCCTAACATAGTGCCCAACCAAATACATTCTACATTTCACCAAAGAAGAACATCTGAACATATAGCGCCGGACCGTAATTTAATGCTCATCGCGAACCACGGCCGAGGCTCGTCATCGCCATTTATGCGCCATATCATGCGAAAATCACGCAGAGAGGACGCCACGCCCCACGCTTTGAATATTTGAGTGTGAAGTTATGTATTTAATTTGATACGAAGCGAAAGTTTTAATTGTCACAAGACAAACAATCATGGAGGGTGGATTAATTTTATTATTTTTTTATTTTTATTTTTTTAGTTTTAATTTAAATAATTCATTTCATTTTTTTTTTTATTTCCTTTTTTTGTGTTATTTTCGAATTTTGATCATTTTATGATTGATTTTAGATTTGAATATATGATCATTTATCATTGAAATTTTAATTATAATTACCCTTCTCGATCCTGGAATATCAATGATTGCCCACTGCTCCGCTTTTCAGAGGACGTCTTCATTATCTCAAGAAGTATAATCCTTCAAAACCTGTCCACTCTAGTAACACAGGATCTGCTGAGACTTTTCTTCCCGAGAATTTTGTTTAAGCATGGTCACGTTGTATTATATGTAAGGATATTATTAATTTGAAATTCTTATAATATCACATTTTAGGTTTGTTAACGGCCCCAAGACCAAACCGGATGATATAGAGATTCTTTATTTGACTTAGTATTTACTCACATACGAATATCTGCTCTTTGAAAATTGTACATTAAGATGTCTAATGTTGAAGTTTGATGTCAAATTTTGATTTTGAGTTTAACTTGACGGTCAGACCAAACCTAAAGCAGAAGATTTGTTCTTCAGATTTGACATGATTATAATGCAAGTAATGAAATTTGAAGGATTTTGTTGTTAATTTGACCCTATCCAAGACCAAACCAAGAAGATGATATCTGTTTGAAATATGATATTTATATTATTTAAAAGCCCCTTTCACAAATCAAGGTATAAAATAAATTATTTTAAAGCTATTTGATCAATGTAAGTGATAGACCCAAAATAAATAAAGCGTTTGTTTGCCACAAATCCTCTCTTTATGTTGCAGCCAACATAAAATATGAATAATTATTGAATGCCATATGATCAATCACCACATGGGCTTAGAATGAGTTTAGCGATTTGGGTTAAAACCCTTTCTTTATACAAATCAACATAAAGTAGAAAATAATTGATGATACATAGATCATAAATAAGGTAATGGCCTAAAATAGCTGAGAATTTGATTTATTAATAAATTCTCCCATACAAATCAGCCAACATAAAGTGAAAATAATTGATTTAGAATGATCATAAATAAGGAATATAAAATAAAGCATGATTTGATTTAATAAATTTCTCCCTATGTTGAAATCACCAACATAAAGTGAAAATAATTGATTTATACCATATGATCAAATATCGCCATTTATTTCTCTTGATAAGGAGGGAATAAAAAATATAGAATCATTTCATTTAAAAGAGAAGTGGATTAAAATCCACCTCCTCACATGCAAGCCAAAGTGACACAAACTCATTAAATTTATTAAAGAGGTATGAAACTTTTACTTTCCTTTTCAAAGAAGGGATAAGGATGCACAGCGATGCATGCATGTGCATGCAAGTAACAGATGGCATCACCTTAGATAGTTCTCAGACGCAATTTATACACGTCGATTCCATAAGAGTATAAAAAGGAAAGGCCAAAAAGCCTATAAATGAGGGGTTTCCTTACAAAGACTTACATTTTCTACTCTCCTCTTCTCCCTTAAGCCACAAGTTTAAGTTCTTTCCCCGCAGAAGGAGGATTAAGGTTACACATACTGTGAGTTTCTGTCTAACTCAACAATTTTTTATCTTCTTGATATATGTCAAGTTATATGGTAGATTTTTTATCTCATATGTATTTTCTGTCTTCACTATATCTCATTTTGTATGTAAATCACGGTATGAATGACAAGTAAAGTAGAGGAGGTATGAGTATTCATATATAACCAAAGAAGACTTGCAACATATGAACCCAAGCATTTCATCCTTTCTTTTCTATCTTCTATTTTTTTTAAGAATTTCTACAGTCTCCTACATCCGATTTACTGGACTAGTCTTACCACGCCAAGAAAAGGTATGGTGGTGTCGCGAGACAATCATGACCAAATTTATTTACCCACCATGCCAAGAAGGCGTGGACAAAGACAAGATTTCCTCACACGAACAACGTGAGCATCTATCAGATTTCCGCCGCACGAACAATGTAACGTACTTATAAAGATGGCAATAAATTTGCATTCACATGTATATGAAATTAAAGATAAAGATTTATATGACATTTCAACTTTTATTTTGGTTTTAATCCCTCGCCATCCCAACATGGCTACTCGGTGTCTTCTACCACGCCAAGAAAGGCATGGTGGTGTCTGAGACGCGACCGAATTTACACCCACCACGCCAAGAAAGGCGTGTATGGGTGACAGCGACAAGATTTCCACGCCGAACAACGTAGCAAAGATCTATATCAGATTTCGCCACGCCGGAACAACGCAACGTGTACTTATCATGTCCGCGGAACAAGCGAACCTACTTATAAAGATGAGCAAAAATAATCAAAATTTACAACGTCTGGCTCTTCCCCACAAGTGGGTAAGAGAGAGCTGACCACGCCAAGAGAAATATTATAGGTGTATGTCGGAGACCGCTAGAAATTTTGATATATTTCTACCATGTTGGAGAACACGTCTTATATCATAAATTTAAAGCTCATTCAGATATAAATAAAAGGAAAACCGATAAACATTTTGACAGAGCATCAAAATTTACAAGCCTCCCGGCTTCCCCACAAGTTGCTACGAGATACCGCCATGTCAAGAAAGACAGATAGGTGTATGAAACAAGAATTTTGATAAGATAAGATTTCACCATATTGGAAAACATGGTGTAATTATATCACAAATTTAAAGCTCACATTCAGATATAAACAAAAGAAGCAATAAATTTGATTAGAGCATCAAACAATTCCCTTTTCTTCTCCCCACAAGGTAGTGAGATCTGTCGCCCACCATGTCAAGACATGATAGTGTATGTCGTGAGACACCGGCCGAAATTTTGATAAGATAAGATTTCCTACCATATTGAAAACATGGTAGATTTATATCACAAATTTAAAACTCGTGATTTACATATGAGCTTTTGCATATATACTTAAACAAGACAAGATTTTATGAGCATTGCATTTTCATCACCATTTCACTCATCATAATTCAAGAGCAAGAAAAGGCATAACAATGTATCTCGCATGATTCCAACCTCCAAATACTCATGGACAAAGAACATATAATTGTTTTAATGCAAGATAGACATGTCAATTGCTTTTGAGTAAAGTATGAACAAGTAAGCAAGATGCAACTTTAATGAAACTAAGCATCAAAATGAAAGCTTTAAACTTGCACAAAGCCACATTTCAAGTCACTTCAAAGGCTCATGACTTAGTGATCACAAAAGAGAAAAACAAGCACAATGCTAACAAAGTCAATCGACCTTCTTCCTCTCAATTTCGATTTCAACTTGCATATGAAAGAGGTATGATGCATATAATTCCCTTCATATGAAATAAATTGAGCAGGTATGGAATTCATAGGAGAACGATTATATCTCATCAAACAGAAGCTAATTGATTTCTTCTTAGATAAGAAAGTTTAGCAAGCCTTATACTCATCAAATAACCAAATGATTGATTCCCCTGGGAGAATATTTTCAGCAAGTATTTTACCCATAAATAGCAAGATGATTGATTCCCCTTAAAAAAATAAATTTCAGCAAGCTTCATGCCTCTAGACCATAAGCTAATGATTTTTTTCCTTAGATAGAAATATTTTCAGCAAAGGAAACACATAAGGATCCATAAAAAAAAACAA
Organism: Cymbidium sinense; assembly: GCA_021442155.1. NCBI lineage: Eukaryota > Viridiplantae > Streptophyta > Magnoliopsida > Asparagales > Orchidaceae > Cymbidium > Cymbidium sinense. The sequence goes on from CM038230.1 coordinate 10,432,963, forward strand.
ACAACACCATATTTGGGCCATACATCATCCCAAGTCATTTTTAGTAGGCTATGCATCACTAAATCCGTGAATAAAGGCAATAAGAAGTGAGATTTGGGCCATACATCATCCCAAATCCCTAAAGGAAACTCTAAGATAATCCCAAGCATATGATATAGCATATTTAGCAAAAAACCCTAACTTTCAAAGAAGCTTAAATGCATAAAACAAGCTTGGTTAGAGAAAACAACCCGAGGTTTCAATGCTAAGAGGAAAGGAGGAAAAGGGGTTTCTGGCTGGTTCTTAAGGCTCATGATCCTTCGGTTCTTCGACAAGAGAGGAAGGAAGAATCGTGAGAGGGAGAAGAAAGCCTGAGAACGGGGAGTTCTTTCGTCGAGGGAGCGCAGGTCGTGCTCATCGGACCAGAGGGACGAGCCTACCGAGAAGGAGAGACCGAGATGAGACGAGGAAATGTCGAGAGCGCAGAAGATCGCAGAAAGGGGAGCACGGACGAGAGAGCTTCACCGACGCAAAAGGGAATCGAGAGAGGGAAGAAAAGAGGAAAAATGCGTGAATGAGAGGGTCAACGCCTCGCTTCGCCTTTAGGCACGATCTCCGACGGTGAAGCGGTTAGTAGGGATCGAGGATTTAAGGGGTAATTAGCGATTGCCGTCGTTTTTTAATTGCGATTTTATTTGACAAACCCTAGCAATACGGGTGTCAATTTAAGTTGTTTCGTTATGCCGAACGCGCGATCGCCAGATCTGAGGTCGTCGGACAACGCCGACGGCCAAGTAAATTTAGGTTTAAATTGCGCGACGTCAGGCCAATTTTCGACGCACACTTTGTCGCCTGATCGCGAAGGCGTTTGATAGTCTCGGCTTTGGCGATGACGCCATCAATTTCAAGGAACGGCGTCGTTTAGACGTCGCCGAGGCTTCGACTTCGATATGCGCATAATTTTATTAAAAATTGATTTTAATTATTTGATTGATCCTTAATTGATTTGATACTTTCTCATTTAATTAAATTTGATGCTTTTCTAGCATGAAGTCTAATTTTCAAATCGAATTGAATTTAATTGATTTCGATTGATTAGATTTAACCTCTATGTCATTTACTTAATTTTAAATGACACATAAGGAACAATGCTCAACAAACATGGCGCGAGCTAATCGTTGTTGTACGGGATCTTTTCTTCTCTTCTTTTCATGGGATTTATTTGGTCATCATATGCCAGACAAGGGAAGATTCTTCTCGTCTCATTTCCATTTTCTTCTTCTTTCTCCTTCTTCTTCCTTTTTTTTTTATTTCACGTAGTCATCTATATATTTATATGTTTGCCTTTTAACTCTTTTCAGGAAGATGTTCAACCTGGGAGATCGTGTTTGCCTTCCATGAGCCCACCGAGGACACTATATGGTCTATGATTGATTCACCCACCTCGTGATAACGCATTTTGGACATGAGCAACACAATGATATGCTGAGAGGATATATTTGAGCTTCTTCACCCGCTTCTCGCTCTTCCGTGATTGTCAAGAACCTATTCAATTTGAGAATCCCCCAGAATGGGTGACTACCGTCAGGCTGAAATGCGGAGAGTATAATCCTTTCGATAGTACTGTTGATCAGGTGAGTCATGGTTTATGCGAAATTCTTCAACCAGCCGCTGACATCATCGAGCAAACAGGGCAATCACACTTACTGAGTCATCGACAACTACAGTCCACCTCATTAGTGGTTCGACTCATGTGCCAAATTCATGGTCCCGCAAAGGGGTATGTTGCTGATACATTCTTCGAGCTCATAGGACATTCTAAAGCGGTGTTTATAACGCGCTTTATGCTTCCATGCTCGATTTCGAATATTCCTTCTTCTGGGTAAGTTTATTGAGTTCGGATGGAATAACACTGCCGGATCGGACAAGAATCACCATTACATTGAACGACTTGCATCGACGGGCTTCCTATTTATGGAAGTCGTTATGAAGAATATATTCCTTCCGATAATGAGCTTTTTTCAGTACCCCAGATGGGAATAAAGGGAGAGATGATTCTACCCTTACGAGTTGCTCGATCATTATCTAAAACTTACGAAGCTATGCTATCCATGCGTTGCGATCATGCCTATGGAGATCTGGATGTAGTTTTCTAAGAGAGATACTTATTACCTCTTCGCTCTATTATATGACCCTTTCAAATGGTGCAGTTTGGCGGTCATTTATCTGAGGATATCGCCGAGCCTTTCTTACCGCATGGACATTTTTCTCCATCGCATCCAGGTATGGACGAAGACTTGTTTTTAGCCGGCTTTTTAGTTACTTGGTTGTGTTCTTTCGTCTTGCCCGTCAAGGAGGGATCTATCCGTTCCAGCACATTATTGGCGCAGGGGATCTCCCAGGTGGCCTTTCCTTGGCTCCTCCTCCCTTGCTAGGATGTATAGGTTTTAAAAATTATTTCGAGGCCAAGACACTTGAGTTTCATGATTTGGTTCACTGACAATACATTCATGCTTGGATTCACATTCATGTCGGCGGGGCCTTCGCTTGTCTGAGTGCCCTTCATACTTAGAAAGGAACTATCCAAGAGTCATAATTGTCACAAGCCTCCTCTACCTTGAGCGTGAAAGTGCTTTATTTTTCTTTGCCCTCACCTAGTTATTGATAGGTTTGCCTCGCCCATCAATTCGAAATTACGAATTTACCTCCAAGCCTAATGGAGGTAGATATTGTGGATGAGATTGACCACAGAGGCGATGCACTTTAATTCATACCACCATTCTTGCCAATTAATACTTTATTAGCATGCGCCCCGGTTAGACATGTTATCGATCTGGTCGCTCAATTATTTTAAGGATATCACTAACCGCAAATGACAGCTTGATTTTCAGACGCTATGAAGGAAGACCCTTCATTCCGTGTTACCGATGCGCCAAATGGATGCCGCTCTGCGAGACTAGATTATTTTCTCATTGATATGGTTTCACTTACTGTTTGGCACAAACTCAAAGTTCCGCTGCTCCTCCATAGAGTTACTATACCGCTTAACTTGCACGCTTATCTTTGCACCGACCTTGAGCTGGAGCTGAAATATGAGCACAAGTGGAGACTTGAGCTCTCGAGGCCAGCTCGCCATGGCGAATTCTAGAGGTATGATTTTTTTTTTTTTATATCTCTTCATTTAACCCTTTTATTTAATTCCTTTAAGCCCCATTTATTCCTAACATACGTATGTTTATATTTTCTGTGTGATAGGTGAGAGAGGCGTCAATCAACGGAATAGGTTCACTTCGGGACTCTAGAACCTTAATTCATGCGAGGTACCATCTTCATCTCATCGACAAAGACATCCTATGAAGATCCTCCAAGAGCTTCAACCGATTGGTCACCCATTCCACCTCTTAACTCCAAGAAGCAAATCTAGGGCTGAAGATGGCTGCCGGTTCTTTGGGGATTTGGAGTTGATCTTCCTAAACATTACATGGTAACCTCTTGCTCCAACCACTAATGCTCGGATCTATTCCTTATATGGGTTTCTTTCCTCGCCTTGAAACATCGTGAACGAGATCAAGATTATGGTGAGGCTTCTGCCATACCTACTTATGATGAAACGGTAGTAGGTGTCATAACGCCAACTGGCCAGCCATCGTTTGAAGGAGTATACCCTCAAGTTGGGGCTTTTAATTCGGGTATGACACGATAACTCTTTTTTTTTTTTTTTTTTTTTTTTTTCACTACCTTTCCTCATCTTCCTCTGTTTTCTAGAGCTTGAAGGGGCCGATTACTCTTCAGAAATTCATTGGAGGCACGCATCACATGCGGATCCACGCAATGAGCGTATTTATGAAGAGAATGTGACTTTCTTACGTGAGTGATCTCGTTGGACTCGGCTCATTCATTGCCAAGAGACGCCAACATAGTCTTGACTTCGGCTCACTTTGGGTTGGGAAGACGAATTGCGCTTATTGGGAGGCTTTATGTGAGGTCAATTCTAGTCCGGATGAAAAACCTGGCATAGTTAGTAAAGAGTTTCATTGTCGAGAGAGCTGCGTTTGAGAAGCCGACTTTGCTCATGATGAATTGAAAAGAGCTCGCGGGTTTTGGGGGTCTTCATGGTGAGTCTCGACATTGGGGCCCAAATTGAAAGCGCCACCGCCAAAATCCTCTGGAGGGAGCTCAGCCGGTCATGTAAGAGCACTGCAGAGCATGATAAACTAACTCGAAACACGAGGGAGCAACAATCCGCATTCAGATCGCTATGGTCGAGCGTCAAGCAGCTTTGAACCGAGCTGTAGAGGATTTACAAACCAGAGATGGAGAACGGCTCTTGTTATTATCAGATCTCGCCTGAGACCTACAATCTCGCTCACCTTGATGTATTTTCTTTACTTTACGCGTGTCATCTCATATGTACTTGTGCAATTTTCATGAATAAAGTTTAGACCAACAATCATGTTGTTTCATGATCTCTCGCTCACGGCTTAATGATCTATTGAAAAGATGAAAATCCCATTGGTTTTATCGCTTGGTGGACTTAGTGAGATGAGAATATCTTGGTCCTGCTTTGACAACTTGTTGAAGATTTCATCTCAAAATTTGGATTTGTATTTTCCTCATGTCCTAGCTTTGTGCCTTGGCGGAATTGATGGAGTTGGTGAGATGAGAATATCTTCAGCAAGTGCTTTGACCTGACTTGTTGAAGACTTCACCTCGAACTTTGGGATTTGCATTTTCCCCTCCCCGCCTTACGGATCAATAGTTGATGAGATAAATGTCTTCGTCCTGCTTTCTTTGACGGACTTGTTGAAGATTTCATCTCGAGGATTCGTATCTTGTGCTTCCTTTTATCCTGGCTTCATGCCTTGACGGATTTGATAAAGGAATGCCCTCAATTATCTCGGAGATTTGAGCGATCTAAATTACCTTCGCCTAGCTTCGCTGTAGAAGGATAAATGCACACCCACCTCGAGCTTGTGTTAGTCAATGGCGAAGAGTCATCAATCGCTTTCGCATGTAATGAACATTCGATGACAAAACTCCTCATTTAGCTTTATTAACATTGGGATAACTTCTTCTCCCTCGCTTTTTATCGGACTTATCAAGAATTTCCTTCGCCTTTGCCGCTTTAATAGACTTATCAAGGAGTTGAGATTCTACATTTGTATTTGATTCCAAACTCGCTTAAGGCCTTTGAGTAAAGATATCTTTGTTTGTTGCAAAATTTTGAAAGATGACCTGCACCAATAGGGATAAATTTCCCGCCTGGTCACTGAACTCACCAAGTTGGAGAGATTTGGGGATTTGGATGCTCTTGTCAACTAACTAAGTAGGAGGATCCCTACTACTGCCTTTGTGGCGGTTGAGTGCAGATCTATCGGCCTACCATATTTTGGCGTTGAATCCGACCTTATACACCCACTGAGTGGACTTGAGCAATTGATGAAGGATTTTATCCTCGAGCTAACGAGATGGGGTCTCTTACTACTTTTGCGTGTCGAGTAAGCGAACTGCCGACCTACCATATTTTAGGTTGAGTCCCGACCTATACACCAACTCGAGCCTTTAGATTTGATGTGGGATGGAAAATGTCCTTCCAACTTGGTTTGTCAAGTTTGCAAACTTGAAAATTTTCTTCTTTGGTCGAAGACTTCTAAATTTGAGCATTTGAACACATAATTTTGAGTATGATGGGGATCTCGGCACTAGACGATGTCAACCCAAAGAGAAAGAAAGGCCCCCTGTCTTACCAGGAACGCCTGATACTTTACTATAAAACTTTAAAAAAAAATGCCCCCTGTCTAACAGGGGGATTTTTATTTTATTTTGAAAATGCATTCTTGTGTTACAAGAGAATTTCCAATGAAAATTTTCATAAGTTTTTGACAATAAAGATTTTCAAATTCAGGATTTGTCCAATCACACTTTCATGTGTTATTTCAGATGCCGAATCGCCGATCATGACGGCCTTTTCACTCAAGTCCACGATGATAGCTCCTCGATATACCTATAACAAAAGGTCCTTCCCAATTATGTTCAAATTTACCGCCATCAAGGATGAGGATGATTGGTCTTCGACTGTGACCAATTCTCCTTCCAAAAAGCTCGAGGCTGCATCAGATGATCAATGCTCCTGACATTCTCGCCCGATATACTTTAGATTTTGCTGAGGAGTTCCAGCGATCAAGCTCTTCCATCCAGACGAGCATTCTCATCTTGGGTAAGATTTTGTTGAATGGCTACCTAGGGCGGTAGTTCAACTGAGTAAAATCGCCCCAAACACTAAGATGTGTAGACTTGTAGGAGTTTTATAAGTGGCCCAGTTCCATAGCTTCCACGAAGTTTGGTATGCCACTCCCTTTATTTCTTGTGAGAATTTTTCTAAGCAATTTGACTAGTGTTTTATTAAACTCCCAAGCCATTTGCTCTGATTATACATTTGCCCTCGGATTATAAATTGATGAATATCGCCGATCAATCTTATGTCGATCAAAATTTATACTTTAGTGCTTTTGAAAAGCGCGTTATGAAATGATTCGGTACACCAAATCCATGACAATATTGTGGGTAAAGAAGTTAGTCACTTGTTCGGTTTAACTTCTTTAAATGGTGCGACTTGACTTGGAGAAATGTCGGTGGGCTGCTAAGATGAAGCGGTGACCGGTGATGATGGCGGATCAATTGGTCCGATTACATGTCCCCGGCTCAAGCGGCGATGCTATCGTTGGATGCAACGGATTTGGAGGCTGATGAATTATGTTACCGTGGACCTGGCATTCATGGCATCTCTTGGCATGATTGATACAATCTTTTACCATAGACGCCAATAGTATCCAATTCTTTTAATTTTGAAAGCCATTTTAGGACATTGGTGTGCACCACAAAGTCCTTGATGGATTTCAACAATTACTGTTGGCTTCTTCTATTCCCAAACATCGTACGTTCGAAGGATCTACGATCTGAGTATTGCCAACATAAGCATATAGTCGAAGCCTTTTCTCAGTTGTGCATTTCGACTTATTACTTGGCAATTTGCCTTCCTTGAAGTAGTCGACGAGAGAGTGTCTCAGTCTTCCTTCTCTTCTACTATAAGAATTTCATCATGTGGTTTTAGCTTCCAGGTTGAAGTCTTTCATCGGAATGGTTTGAAGCTTGTCTTGTTGACTTTGAGTAATTTGTAAGGAGTGTAAGGAGCAACATGAGCTGCACCCTGTTGATTTATGTTTGATGATCCCTCTTCCAGTGGGGATTTTAAATTTATTGGCTCTAGGACTCGACAGTGCACACTAGTATGTAGTATGTCATCCATACTACCATTTCTTTAGCTAATTTAGCTAAGCTCCGCTTTCTTATTCCAGCTCGGAGACTGAGTCATAATGACATTTGGAATTTGCTTCATAAGCTCGAACTCGTTTGTGATAGTAGGCAATTCAAGCTTGTTGATTTTGTAGAGGCCCACTTGATTAATGTGAGTTGAGAATCGCCATAAATTTGCAGTTCGGACTCCCATGGAAATGGCTTCCTCTAAACAGCTTCATATTCTCCCGTTGTTGGTTGGGGTTGAGTTAATTTATAAGAATGTCTCGGTATGCCACCGTGTGATCAAGATGAGGCAGATACCAAACGAGCCTTTGGAAGATTTGAGGGTTGAGTGTATCTAATGGGAAGCTCCATCAAAATACAATTCCCACATTTGTTGCTTTTCTTTTCATATATGTGCATGATTTGCTCATCGGGAAGATCATCGTTAAGCAATGATCTGGTATGGGATGGCGGCAAGAAAATCTGCCGAATTTGCCCCTTCACCGCTTTACGGGGAACATATGTAATTATCAGAAGACATCGTCTTGCGGCGGCGCACGCGTTGGTCTTGTCATCAAGAACTTCAGGATCGATCCTTGAGATAAGGGTAATTTTATGAGATAGCATGTAATGACGTAACTTTTGGGCGCAAAATTAACGCAAACAATGCTTCTCAATTGGAGAATAAGCGCTTCGCTCTATTAGTCTTGGTAATATAGTATAAACATTCTCCTTTCCTTCATCATTATGTTGCAACAAAGCACCTAGATTCTTAGTCTTCTTGTGTACAATATAAGAGGCTTCCACGGGATTGGCGCAAGAATGGGTGGATTCAAGATATCTTTTGATCTTGTCGAAGGCCTCTTGACATTCCACTTGAAAGGAGTATCTTTCTTCATTAATTTTGCAAAGTCGACATCTGCGCGGATTTGATATAAATCTTCTAATGAATGCGAGATGTCCTTATGGCGAAGTTGGCGAAGACTCCTTGGAGGAGCATTTCGACAATCGCTTTGATTTTGTTGGGATCGATTTCAATCCCTCCACGGCGCCAACATATCAAGGAACTTTCAAGAAACTCAAAGGCGCGAGGTTCATCTTGAGATCATATTTTGATTCTTTCAGACGATCCTTAAATCATCGAGATGATCTTTGCGATCTATACTCTTGACAAAGGTCATCAACATACGACTCTACTTTTGATGAATCAACTCAAAGATTCGTGTCATAGCCCTTTGATATGTAGCTCCAGCATTCTTCAAGCCGAAGGCATGACTGTATAGCAATATATATTGGCGTCACGAATGAGGTATGTTTCTCATCTTGAGAGCCATCTTGATTTGATTGTAACGGCGATCGTCCATGAATGAGAACATGTCGTGGTTTGAAGTGTTATCCACTTGCTTCGATCAGAAGCGGAAAGTCATCCTTTGGACGGCTTTGTTTAAATCCACGAAATCGTCGAGATCTGAATCGACCATTCTTCTTTTCGGGACAATATTAGCTATCGGTCGGTATTTTTCTTCTCGAATAAAACCGGCTTTAATGAGCTTCTTGGTACGCAATTACTGTTCTTCAACCTCCAATCTCATTCGCTGAGGCTTGCTTGGTGATACATCGGCTTAATTGCTAATTTGTGAACCGCTATATCGGGGATAAGCGGCATTTCAGCATATGTCCGAGCAAAGCTCAATTCACGAGCAGTTTTAATTCTTCCACTTTATCTTGAAGTAGAGCGATGAGCGTTGAGGATCCTCCTCGGTTCCCAAATTAACTTCTTTAAGTTCATCCATAGTGCCTCCCCACCATCTTCAAGCTCTTCAGTGCGGTCAGCCTCTTACTTCTTCATTAGGTGAGCGTTAAAATGACATTCTCATCTTCATCATCACTCTCTACTTATTCCATTCTGCGTAGAATATATATCTATGGGTTGTCTTGGATAAAACCAAGGCCTTTGGTAGTGTGTTTATTTCTCTTACCAATGGTTTGAGAACCTTTTGGGTACCACATCATTTCAGCTTAGTCCTTTTGCTTCGCTCGGCTGGACCCGTATTTCGCATTAGATTTTGCATCTTTGGAGAGTAATATTTTGGTATTCTTGTGGGCATAGCTTCTTCTTCTTGATAGTTGCATTACCCAATCGATCCTCTTCTTGACACCCTGGATTTATAAAAGCAGCTTCGGCGTGTTTTCCAGGAGAGGAGGTACATAGAAGGTCACCATTCCTCGACTTTGTGAGTTTCTCGGTGATTTCTTTAAAATGTCGGGGAGGAGGTACGAGTGTAGTCTCTGGCGATGGATCTATGATTGTTTTAAAGTAGGTGCATTGCACCACCTTCAAAAGCGATTCAACTCATAATCGAGTCAAATGTTCTTCTTCGTCGAGCTTTACTCGAAGAGTCATGGGACCTTTGGATTTAGAAGGAACACATTCATCTTGATTATCTAGATGAGGGGCGGTGTTATTGATTTTGGACTTGTTCTTTATATTCCTAGGAATATTTGGAACAATCTCCTTTCCTTTATTCATTTTATCTTCTCCCTTCTTCTTAACTTGTTCTTTTATGGGTTTTGAAGTAGATGCGATTTCTTGGTTGTTTTGTTAGCTTTATTCCCGGAAGGAAATAATGGCATCTTGATAAATCTTCATTTCATGACCAAAGGTTGCATGTCGCCCATTTGGCATTCTTCTCCATCCTTTGTATATTTCATACATTGATGCAATGTAGATGGGACAATCATACTTATGAAAGAATGGGCAGAAGGGCTCACGAAGTATCTGCATCGATCACATGAAATTTAGCTTACGTGTAGAGGTCTCCAAATTTAAGAGGAAGGGCGAATGACCGATAGTTTTACGTCCCTTCTCATTGAAACCTTGAACCATGACTTTATCTCGTCTGATGTTGTACATCTAGAGATACCATCTAAGAGTTCTCAAATTCATAAGATTCACGGAGGAACCGGGATCAATTAAGATTCGCGGTATTATAATTTCATCACTTTCGTAACACTGAGGAGGATTGCTCTGCGGTCAGCATTAGATCATCTTACGAAAATGTGACTAGGCTCTTGAACATGCAAGGTCTCCGTTAGGCGGTGTTGACAAAATATGCTTCAAATTTTCCGCTCTTTGAGAGCTTCAATTAAGGTATTACTGAGATCTTGACATTAGAAGTGCTTGATACACTAAACTGCGCGAATTTTTCTTAGATGGGATAGAATATTGTAATGATCCCTTTTGATGAAGCTTCTTATTTGAATCCTTAGGGATAACTTTTCATTGACTTCAATTTCTTTTCCTTTATCTTTATTCATTGGCTCTTTCCTCTGTTGAGATGGTAGCACTCGACTCCTCAACTGTACTTGAGCTACACATTTGCATCCGAATCTTCGATGACTCATTCGCCACGCTCTACCCCGTCTAATGATAGACTAGAAGATTCAGAATCACTGCCCAATTTTACATTTTTTATGTTTGTTGATATGGTGAGCTCTGGTTCATCTTCATCTGGGAAACAGAGTTCCTCTAAGCTGTTATCAACTTCAAGCATCATCAAGCAAGACTCAGTAGGAAGTTCTTCAGCATCTTCCCCTGCTTCTTCGTTGATCTGAAGATTCGTAATGAATTCTGCAAGCGTGATAGGTCGCCTTGCTGATTGTACATAATCTTCCATATTATTGATGATCTTTTGTGTTACGTTGCGACCATCCATAATAGTAGTAACATTTGTGCTCGCCTTCTTCTTTTATTTAATTTACTTTTTTTTGTTTAGCGGTTTCTTAGCCTTCCATTGCGGTATTTGGCTGTCTTTCGTGAGATGAACTAGCCTTCCCATAGCAGGTTTTCTCGGCTCAACTCAAGACTCAAGTGGTGATTTCCACGAATACGAACGCCTTCCAATTGTTTTAACATTTTATCTTTTTAGAAGCGGCACTGCCATCCTTCATCATCACCGCTTCTCTTTTATTGCTTGATAATACGGAGATGAGGTGATTATTTTGGTGGATTCTTTCTTGGACGCCAATACTGTCAGACAATGTGAATTCACCCGTTTATATTTTCGCTCGAGCCAATCTTTGAATATGTAGCAATCTTCACAGGATGGCGAGCACCCGATGATATGGGTAGTTAGGATTATCTGCTTGTCCGCCTCTTCAGTCTTTTACACTCGGTAGTTGGAGACCTACTTTGAGTGCATGTTTAAAATTTGGCCACACTTTCCCTTAAAGAATACTCTTTGTTCGCCTTTTCTTTTAGGGTGAGTCGTTGTCATTCGCTTTTGTTTGCGCTTCTTCACGAAGCGACTCGAGGTATCATTACCTCCAAGTATGAGCTTGGGTTGTGGAGCGGGATTGAGCAATGTCTTGGCTTTTCTTGATAGAAGTAGCTTTTCTTTTCGTTATAGATTAATCGCTTGTATCCTTCTTGTATGAGGTGAAATGCGTTTCACCTTTCTTTCGTGGAGCTTTTGCTCTTTTGGATTTATCTTCGGCCATGAGATGGGATAAATTTAATTTCTCAAATTTAGCCCTATCAAGTAGCTCTTGAAATGTGGTAATTGAAGCCATGCAGATAAGGCGTCATCTTATCATCGATATTGCCCATCAAATGGTTGGATCGCATGCTCTTCTTCTGTTGTTCACATTTCATACTCATATTTAGCAGCGTAATATATCAGTGCTTGATTCGCTTTCTTCCTCTTCTCGAGCGATATCGAATTGTTGTCTTTTATCCTTTTGACTATGTTTTCAAGTTCAAAAGTCTTGGCGAGTCATTTGATAACTTCGACATTCAGCGGTCGAAGTTAAATCGACTGGCGGAATAATGCATCGTTACCCACGTATTCTGCGGATGCTTTGAATTGGGCAGATCTTTGCTTGGGATTACCATTCGTCGAATAGATTGAACTTTGGCATTGAATATCCCTTTGGATATGGAATTTGATCATACTCCGCGGATATGCGGCTCACCAATTTTACGCCCGCATTTATATCTTTGATCATTCAATATAATATCAAGTTGAGAGGCATCGGCTTGAATATAGTTTGTATATTCGAGCGAGTTGCGACTCATTTATTTCAATCGCCGCTCAATTTGAACCCTTGAAGCATGTGAGATCAGATTTATTGGAGGGTTGTCATTGGCATTGCTGGAGGCTTGATGATTATTTGGGGGGACAGGTGTTGGACCGCATATTTCTGCATTAATGCATCCATCTCGCATCATCATTTCACTCATTTTCACATTCAATTGGCGATTTCTTTATCTTTGGCTTTCATCTTTCTCTGTCGCCAAAGTGGTAGTATCGATGAAGGTGGGATTCTCTTCCATTTCTTCCTCTTCTTGTTGCTCCTCTCACGACTCGAGGATGCTTCCTATTTGAACATTTTGTTGTTCTTGGTGAGGGGAGTATATTGTGCGCTTTGGGTTGATATTGGGCTTGAGATATTTGCGCATATACACTACTTCATCGTTGCCTCCTCTTCTTCTTCGTCTCTTGGACGAATTTGGTCGGCGTCTCCGATGAACTTCCGATTCCAAGTGTGGAATCAAATTTCTTCATTAGAGGCTTCGAGTTAACCTCCTCTTGATGGGATGGAGTTGGTGATGGCGGGATCCCTGAGGATTCTCCAAGGTGTCTACCGTATCTTTTATTGGGGCCCTCTTTTTTAGGCTCCCATCGTTGATAAATTTGAGTTGGGGATCTCAGAATTCACAGATGTCACGCCATACCTTTGCTCTAGAGCAATTTCTTTTTGAGGCCTAGGCCTCCAGATCTGCTCACCCTTCCACCGGGACCTTTCGATGGTGGATTCCTTGACGCGTGGTCCAAGTGTCACACCCCGATGTTCACCGTGTGGGACATGAATATGTTGGCGTCCTGTCATTTGAGTTGCGGGATGAGGTCTCCTTGGAGGCGATCTGCATCCCCAATAGACGCGGTATTTTCTTTTCATCTCTCGCTACTTGGAGAACCTCGTGCAGATATAGTTTGGGTTTTCGCCTGGAACTGATGTTGTAAATTCGAAGGGTTGTTTGGTGACTAAGTATTGTTTAACCCACTTAAGGTTATCAAACCGATTATGGGTGGAACACTCACCCTCTTTGGTTCCATTGGTTGCATAGCGGTATGACAAGTGTTGAGCATGCATCAAGATTTCTTTTCTTCTTTGCCTCGGAGCTTGCTCGGATGAAGAAGCTTGACATCATACCTCCGGGCGAATGGTTCAAATTTGTTTGGATTATTGTCGAGGGACAAAAGGCCGTCCGAACAACCCTTTTTTGATTGGTGTCTCCAGGGCCTCTCAAAGAGATTGTTTCTTTTGAAGTGACCCCTAGTAGGTCACAACCTCAACCTTTTCGGAGATTGTGCACATGGCGTTTACGAGTTTGCACTTCAAATTCGGCTGAGCTCGCTCAAGATGGTAGGAAATCCACGCTTCCGGATGGTAGCTCAGCTTAATGGCGTTTGCCAACGGATGTTGGCGTAAAATGCCGATGGCGTGTTAGAATGCCATTCGAATTTAAAGGTAAAATTAAGAATTAAGATAGACTATCACCTTACATCCAAAAATATGGATACGATAAGATAAAGCATACTAAATGCATAAATGTCTCATATAACTTAAGACTTTGAGTAGAAGTCAAGTTTAACTTATCGCTTCTATTTCATTTCAATTTCATATTTCATTTATCTTTTTTTTTTTTTACTCTAGCAATTATAACTTAGATTTGACTAGCCAAAGATGGAAAGAAACACGGAGTCGCCAGAATCTGTGGGATCCAAAAATCCATCTTTCGATAAAAAAAGGAAAGAAAGTTGTTTAAGTTAATGGGTGATAATTTGAGAGATGAATAGTAGATAAGACATAGAGATTTCGTTCATTTGGTGAGAACTTTTATATCTCGGTTTAGGTTTCTATAAAGCAAGCTAGTTAATTACCCTCCCAAATCGAGAGAGCACGATTAAAATTTAGTCATGAATCGTTAAGAAACGAGTATATAATTGCGAGTGAGTGGAGTTTAGAACTTATTATTATTTTAACTTAAAACTTTTGTGGGGAACGATGTGGCGATCAAGATCCCATGGTTCCTCATCCGGTCGCGATCCACGGTAAAGAGGGTGGTATGACGAGAAGATCCTGTCGACACACAGGTTACGTTGTCCAGGTGTCCTTGTACCAGGGTGGAGTTTGTAAGGGGACAAATATAAGTCAACCTTAATAGCTTTTGCCCAAAAATACATTCTACATTTCACATACTCAAAGAAGCGTTGGGAACATCTGTGCGGTACGAATTTAATAGTGCCATATCGTGAACCCGTCGAGCTCGAATTCATGTATTATGTGTGTATCATGCAGAAAAAAACCATGCGGACGGAGGGCGTCCTACGAACTAGGAATATTTGAGTGTGAAGGTAGTTATGTATTTAATTTGACATTAGCTCTTTGTGAGAAGTTTTCTTAATTTGTCACCAAGACAAACATGGAGGGTGGATTAATTTTATTATTTTTTTTTATTTTTATTTTTTTAGTTTTAATTTAAATAATTCATTTCACTTTTTTTTTTTTATTTCCTTTTTTTTATTTTCTTTGAATTTTGATCATTTATGATTGATTTTAGATTTGAATATATGATCATTTATCATTGAAATTTTAATTATAATTACCGATCTATCATATCGATTGATAGACTTGTACTCTCGTTTTCTGAGAGGATCGGTCAATTCATTATCTCAAAGTATAATCCTTCCTCTAGTTTGAGCATGAGGATCGGGTTTCTTTTCTTCGAGAATTTGAATTTTAAGTATGTTAGTTGGTTGGTCTTGTATTATATGACAATTAAATTCGAGATATTATTAATTTGAAATTATAATATCACATTTTTAGGTTTTGTTAACGGGGCCAAGACCAAACCGGATGATATAGCATCTATTCTTTTTTGTATTTGACTTAGTATTTACTCCATATGAATATATCTGTTCTTTGAAAATTGTATGGACATTAAGATGTCTGTGTTGAAGTTTTGACCAATTTTGATTTTGAGTTTGTTAACGGACCAAGAAAACCGGAAGTGTAGATTTGTTCTTCATTTGACATGATTATAATGCAAGCATGAATTTTGAATCTGATTTTAGGTTTTGTTAACGGACCGGTCAGAAACCGGAAGATGTAGTATATTCTTTAAATATGATATGATATTATTTTGGCCAAAGCTTTTATGTCACAAATCGAGTGATGAAATAAATTATTTTAAGCTATTTGATCAAAGTGATCCAAATAAAAAAGTTTGTTTTGGCCACTCTCTTTATGTTACAAATCAAACATAAAGTAAAATAATTATTTTTGAATGCTCTATGATCAATCACCAGTGATGGGCTAGAATGAGTTTAGGCGTTGATTTGAAATTCTTTATGTTGCAATCAAAATAAAATAATTGATATGAGACTGAAGCATGTCGAGAAAAGCATGTATGGGTGTATCTCGTGAGACACAGTAGAAATTTTGATAAGATAATTTCACCATATTGGAAAACATGGTGACTTATATCACAAATTTAAAGCTCATATTTGTATAAACAAAAAAAGAAGCCTGCAATTTGATTAGGGCGTAAAATTTATGTTATCCTTCCCATGGTGGTTCTATGAGAGTGCCATGTCGAGAAAACATGTATAGGTGTATCGTGAGAACCGCGAAATTTTGATAAGATAGATTTCCTACCATTGGAAAACATGGTGTCTTATATCACAAATTTAAAACTAATTTACATATGAGCGTTTTTGCATATACTTAAACAAGACATTTTATGAGCATTGCATTTTCATCACCATTTCACTCTCATAATTCAAGAGCAAGAAAAGGCATGAACAATGTATCATGATTCCAACCTCCAAATACTCATGGACAATAACATATAATTGTTTTAATGCAAGATAGAGACATGGCAATTGCTTTTGAGTAAAGTATGAACAAGTACTTCAGATGCAACTTTAATGAAACTAAGCATTAAAATGAAAGCTTTAAACTTATGCACATTTCAAGTCGCACTTCAAAGGCTCATGACTTAGTGATCACAAAAGAGAGGAAAACAAGCACAATGCAAAGTCAATCTTCTCTCAATTTCAGATTTCAACTTGCATATGAAAGAGGTATGATGCATATAATTCCCTTCATATGAAATAAATTGAAGCAAGTAAGCATGGAATTCATAGGAGAAAGATTATATCTCAAGCTAATTGATTTCTTCCCTTAGATAAGAAAGTTTAGCAAGCCTTATACTCATCAAATAACCAAATGATTGATTCCCCTTTGGGAGAATATTTTTCAAGTATTTTACCCATAAATAGCAAGATGATTGATTCCCCCTTAAAAAAAATAAATTTTAGCAAGCTTCATGCCTCTAGACCATAAGCTAATGATTTTTTTTCCTTAGATAGAAATATTTTCAGCAAAGGAAACACATAAGGATCCATAAAAAAAAAACAACACCATATTTGGGCCATACATCATCCCAAGTCATTTTAGTAGGCTATGCATCACTAAATCGTGAATAAGGCAATAAGTGAGATTTGGGCCATACATCATCCCAAATCCCTAAAGGAAACTCTTAGCATAATCCCAAGCATATGATATAGCATATTTAGCAAAACCCTAACTTCCAAAGAAGCTTAAATGCACAAGCTTAGTTAGAGGAACAACCCTGGAGGTTTCAATGCTAAGAGGAAAGGAGGAAAAGGGGTTTTCGGCTGTGGTTGGTAAGGCTGCGATCCTTCAGTTCTTCATGGTGTGGACGGAAGAGGAAGGAAGAATCTGAGAGGGAGAAGAGCAGCGCCAGAGAACGAGGGAGTTCTTCGTCTGAGGAGGAGCGCCGTGTCGCTCAAACCCGATCGGGGAGCGAGGGGACGAGTTTCGCCGAGAAGGGAGAGACCAGCGGAGGCGAGCGAGAAATGTCGAGAGGCAGAAGATCGCACGAAAGAGAACGGACGAGAGAACTTAGATGAAAAGGAATCGCGAGAGAGAAGAGAAAGAGGAAAAATGCGTGAATGAGAGGGTCTTCGTTTGTAGACGGCATCTCCTCGATTAAGAAGGGCGTTAGGTAGGGATTGGCGGATTTAAGGGTAATTAGGGATTAAGCGGCATAGTCGTTTTAATTGCGATTTTATTACTTTGACAAACCCAATATGGGTGTCAATTTAAGTTATTTAGCCTTAGCGATCGAGGATCGGTTGGCAACGGCATCGAAGTAAATTTAGGTTTAAATTGTGCGACGTCCGCTCAAATTCTCGGCGCCGCACACTTTGCCTGATCGCCGTCGTTTGATAGGTCTCGGCTTTGGCGATGACTGATCAATTTCGAGCGGAATTGTTTAGGCGCGAGCTTCGACCGATATCGCATAATTTTATTAAAAAATTGATTTTAATTATTTGATTGATTGATTTGATACTTTTTAATTAAATTTGATGCTTTTACATTGAAGTCAATTTTCAAATCGAATTTAATTGATTGATTGTGATTAGGGCATTTAACCTCTATGTCATTTACTTAATTTTAAATGACACATAGTTGTAGGTCAACAATGGAATCAGAGGAGTAGCAATTTATACAACCCAGTGTTTTGTATAGTGCCTTTGTAAGCCTGAAAGGTTAGACATTTGTCTTCACATCAACACACATCTCTTCTCAATTTTGGCCAAAGGAATTTGGATTAAAGGAGGGCTAGTATCTTGTCTAGGCCAGAATGTGCAACTAGTCCACCACCATCTAAATCTTTGATGAGTTGATGAAGAAGGGAAGTATTGGAAATGAAACGCCTATTGCCTTTAGAAAAATATGCTTGTTGAATTGAATAGTCACATGAAGCGATGTGAGTGATATAATTATGCTACAGAGTGGTAAAATTGTTGTTGTCGGCATAGGGATTTCGTAGTGATTTGAGGCCAATGATTGTTGATTGTACTGTTGCTAATTTATGTTTCAAAACAAGTTAAATTTTTGTAGAAACGTCACCCACCATACATGCACGCACTTCAAATATTTTTGCGTATACAAGAACTACAAGGACTAATGGTCACTAAAGGGTACAATTCTCGATGATTCAAATAATGCTTCCATTTAGGGGTGTGAGTCAAGCCTGCTCGAATTTGGCTTGAGAAATGGCTCGTGAGTTGATCTTGATGAACTAACAAGCTAAGCTTAATTCAACTCCGACTTGACTCACTAGCTCATGAGCCAGCTTGTCTAATAAATATTAATATAAAATATACTTATAATATATTAAGATTTAATAGTTTAAGTATACAATTATTAAAAATCTTTAAAAATTATATCTCATTCTCTTATATCAATTAATTTATTATTATTTTACTTATATTTTCTTTATTTTTCTATCATTTTTATCATAATAATTATTTGAATTATAATTATTTTATCTCTTTCATACTAATTGATCCAGCTCAAACTCGATTAAATAATCATGTTTAAGCTCAAGCCAAGGGTGACTCGAGCTCGGCTTGACTCATTTACACCCCTACTTTTATTATTTGAGGGCTTGGATCTCAACATACAATTCTTGCTCATAGATAGATCATTTTTGCCTTGGAGTGCTTAACTTCTATTGAAAAAAATTCAATGGGGTTTCCTTTTGAGATTCACAGCTCCTATGCTGACATCTATAACATCTTTTTCCACTTGGAAGATTTTATTGAAATCTAGAATGGTTTGCAAGGGGAGCGGTGCAAGGTGGTATTTCATAGTCTCAAATATGATATGTTGTTTTTGTTCCCAATGTTTTTTTTTTGGTTCAAGCACTCTGTGTTTGGAGCCATAATAACACTAAAATTCTAAATAAATCAATGAAAAAAAAATGCATGGCCATGGAAATTGTAAATGTCGTTGTATGAGGAAGGATTCAAGTTGGATTGGATTGCCTTAATTTTTGTGCTCACCACAATAAAACCCAAAAAATGTATTTCTAACACAACAAAGGGCAGGCATAACGCATGAGCTGAGAGACTATGTCTGCTAAGCTGTTTCTAAATAAGGTCATCTACAATGTCTTGAAGAATTGGTATTCCGTTGCACTCATCTTGTAATGTGGCTGATTCAGCAATTTTAATTCTGGAATGAGGTCCATTTGGTGGTATATAGCTTGTAGGGGAGAGAGTGCCTGTTTGGCAATTCGGTAGTCCAAACATCCAATAACTATTGGAGAAGATATTCAACTATAATGGGAATCTTGGGTTTGTTGGTATTTTGTTTAGCCACTAAGATGGCATACATTCAGTACTCTAGTTTATAGGCTACAAGAAGCAGGTGCTCGAGACACTAATGAAGGCAGATTTGTTCGCATTTCAACTTTGACGGGAGGCGATGGAGGCGGCAACCTAATTTTCTTCTCTTCCTAATCAAAGGATAATCATTGGATTGATAATCATACCAAGCTCTGTAAAATTTCCATGGCCTTCCCAATATTAAATGGCAAACAATCATTTTTATGGCATCACAATTAACTCCGAAAATGAAATTCCTGTTGGTAGAAAATATTACTTGCACGTGTTAGTCACTAGTACTTGGACACCCTTTGTAATCCAACAAATCTTGCATGAGTGTTGGTGCTTTAATGTCTTGAGCTCTAGGGCTCTAAGCACACTTAACAGTTATAATGTTTTTCCACTATATCCACCATCCATCAATACCTCACACACTTATCATTGGTAGCGCATAGAGTTTCAAAAATTGCATGCCTCTAAGTAGTCAAGGACTACTTAGGAGCTGGCAAAAGCTTTTCTAACACACATGAAAAGGAACTCAGCGTCATTTCTTGGGACATCCTTGAACTCATGTGAGAACAAAAAATCTTCATTTTGCTCATCATGTACTTCTCTAGCCAATAATTATTATTGACATGTAGTCATCAGTCATTCAAAGGGTGGTCAATTTGAAAACATTTGATGCATTTTGAGGAACCTGGTGTATTATAGATGTCATCTTGATTGATTGTTAGTTTTGGCGAAACTTTAGGTTCATTATAGCCAGTTGCTAGAATTACATTTTGGGATTAAAGGAGGCCCAAATTTGAGGCGAATGAATTACCCTTTGTTGCATTATCTGATTGTTCAATGGAGTATCATTTGGGAATGAAAGATTTATGGGTGTGATTCAATTGTAACTTAGCGTTGTAGTAACTGAGTCGTCCATCTCTAATATATCTTGGATGGTATTTTTCAACCCTCCACTGTAATGTGCGACTTAACTGTTGTATAGACTCATTTAGGATGTTTCTAGCTTTGAACCGATAGAACTCCTTGGTATAGCTACTAATGGTTAGGGAGCCTTTGAACAATGTTGATCTTGAAAAGACAACATCTATTGAAAATCAAATGGAAGAAAATTCTTGTGTAAACGTTGCTTCAGCCACAGTTTGTTCTTCATATTGCTTTTCTCTTCCTGATAGTGGGTGAAGTTAACTAAAGTCAGCAAGCTCCAACTCCACCCTTTAGTTTGCAAGCTATAGAACAAACTTGTTTCGCTAGAGGAATATCCATGTAACCAAAGATTGATTCAACTGCTTGTTCCTAATCTAGATAATTCACGGTATGAATATGGCCATAATAAATGGGATATCAATTTTTAACTTGAATTTACTATAAATACGATCTTGTTGGTGTTGTTGTCTGTGGGTATTTTCATAAGTTAATGATTCTTTGTTGAAATTCAAATCTGAATATTTAGATCTACCATGCACTTTGAGTTCCATGAATCCAACGAGGAACAAGTTCCCCACTAACCACCAAATATTTAGATTTGAATTTCGACAAAGAATCATTGCTTATGAAAACTCAGAGAGCTCCCTCTTTATAAAAAGATAAAATCAAGGAAATTGAAAATACAATAAAATTCCCGAAGCACCTTTTCTGAAATAATAATAATTATTGCATACCTTTTGGATTGTGCTGGACATATTACAGGTTTGTGCTTGATAATATTTACATATGCTGTTACATTTAGCTTTTAAACCTTATAACTAAGAACAATAAAGTGGGTGAGTTATGTCTTATATTTTCTGAGCTTTGCAGAGTAATGATTTCCTGTCCTTGTTTCTCATGATGGTACCCATGGTTCATATTTGTTCACCATATTATGATGCTATTGAATGTTTCATGTACAGTTCTATAACTGAATGAGATAGAATTGATACGTGAATTAGTACACGTAAGAAAGATAATCAACTCTCTTTTTGGCACTTCTTGCCATTAAGAAAAATGAACATAATTTTGCGTGTAAATTCTTTTTTTTAACTTTCTCTAAATATCGTTTTTCTATTCTTAGGTCTTACTAGAGCAAAGATCAACTACTAGGGTTGCTGAACGCATGAAAAATTACCAAGTTGTGGCAATGATTGTAATCATGGGGTAACTTTATAAGCTGCCATATTCTCATCTGTTAGTCTCTATTTTTTATTTTTTGGCTTATATGCTTATTTTTACATGTTTAAAATTTAATTATGACGTAACATTTTATGATATTATATTGTACAGATTTTGCCAATACTATCTAGCAAGAAGATAATGTTCAATAAAGGAAAACATTACAATTAATTTCTATTTTTTCTTCTTGCAAAATCCTGTTACGTTATTAAAATTGCCATTTTATGTCGGAAAATAGGTGAAACTTATTCAAAGACCAAAAAGAATGTAAGATGGAATATAAGATCAATGTATAAAGCATAGTAGTTTTATATAAGTTCATTTGATGATTACGTCTTGTTGCTACTGCTATTGATTTCACCGAGATTTGTTTGTGGATAATTATAACATAATTTTGCTTGTACTGACATGACATGATTTTTATAAAAACCTAGGGCAATAGAAAATATAATAAAAGTTCTCAAACCTTCATGATTTTGTGCAACACATTTTCTTTGCACGGCAAAAAATCCACAACATAAAAAATTTGCTTATTGAAGCTCTTTTAATTCATACAAAGGTTACTTGGAGCAATGGTTAGGATGCGTCCATTATTTCTTCAATTTTGACATGAGCTTCTTGAACTGGAGTAGGCATCCAATTTTTCTTAGTTTATTTTAAGTTGAAGCTAATTAATGGAGATCACTATCAGACTTATATTTTTTTTGCTATGAAGTTGTATACTATCTTAGTCTAAGTCCATTTAAGTTGTGGATTAAGCACTAAACAACAGTTTTTCTGAGTAAATGCTATTGCTCTGAGGATGTTAATTAGCAGAGGCTATGAATAAAGTTCTTTTAAAAAAAAAGTAAGTTTCTGTTGCCCATCCAAAGCTGCTTTGCTTATGTAAAAATTTTATCTTTCAGGCCAAAGCTAAAACACATTCAAGATCTAATACAAAGTGAAGTCAAGCACATGATGTCAGGATATTTCCGCCCCACAACCATGCGAAAAATGAGTTCAGAATCTGTAAATGAGCCATTCAGGCCTCCAATATTTGCTTCTTGCAGTTCCTTTGGGGCAAAGGTTCTCAAAGTAGACGCTTTGTATTTCTTTTATTGTTTGGCCTCTAATGAACATCAATCCAATGCCTTGTTTCCTCTTGGTTTTACTTGTGCACATATTTCCTATATAGATTAGGCTAACAAATCTTCTGTATTGTTGGGCAACAGGCAGGTGTCGTTGTTCGACTTTTGTCTACAACAACAGAGGCTGTTTATGCATTCTTAAGACATCATCTTAGTGGCCTGGAGGAGTTTCTTGGAGCATCCCCATACCACAGATAGATAAAGCCACGAGTATCCTATAGCTAACTTGGGCTCTTTAACTAGAACCCTGAAAATTGGTGAGATTTTGGAGCCGAAATGAAACATTCATTTTTCAATCAGTTTGATATTTTGGTACATAATTTATACCGCCTTTGAAGCTAAAGATTTCTAGTCCAACCTCCCATTAATTACTGTGTCCTGATGCAAATAATATAATGGTAAAATGTCGTTATTGATAAGAGAATGAAACATTTGGAGCAAAACTTGAGCTAAAACCCCACTGAATGGACACCCATAAGCCAAAACTTTTAGCAAATATGTAATGCCACCAACAGTGTAGTAGAAACTATCTTTAATCTTATGTCAAATTATTTTATACTCTCATGAGTGTCTTAACAATTTTCCCTTTATATGAAAGTTCACATTTGCCATCGCTTCTTTTTTAATGATGATTTTTCAATACCTTAAGTGCCATTACTATGATCCAATATGTAGTCTGTGAAGGAGTCAACCTATTCTTGAACTTTACTATCTTGTTAGATGCATTGATGATTCATTAGAGCCATGAAACACTCTTTCTTAATTAAACAATTATCTCTGATAGTACTTATTAGGAAGATGTAATATTACGGACTCAAATTAAGTTCTATAGATTATTAGTCTATTAGAGACATAGCTCTTTGTTGCGTACTAGAAAACCAGTTGCAGAGAGAAAAGTTTTTAGTCTTCAAAAAATCCAAAGACACATAGGTATTTAAAGAGTGAACAAGAAAACTCAATTTTACGTGAAAACCGGAAAAAGGGGAACCCAAGAAAATCTTCCACTATGTATCAGTACAAAATCTTCGATAACGGATTACAGGATTGCATGAAATGAACAACAAATGTGACAACGATCGTAGCTAAGAGAAGTAGAGTGAAGAATGAAAGCAATCACCGAAAATGCGGAACAATCGCGTAAATGTGAACAATCATCGGCGTAAACGCGGAACAATCACCGGTAGAAATGCAGGAACAATCTGGTAAGTCATCATGATGGAGACGAGAGATCGACAGCGATCAACGGCCGAGGCGGTGGCCCGGCGTGTTGACCGAAAGTGGCGACGACAGGCTTTGGAGGATCTTTAGAGCTCTCCTCTCTCGGCCCTCCTTATATGAGAAATGATTTATAGTGGCGCACGTAAATACATGCAAAATCCGAACTACTCCTCTCTATCGGACGGCTCATGATGAATCCCTTGATCATATGATGTATTTTGTGTATTTGAATGCTCAAATGATGTCGGAATTATGAGATCTTGGGCTTCTTTGATTTGGCTGCCAAGACGCGATTATTATAAACACTCCATGTTTGAAAGCTATTGGGATTTAACCGATATCCCAAAGTTTTCAAGAATATTTTAAGTGCTTGATCTCCCAGCTTCAACTTCGAATCGCTTACTTTTAGCATCAAGATTCGTGCTTGAAGTATAGTTTTGGTTATATCCACTTATTTTTGGATGATATTATCTCAATCATCCAAAAATATATATGTCAAATATTTGAAGAAATTCTTCAATTTAACCATACATTTGAAAGAATAGATCTTCACAGAACACAAGATTATCATCACTAAGCGGATGCATACGGATGTGTTTTATGCGCGAGATTTTGAGGAGAACATCCTAAACGCAGCTGGGCCGGCAATAACACGGTCGGGGTCACGAATACTGACGGATCGAGCGGGTCGCCAGCGGTTCGGCGAGCCTGGTCGAACTGACGCTACGGTCGGTGGCGGTGAATCGCGGAGCGGCAGAAGCCGCGGCGATACTGGCGCGCCCGCGACGCTGGTCCACAGATTTCGCGAAAACTTGTTGCTTCCCGCTTTCGGCTTTGAGCGGTTTTAGGCGATTTTTGGCGACTTTTTTTTATCCCTGGGTCTATAAAACCCCTGGGCCAGAGAGAAGACACCTTCTCTTCTTCGAGAAGGTCGTTAGTCGATCGGCTCACAGACTTACGTCGTTGTCGGTTTTCCTCGAAGAAGCGTCAACCGCTTGGTCGTCCGGCGATCAAGGCCGCGATCTACGTCGTTGTTCCGGTTTTCCTCGAATAGGCATCAACGGCTCGCCGGACCGTCCGGTTTGAGGCGATTACGCTCATGCAGATTTACGCCGTTGTTCCCGGCTCGAAGAGGCGCAACCGCCTCGGACCGGACCGTGTTTGAGGAGATCGCCGTACATACGTCGTTGTTCCTTGAAAGAGCGTAACCGCCTCGTGGACCGCCCGTCGGAGGCAATCAGGCCGCTACATACGCCGTTCCGCTTTCTCTCGAAAGATGCGACCACTCATCGACGCCGAGTATGAAGGCGATCAAGGCCAGTGGTACATACGTCGTGTCTGCTTTTCTCTCAAAAAAGCGTCAATCATTCATCGGACCGTCCGCACGGCGATCAAGCGCCCGCCAGACATACATCGTCTACGCTTTTCCCTCGAAATAGGCGTCGGACCGTCCGGGTTTGGAGGCGATCATCGGCGATGATAACCGGAGATGGGGGTTGACGGCGATGCCCGACGATGGTGGTCGGCGATAGTGGTCGGCGAGGATGATCGGCGACGATGGTGGTGACCGGCGAAGATTGCCGGCGATGGTCGGCGGCGGTGATCGACGGTGACCGGCGACGATAGTGGTGACCCAGCGGTCGGCAAATACCGTGACCATGATCATGATCACCGAAGGTGGTCGAATTGGTGATGGTAGTCGACGGCGATCAGCGTTAGCCGATGTGGATGACCAGACGTGGTGATCGGCGAAGATTGCCGGGCGATAATCACGGACCGGCAGCAGTGGTTGGCCCACAAGCGGACCGCTGAGATAAGCGCATGGCCAGCCAATGATCGGATCGCCGACGGGGTGGTCTGCAGCAGAATGACCGTAATGACGGTGCGACCGGCTGGTACGACCTGATGATGCCGATAGGTGATGGCCAAGATTGGTCGACGGCCGAAATGCAACAGCCACGATTGGGACCTAGGAGATGGTGACGATACGGCTGGTCGGACCGCGATCGATTGGCTACCGACGGGTGGCAACCGCAGATGAATAGTGATGACAGACGGGTGGTGACCGCAAGATGCCCGAGCATATGGCAGAACCTACGACGGCAGGCGGCCGACGGGGCTGACCGGCGGAGATGGGCGGCGATAGTCGACGGCCAGATTACCGACGGGTCGGCAATGCGAATGAATAGCGGCGGCGACGACGCCCCAGACGGGATGACCGGCGACGATGGTGGTAACCAACTGAAATTGCATGCGATGGTCGCTGCGGACCGACAAATTATGGCGGCCGACGGGTGGTCAGAAATGCACCAGAATGCGCTGCGCAATGATCAGGAGCAAATAACCACGACGGGTGGCATCCGACGGTGGTCAGCAAGAATCGGCAATCAATGGGATGACCGGCACGATGGTGGTAATGCCGGCGATTGCCGATGGTCGGCGCGACCAACGACGGTGGTTGCCGACGGGTGGTCGCGAACAAAGAATCGGCAACCGCAACCAACAACCAGAATGATGGCGGCGGACCGGAGACGGTGGCGCTGCGGCGAAAAGTAACGCCGAGTGGCGACCGACATCAGTAATAGGGGATGACCGACGATGGTGGTAACCGGCGAAGATTGCCGGCGATGGTCAACGGCGCGGGACCGACGCGGTTAGTGGGTCGACGGGGTGGTCGGCAATGCGAATCGGCACGTAGCCGACGGTGATTGATGTCGTAATGGGATGACCGACGATGAGGATTTTGACCTATCCGGATGTTTGTTAGAGCGATTAATGACGTTAAGAAGAGGTTGAATTAATCCGGTGATTTTGACCCATCGGTTGTTTGTGTTACACGATGCAACCCAGATAAGAGGTTGAATTGAATCCGCCAAGGATTTTGACCTATCGAGGTTGTTTGTCGTGCTCGACGCGTTAACTTGTGTGGAAGAAATCAATCCACCGGATTTTGATCCGAGGTTGTTTGTCGAGTCTTTACCACGACGCAATGTGAAAGAGGTTGAATTGAATCCGGCGATTTTGACCTATTCGAGGTTGTTTGTCGGTGTTACAGACGTTAACTGGAGGAATTAATGCCAAGGATTTTGACCTATCCGAGGTTGTTTGTTAGAGTTTTACCCGATGACGTTAACCTGTGTGGAAGAGGTTGAATTGAATCTGCTGAGGATTTTTGACCCATCCAAGGTTGTTTATCAGAGTGTTACCCAATGATGTTAACCTATGTGGAAGGGGTCGTAGGAAGTCCACCAAGGGCCTTTTGACCTATCCTAAGTTGTTTGTCGCTTTCGACGACGTTAACTGTGGAAGAGATTGCAGGAAGTCCACCAAGCGACCTTTGACCTATCCTGTTGTTTGTCGAGTCTTTCACGATGGCGTTAGAGTCATGGAAGTCTAGGACCTTTTACCCATCCAGGTTGTTTGTCGAATCTTTGCTCGATGGCGTTAACTGAATGGAAGAGGTCGTAGAAGTCCCAAGCATCTTTTGACCTATCTAGGTTGTTTGTCGAGTATTTGCTCGATGATGTTAACTGTATGAAAGAGGTCGATTAAAACATCCGTTTGTGGTTGCAAAGTTGCTTAACCTTGGTCTTTTCATTAGATATCGACTTGCTTCGAACCGATAATCATTAGATATCCAGAATATCGATTTGGATAATCTTTTGAGATTAAGATTTGCCCCCCAGTTTCTGACAAAATCTGAAGGAACGAAGTTTGATGAATCTTCATTCTTCGCTTGCCCTCCTTAAAAGCTTGAAATGTTACATCTCGATGGTAGTTTTGATCTTGTTGGGGAACTTGGTCGCCATGCAAGATGATATAAGAATCGTACGTAAGGCCAAGTTGCTAGAAAAACAATTATTAGAGTAAAAGTTTTATTCACAGAAATCCAAAGACATACAGTATTTAAAGAGTGAACAAGAAAACTCAATTTTACGTGGAAAACCTCAAAAGAGGAAAAATCAATGCGCTCAAGAAAATCTTCCACTATGTATATATTTTAGAGTACAAAATCTTCCATAACGGAATTACGGATTGCATATGAAAGGAACAACAAATGTGACAACGAACAGTTCTTGGATATGAACACATATCCCAACAGAGACAAAAGAATCAGAAAAAGGCCAAATTGGTTGAAAGACTTCATTAACAACTAGCCAGAAGAAGATCCACAATAAACAGAGAATAAAACTATAGGTAAATAAATAAATAATTAGCTTTTACAACAGAGGATTTCCAGACTACATAAAAGAAAATATCACAAAGGCAGAGCCCCAACAGTGACATTACAAGAATCAAGAAGTATAACATATAACAAGCTAGCAGAGAAATGAAGATTAATAAGCATGAGATCAAGAAATCTAAGCCAAAGACAAAGATCTAAAAGTAAGATTAATAGCATGAAGATCAAGAAATCTAACTAACTACCAGAGGCAAGACTCAATGTAAATTAGTTACAGAACCATGAAGAACATTCTAAGAAGCACCAAAGACTATAAATAACGGAAATCACGAGGGGATGAAGAATTATCTAAGAACTCCTGCATCAGCATCTCTCTCCTTTCTCCTTTCTCCTGCCTCCTCTTCCTCAGTCACTACTCACGGTGGAAACCGGAAAACCTGAGTTCCTCCACTGCCTCAAGCCTGCTCCGCATCCTCGAACATTCTACGGTGGATCTTCACCGGATCGACCATCGAGTGGATCTTACCTCTCTCCCTCCGATCTCCCCTCGGGAACCCTACGACCGACTCAGCAGAAGCAAACAAAGAATAAGGCAAGTATAAGGTTAGGGTAATTCAAAACAAGCATCCAACGAATGACCGACGCAATTATCGAGGATCCCGATTCAAGGGAGATCAAGCCACGCAAAACCAACATCTGGAATCCACTCAATCCGGTAAGAATGCACAGCCGCATGATAAAGAAACAGATCCAATGTCGAGATTAACAGGCAATCCAACGCGGCTTCCAAGCACAAGAAAGACCAATCCGAGTGAGCCCATCCAGCGGTAGAAATAAGGCTAGATCCTACGGATCGGATAAATCGCCACAGCAGCTCTTAACTTCGGGTTAACTCAATGGAAAGGGTTTAACTCTTTGTCTTGACTCAAACCAAGTCAGATTTGACCCAGATCCACGGAAAGCCACTCAACCGAACCAGATTAGAAGAAAGAACTGGTTTAATCACTCAAGCTCGCTGTATCAACTCAATTTACAGAAATTAATCACTCTCACAGCTGAATTACAGAATTAAGTTCGTATCATTGGTGCTCTCGTTGATTCCCAAAACTCACATCTACATCCTCAATCAGAAAACATGGCAGAAAGCACAAGGTACACATCCAAAACCCTAGATGAATGTGTTACCAGATTGAACAACAATGAACGAAATGACCTCAATCACTATGACATTGAATGAAATAGCAAAGAGATTGACATCAATAGAAAAGAATAGAAAACAACCTCAAAGCGGGTATGTGATGCATCCCTTGATGAATCCTATTCTCTAAACATGCCACATACACACACACCCATATCAATGCCTTAAAATAGATATGCAGATTTAAGGAGAAGACCCAGAGGATGGCTCTTGAAAGCAAAGCAGTTTTTTCAAGATTCTAACTCGGATGATCGAAATTTTAATAGCCAATATACATGGATGGACCCGCTGGTTTGATATGGATGCAAGTAAATAAACAATTGATTCTCCACAATTTAAAGAAAAGTTATTGAGATTTGGCCCAGCTTTATTCAGAGATTTAAGAGGTGAATCAAACTCACATTACACCCAAATGACCCAATATACCGAATCGGTGATGATGTAACAATGCCAAGAAACTACAAGATCGCAACCTCCAAGAAAAACAACAAAGAATAGCCCATACCGCTTCCTCCCACAAACACCAATCAACAAAACAACAATCCAAATAAATACAATAACAATTCGTGAGGCTAACACCTACACAAATGGAAGAAAGAAGAAAGAAAGGATTGTGTTTCAATTGTGAGGAGAAGGACCATAAAGAGCATATATGTACGTCCAAGTTATTGGCATTAGTGGCTGTCAATGATGACCAGCAACATCAACTACCACATGATAATCAGCCCGACAGCCAATGGGTCCAAGAAGAAACAGTAGCAACAAGCTTCATCTATCAACCATTCAATCCAGGCTAAGGAAAACGACATAAAGATTGTATATGTATACACATAATAAATAGTTCTAACCTCTAACCTAGCTTAGATTTTATGTCAGATATAGCCCAATTATATAGAATAGGATAGTCCATAGTAATAAATCAGCTGGCACATATCCTTTACAGCCTTAATGAAGAGGGACAAACAGAGAAGGATTCCCATCCAGCCCCCCACAATTTACAGAAATTCTATAAAGCAAACCAGGACTGTAAAATTTTAGCCACCAATTAAAGAAATATCGGCAAACAGAAGGAATTCTAGCCACAGAAGTTTCTGGGATATCAAGTAAAGAAATACAGGAAGCATATCCAGAATTTTTGACCTTGAGGACAAGGTCAGTGTGAGGAGGGGAGTAATGATATGAACACATATCCCAACAGAGACAAAAGAATCAGAAAAAGGCCAAATTGGTTGAAAGACTTCATTAACAACTAGCCAGAAGAAGATCCACAATAAACAGAGAATAAAACTATAGGTAAATAAATAAATAATTAGCTTTTACAAGAGGATTTCTACATAAAAAAAGAAAATATCACAAAGGCAGAGACACCCCAACAGATGATTACAAGAAGAATCAAGAAGTATAACATATAACAAGCTAGCCCAGCAGATAAACAGAAGATTAATAAGCATGAGATCAAGAAATCTAACTGCCAGCACAGCATCTAAACAGAAGATTAATAGCATGAAGATCAAGAAATCTAACTAACTACACGACAGAGGCAAGACTCTAACAGAAATTAGTTACAGCAACCAACAGAAGAACATTCTAGAAGAGCAGACCAAAGACTATAAATAGAACTGAGGAAATCACAGAAAGGGATGAAGAATTATCTCAAGAACTCCTCTGTCTAGCATCTCAAGTCTCCTTCTCCTTTCTCCCGGTCTCCCTCTTCCCCTGCAGTCACTACTCACGGTGGAAACCGCCGGAAAACCCCCGGAGTTCCTCCAATTTCTGTCTCAAGCCTGTTCCGGCATCCTCAGAACATTCCTACGGTGGATCTTCACTGGATCGACCATCGCCGGTAAGGATCTTACCCCTCTCCCTCCGATCTCCCCTCAGGAACCCTAGGCGACTCGAAGTGACGAAATAAACGAAAACGAAAGAATAAGGCAAGTATAAGGTTAGGGTAATTCAAAACAAGCATCCAACGATCCGAATCGCCACGAAATATCGATCAAGGATCCCATTCAAGAGATCAAGCCACGCAAAACCAACATCTGGAATCCACTCAATCCGGTAAGAATTCACAGCCGCATGATAAAGAAACAGATCCAATGTCAGAGATTAACACAAGGCAATCCAACGGCTTCCAAGCAGCGCAAGAAAGACCAATCCGAGTGAGCCCATCCAACGGCCGAGAAATAAGGCGTTAGATCCTACGGATCAGATAAATCCCGCCACAGATTAGCCTCTTAACTCAGCCGGGTTAACTCAATGGAAAGGGTTTAACTCTTTGTCTTGACTCAAACCAAGTCAGATTTGACCCAGATCCACGGAAAGCCACTCAACCGAACCAGATTAGAAGAAAGAACTGGTTTAATCACTCAAGCTCGCTGTATCAACTCAATTTACAGAAATTAATCACTCTCACAGCTGAATTACAGAATTAAGTTCGTATCACTAGTAGTAGCAGATGATCTTGAACTGTGCGGAGCAAATCTGGAAATGCGAACAATCGCGTAAATAGGAACAATCACCGCGAAACGCAGAACAATCACTAGAAATGCGAACAATCATCATAGGAGAGGTGACCAGATTGACGACGCAGCGGATCAACGGGCGGTTGATGGTGGTGGCGACCCGCCGAGTGGCGACGACTTTTTGGAGAATCTTTAGAGCTCTCTCCTCTCTGCTTGCCCTCCTCATATGAGAGAAATGAGGTTATTTATAGATTGGAGAAGTGACGCCTCAGAATACATGCAAACCGACCTCCATCTAGACTCATGATGAATCCCTTGATCATATGATGTATTTTGTGTATTTGAATGCTCAAATGATGTCGGAATTATGAGATCTTGGGCTTTTTGATTCGTCCAAGACGCTCGATTTGACTATAAACACTCCATGTTTGAAAGCTATTTAGGGATTTAACGATATCCCAAAGTTCCAAGAATATTTTAAGTCTTGATCTCAGCTTCAACTTCCGCTTACTTTTAACATCAAGATTCGTGCTTCGACTAGTAGAGTTTTCAGGGTCATATCACTCTTTATTTTAAACTTTATATGTTATGAATTCCTGCTCTCAGATGTATCTTAAGAACTAATTTCAGTTTCTACTTTCCTATGTTATGCAGGTCTCTCTCACATGTACTAAATTCACTTCTTTTTTGAAACAGTGACCATTGAGTTAAGAACAAGGACAGCAAGCTTGAAATCATGGAAGGTACGGTTGTTGATGGGAAGGGCTCCATACATTATTCAATTATTATTTTTAGTTGATTCCTTGCGATGCTTTGTCATTCACTAGTTGAAAGCTAATGGCCGACAAACTCAGTATTATTCTACATGATTCATTGTTTTCTCGTACCCAGCTCTCAAATATATATATTTTTTCAAGTCATTTCAATAGATTGCAACAATCGCCTCTGTAAGATGGCTAGCATTTTTGAATTATCCTGCAACAATATCTTTGACATATATAACCTATTTGCATCATGAAAGCAGAAAAAACAATATAGATAAATCTTTTCTATTTTCTGAAGCTAAAATTTACTTCATTGGACACCACACCCTGACAACATTTTATTGTACTATTTGAAAGATGCCCTCCTGATATTCCAAAAACCTTGCATATCTGTACCGAAATCATATGAATTAACGATGTAAATAGTGATTCTAGGAATTCAAAGTATATGAATATAACTCTTAGATTCAGGTTATGCCTAGTCAAAATGCTATTGTAAGTTATTTGATGGTAAAGTTCTCAACATGTTGAGGCTTCAGCACGTAGTTTTCTATGAAGAACAAGAAGGTTCTCAATTTAGATCAGTCATAATATTTGAGTATGCTACATAAATGTTTGGTGATAAAATGATTTTTAGAAATCTTGTTTTGAGACTAGCATAAATAGGAAAACAAAATTCAGGGAAAAATTATAAATGATATATTGAGAAAGGAATTAGGTGGGAGAGCTGGTTGGAATCTTTTTTTATGTTTAACTCGAGTTAAACAATTTGAGTCATTAGTTAAACTCTCAAGTTAGTCTAATATTTGAGTTGATTTCAAATTAAGCTTGCATCAAATTGAGTCAACTCACGATAAGCTCAATTTATATTTTTTTTCCTATGTCAAACGAATTTTCATATTGGATTAGATCAAATCAAAATGAGCCTATTCTCACCTTAGCCTGTGCTTATAAGAATCAAAATGTGTCAACTTAGTGGAGGAGCCAGATTCTTTCTTGTGAGCGGATAAATTTATTATGTAAATAATTTAATATAAAAAGAATAAATTATTGAGGGTTCAAGCTATAATATCCATCATAAAATTATAACTTCAAATAATTTAAAATTAATTTATGATTAAATAGTTTTATTTACTTAAAAAATATAGTGAAAAATAAATATTTTGAACTAAATTTTTTTTTTATTTAGACTTAAATAAAGAATAAATTAATTAAAAATTAATTTCTTTTATATTCACCTCAAAAATTAATAAAAAGAAAGAAAAATATAATTGCTTTGACTTGAATAATATCTATATGTATTTCACCCAACATCATATAGAGATTTAACATAGAATTATTTAAATAGAAAAAAAAAAAAAAAAAGGAGTTTTACATACACGACACAATGCGTATTTACATATCTAACACTTACATTTTAAATTTTACATAAATAACATTTCAAAATTTAATATTATCATAGCTCATTTTTTTAAAATGAAATTAATTTTAAAAGAGTATTAGATAAGTAAATATTTAATTAAAAATATTAGATATATAAATGTATAAAAATTGTGTGATATCTATACAAATTTTTCTAGAAAATATATATATATATATATATATATATTAGATTGAACATGTCATGGATGGTAGTTTTTGTGCAAATATTATATTAATTTAATAAACTTCAACTCTCAAATTGCATTAAAAAAGGTACAATGAACTCGTTGAAACTTTATTGAAAGTTAAAAAAAGGCTGTGATTTTATCATACATTTTTAAATTTATAAATAAATATAAGTAGATACTCTATTAACGTTATAAAGATTATTGGTATGCTTGGGGGAGACAAACGGTCAAATCTGCGTACATTTGTTCAGGTTCTGAATAGCTGAAGCCTGCTTCCTTTTTCTCCTGCAATATCAGAGAGTGAAGAGAGAGAGAGAGAGAGAGACTTTATCGTCCAGCTCAGGCAAAGGACTGTACCATTCCTTTCACCACCGCCATTATTAGATCCAATACAGAGGTGAGCAGATTACCCCCATTATTTCTTTGAGTTATTTTTTTTTTATTTATTCAGTAAATTACGAATATTTCCATAAATATATATATTTTTTCTGATGTTCTTATTTTTTTTATTAAGCTTTTGCCTAATTTACCAAGAAATAAAAATGCATTTCTCTTATCTTCTGTATGCTCTGTGCTGCTTCCTCGTTACTGTTCATCGTCCTTATCGTCAGTCAACTCATTCTAATACACTGTTTCACAAAACTGCTATGTTTTTGGTTCAGGTTTGCTTTGCATCGGCCTTTTGTGCAACTAATCTGCTCCTTTCTTATGGTGTCTCTGGTATGATATTTTTTGAATATTTTCTTACTATGGTTACAACAAAATTTCTGAATTTATCATTATTTTTTATGCAATTTAACTTTTTTGTATTCAGAAGATGAATTTCATAATCATACCCCTCATAATATTAATGTGTGTATAGAGATTTATATATATATATATCACAAAATTCTTATATCTATATATATATATATAATATCTAAGATTTAATTTTTATATAAATAACTTCACAATCTCTTATATCACATCAAAATAAAAATACTACTAGAACTAAATTTTTTAGAGTGATGCAATTTGTTATTTATAGAAAAATATTAGATATGTAAATACATAAAATTTTGTTGTATATATATTTAACTCTTTTATATATATATATATATATATATATATATATATATATATATATATATATATATATATATATATATCTACATATGCAACTCGAAGAGAGAGTTGTCGAAATAAAAAATATATAATATTAAAGAGTTGATAAAGAATTTAGGGATGAGACTGTAATGTAGGTCCCTATGAAGCTATGGTGCTCACATGTGCACTAAAACAGTAGTGAGCGAAAGGTTCGCAGGTACCCACGGTCTCTTTGTTCGGTTGGTGGGCGTGTGCAGTTGAAAATCTCTCAGATTGTGTTTGATTTCACAGGCGGAACCGCATGAGAATATCAGATATGCATAATGGATTAATGTGACGCTTCCAAAAAAAATTAATCATAATTATATCCTCATCTATAAGATGAGTGGGGTGTTGGGTGAATATCTTAAAAAAAAAAAAAAAAAAAGTTCGCAGGTTGAGTGAGATATTGAGATTCATAAATATATTCTTGGGACTATAGAAGGCATCGTAGTGAGGTCAGCGACGTCCTTTTTTTTTTTTAAAGAATTTTTTTAACTTGTTGGTATTTGAAGGAAGGCGAAGGTTGGCTTTAAAGGAGAACATGAAAGCAAATATTATATATATATATATATATATATATATATATATATATATATATATATATATATATATATATATATATATATCAAAAAATTATTATAAAATTATTTTATTATATTTACATCAGATTTATATTTTTCACTCGTTATAAAAAAAAAAGATTAGAGGAGTACATAATAGTTTTTCGATCATAACACTTGCATTTTTGGCAGCAGTGTGATTTTTGCATGAGCTGGCACAATTCTGACTATTATAATCATGCTGCTTATCTGAACGTAAAGTAATGGCTTTTGTGCAATGTCGAAAGAGTTTTGATGTAGTAGGATCATTTGAATTGTTACAACCTATAGCAGATGGTTTAAAATTCATTTTAAAAGAATCTATTTCAACAAATAGTGCTAATTTCTCCCTTTTTAGAATGGCTTCAGTGGCTACATTTATGTTAAGTCTGGTCGCTCGAGTCGTCATACTATAGGTGTTGTTTGAAAAATTAAGGGATAAATTAAAGTGATTTTGAAAAAAAAAAAATAGAATCGATCAATGCAGGCCGTCCAAAGTGAAGTATATGGCTGAGATTGATGATCACATATAGTGCATTTGCCATGATGATTTAGGAGGATTTGAGCCATAAAATTCTTAAACATTGAAATGTCATTGATGTAATAACTTGAACTACAATAAAATAATCCAAAATGAAGGCCAATAATAAAAAAGAAAATAAAATAATGATAATGATTCTCATAATCATCACCTTTCCAAATTGTGAGAAGTAAATCTAAGAAGAAGGATTGTAGAAGAAGATCCCATTATATATCAATCATGAACTAAAACAAGTAATTCTAAAATCCTAAACCCTATAAGCTCAAATTTGACCTATTGTAATCACCTTATAGGCAATGAAAACTTTAACCCTTTTTCTTTCTAAATCACATGATAAACACCCTACAATTTATCCCCAAAATACCACTATGTATCTATAACTGATCTAATAGACACATTCTAGGGGAGAAAAAAAATAATATATAATGATAAATACTAATTAAAATGTAATTAAGACTAATAATAATAATAATGTCTAAACATTTTCCTTAATTAACTAAGGGGTGATCTATGAGGAGCCCCTTTCCTCCTACTATGCGAGAAGGTTATTCCTGGTAAGAAGTTATGGCCATCATTTTTATCAGAACCATCACTCTTTTCATTAGCACTGGATCCACTCGAGCTTCCCTTCCATTGCATGGAGTCCTTCAGAACAGGATTTGGTGGGGAGATCTGATTACGATCAAAGCCTTCATCATCGGGCAGATCAGAGCCATCCATTCGCAGGCTCTCGAATTCTGCGAATGCGAACTCCGATTCATCAAACCGCAACAACATGCTTGATATGTCTAACCCTTGCATCACCACATGCTCCACCTACGTACAATCCATTTCCAAAGCTTCATTCTCTTATGTAGGGGTAGAATGGGAAATTGATGTTTGAAACTTATTGACCGTTAGGAGTTCAAATTCAAATAGTTTATTACCTTGCAAGTGAGGCAGCAGTAGGAAAATGGTTCTTGTAGAACTCTGTCGCATCGAACACATATATTTCCCGAGCTCTTCATCAAGACCCTGGATTGAGGCCTCGGCTTCAGAAATATTACCTTTGCACTGTTTATAGTATATGCCTGATAAAAAAAATTAAAATTAAATAAATTGTTAAGAAATAGAATTAAAAGAATGTAATGAGGCAGTATATACCTGTACGAAGGTGCAGTCAATGAACTGTTTGAGATCATCTAACCTGACTACATTATTGTATACGTAACGTCTAACCTGAGTTTAATGTAGGAAAAATAGTTAAAATCACTAATATGTAAGAGAGAGAAGAGAGATAAAGATAAGAGAGAGAGAGAGAGAGAGAGAGCAAAGAGAGAAGAGAGAGAGAATGAGAGAGAGAAGAGAGAGAGACAAAGAGAGAGATTATTCGTCTAAACTATGAATAACATTTTATAAATAAACAGAAAAGTAAATAAAAATGAATAAGAGACGAATTTTTTATATGAAAATTAAAAAAAAAAACAATTATGAAAATTAATGAGCAGTCAATTTAATTTTTCTCATAAAATTTACAATTTATTTCTCTATATTAAGTTTATCTTATAAAATATTGATTAATAAAATAACATTGATAATTTTGAAAAAAAAGAGAAGAAGATGAAAATTAATGAGTAGTTATGGAAGAGAAATAGTTGAAGTTTTTAAATATTTTGTTTAAAAGACATTTGAATCGTCATATTTCAATGAATATATTATGTTTTTAAAATTATTAAATAAAAGATTTAGCATTTATTTTAAAGATATATTAAACTTCTCCTTAATATAAATCGGGCTTTAATGCTCATTTTTTCCCCTAAAAATAAAATGAATTGTTTCCATAAAAAGCAAAAAAAAATCCTGCAACAGGAAGAATGCATGAACATGAGAGAAGAATTATTTAATGCGAAAGCAGCATATATTGCTCAAGAAAATGAGCATTAAAGCTATTAACTTAAACAAGAAATGTAATAAATCATTTGAAAATTAGCTTGGTTCAGATAAGGTAAAAGCTTTATGAAAGAAATCTTAAAAATCAAACATATTTTTCTTAAGGAGAAAAAAAAATTTAAGAAATTAAATTGTTAGGTTTTAAGATTAAGTTTATAAAGACAAATATTAATGGAAGAATTAGGAGGAATAATTCTTATATGTTATAAATTTATGATAATGAAAACTATTATATATGTTTTATCTTAAATGAGCATATGATATAAGTGTTTTATATGGAATGATTCATCATTTTGTGGTTAAAGAATGCATGATTATAATGTAAATATTTTTGCAATGCGAGACTCTCTCTAACAATGAAGGATAATGATACTATCGATTAGTAGTTGAACATACGAAATGGAAGAAATGTTAGCATAAGTCATCGATAATCGAGGCATTATGCATCAATGTTAGGCTTCGTTTGGATAAGCTTTTACTTTTAAAAAAGTTTGTTTTGAAGTAGGTTTTAGAAACGCTACTTTAAAATATCGTGTATAAACAGCTTTTTATAAAGAGAGGAAAACGACGTTTTGTAAAAACTGTAGAAAATTCAAACGGGTTTTAAAATTTATAGACGCTATTTTAAAAAACTGGAACACAGACTAAAAGCTGAAATAAATGAGGCCTTAGTTGATAAGGGGGGCATTGAACAAGCGATAATGGATGTTTAGCGTTAGTGTTGCTCAAAGTTTCATCTTGAGTGACGCTCTTGAGATGGACTTATAGCCTTTAAGGAAGTGAGAGAGAAATTTGGGCTAATTGGTCACCAAAGATGCTTTATTGAAGAATTTTCCCCCCTAAAATCAACCTATAATTCTTATTAATAATATTTATTTCTAGATTTTAAGAAGAATGCAGTCTTATTTGTGATGATATCTCTATCAAATCGAATTTCTAAATAAGACTACAAATCATTTAATGGCCAGTGAAAATTTCAATAGATTTAAAAATCAATTATCCTTGAATTTTTTTGGAGCAAATTGTTTATAATTTTGCCTCAATTTTTCAAAAAAAATAAAAAATAAAAATAACATGATTGGATCAATTTTATATATTATTTCAATAATTAAAGAATTTTTTTTATAAGAATTTTCTCTTTTATGTCCAAATCCACCTCAAGATCAAAGAAAAAAAATCTATAAATATTAGAATATTCTGTTAAGTTATTCTGCAGAGAAAACAAATGATTA
Source organism: Cymbidium sinense (assembly GCA_021442155.1). Lineage (NCBI taxonomy): Eukaryota > Viridiplantae > Streptophyta > Magnoliopsida > Asparagales > Orchidaceae > Cymbidium > Cymbidium sinense. The sequence goes on from CM038230.1 coordinate 10,472,661, forward strand.
AAAAGTAAAAGGTAAATACTTAAAAGTAAATAATATTCAAACGTTAAAAAAGGCAATACAAAAGAGCAAATTTTGAACACTTGTTTTACACATTTGTATAATTTTATTTTGGGTTGATTACAGAAAAGAAAAAAAAACAAAAGGATAACTTCATTAAATTTTAATTAGCAAAGCCGCATCGATCCCAAGCTCAAAGAATACAGAAGGGTCGAAGAAGAGGGAGAAAGAGAGAAAACGTGACGCGGAGAAGTGACTGCAGAACGAACCTGAAGAAGTGGGTGGGAGGGGTGGGCGGGCGCACAGTGATGGCAGATGGTGGCGCAGCAGCGGAGGCAGAATACGTTCTTCTCGTTCTTCTTCATGCCCTTGTGAGTTCCGCAACCCCCAAAGAACTTTTCCTCCACCAGCCTAGACAGCCACTCCGGCAGCTCCCTCCTATCTCCATCTCTCTCTCTCCCACTTCTTCAGTACAGTATATGTCTCTCTCCTTCTATCTCTAAAAAAACTGAGACTTTCTCTCTCCAGTGGTTTCTCTCGCAGAAGGGCTTTGGATAGTGGCGGGAGGGGAGAAGGGAGAAGGGAGAGAGGATTGAGCCTTGAGGAACCATCTCCTTCTATATATATAATACACAAATTTTAATATATATATATATATATATATATATAATATTCTAATCTTCAATATCACATCAAAAATAATATAATCACTCACTTTTTAAGAGAGAAATATACCTTTTCAAGTATAAAAAAATATTAGATAATTAAATATCTTACATTAAATGATTAAATATTATATATATAAATATATAAAATTATGTGATATATATATATATATATATATATATATATATATATAAATCTTTCTAAAATTAAAATAATTAAATAATCAAATGAAATTTGAGATTTCATATAATTTTGATAATTTATTGTTTTCATTTTAAATAATATTTAAGGAAATAAATAATTAATTAATTAAAATTTAACATTTAAAAATATTAATTTATTTTAAAATTTTGTTATATTGAACCAGGAGAATTAAAACCAACCAGAGAAAATAAAACACTTCTTTATTAAAACTTAAACTTACACGAGCAGAAAGAGGGGGGAGGAACAAGGAGATTACAAGGAGAATAGAGAGAAGAAGAGAAAACTGCACAATAAGATAAACCTCCTTATATGAGATAAGAAAAACTTTGCTGACTCTCAAGCAAAAGTGCAATAAGTGACAGAGTAATAATTGCCATTTTGAGGTGGAAAGTAACAATTGTGGTGGACGAATAATTTCGTCAATAGTGGAAGCAATAATTCTGGCTGGTGGGAATGCTTTATGAGCTGTAAAGAGGATTCCCTGGAGATAATGCCATCCGCTTTTGATCCAAAGAGCTTGGTGGAGATAATAATATATTCCTTTTGCAGTAAAAGGGAATCAATAATCGTGGAATTCATTGATTGTCTCCAATGGATTCCACGCCGACATCGCCGAAGGACTACATCGCGATGTAGATAGGGTGATTGAACACCTTGGCGATCTTCGTAGATTTTTTTCGACGTTCTTATGTTGAATCTCATTCTCATGAGATAACGCCTTTTTGATGGGAGAGGACTTCGTATGGATAACTCAAAATCGCTTGATTTGTGAGGAATCAAGTCTCATGATAGTTTTAATGATACCTTGCTCTTCAATATTGATCGAAGTTCCACCATTTAATTTGGAATTGCTGACAAGTTGATTAAAAGGGTCCTTCCCAAGAGAACATTCAGCCCAAATCGGGATTTGGCGATGAAGAAATGAGCAAGGTTTTGTCCTTGAATTATTTTTCTGGGATTGATAGCCCGCATTCTAGGGGCTGCTTCCATCCAGCTATTAAAGATTTCTTTAATTGGCTCTGGAAGAATGTGAAGTTCTGCTCCGAAGTAATTCCACCATCTGAAGAACCATGCCGGAGGATCTTTGTTAATAATTTCTTTGTCCATGATGAACATCCAAGAATGCTTCTTCTTTTCAGGGAAGAATGCTTTCATGGCGGACATAACACCGAATTCACTCCAGATCATGTGGATTAGTGGGAGATAAAAAACATTTTTTCTTGGAATGGAGTTAAACCCCATTCACTTTGATGAATAATTTTATGTATAACGCATTATATACATAATAGTATGGTTCGTTGATCATTTAACATGACTAAATTCAACACATCTTAGTTGGAATTTTTCATAATTTTCTCTGGTGAGATTGGATTCAAATGGGAAAGGGTTGTTTCCCAAATATCTTTCAAATAAAGTCCACGGATTATTTATTGAATAATCTGAGGGATTGATTTCAATAATATTCTGTTTTACTTCTTTAAGAAAGTAAACAGATCCTCTAACATCTTTGAGGATGGTGTAGCCTCTTGAAGTTTGACCCTTTTCAACCGTAGTTGAAGAGGATGTACCATATGATACGTCTTAGTCGATCATGCCAATGTTGAATCGATCTTTTCGCGGCCCTCACCGTCCCTCAAAAGAAGGACCTCCTCGGTTAGGAGTGGTCATTCTTCCATGCGGGGTGATCCACCCCTGATCGTCCCTGCAAGAATTCTCTGGTTAGAAAATCAGGAAGAGAATTTTCATTACCTTTAATGAATTCTATGTCGAAATCGAAGACAGAGAGTTGCGACTGCCATGATGCAAAAATTTGTTTTGAAACCAAATTTTTAACATCTTGTTCAATGATGTATTTGACTGAAGAACAGTCAATACGCAAGAGAAAATGATTGATTGAGTAAGTCATCTTGGAATTTTGAGATGCACTTAATAAAGTAAAGTATTTCTTTTTGATAATGGAATACTTTTCGAGTAGATTCCATCTACCGTAAACAAAGGAACCAATTCTTGGAATTTTTTCACGCTTAAGGATACCTCCAAGAATTGTGCATCGGCTTCAACAATTTTGAAACTATCGGGGTCCGCAAGATTAAGACAAGGAAGATTTTTGACTCTTTCTTTAATTTTGCGTACTGCCGAGGTATGAGTATCAGACCATGGTGGGGGATTCTTTTTTAATCTGTCAAAGAGTGCTGATTCGGCAAGATTATGATAAATCGACATAATTAAGAGCTCCCAAGAATCTCTCAATCCATTTTTTATCTAAAATAATATTTGGGAATTTGTTAAGAAATTCAATACTTATTAATTGGAATAATAAGCATTAGAGATATTATGGCCTAAAATCTTAGTTGAAATAATTTTATTTTAGGTTAAATAACTAATCCATTTTTTAAAATTAACCATTTAAATGTGTTTTAAATGGTTCACAAGTTGAACACTAAAACATCATCAATATAAAATGATATATTTAAAATAGTCTTTAAATATATATTATAATATAAACTCGAAGGTGCATTTTCACCAATGGCATTACGCTCCATTCGAATGACCAAAAGGAACGAAAAGCAGCTTTGTAAGAATCAATCCTTGATTCGGACCGCCAATATCCGATTTTAAATCAAATTTTTTTTTGCATTATGCAATCTATTTAATAAATCCTCTTATTGGGAATGGATATCCGATCCATTTTAAAACTTTATTTAACGCTTGTAATTAATTACAAGTCGGTCTTCCTCTTTCCTTTCGTCAATTCATAACATAGAATGCGATACCAAGAGGAATAGGATTGAATTATTCCTTTTTTAATAAATCGAATCTCTCTTGCATAAAGCAAGGTAGTGCTCGTCATCGACAAGACGAGCTTTAGTGGAATGTCCCTTTCATTGAAATCATCAATATATGGAGATCCACTACATGCACTTTTCTTTCCCGTAAAGCAATGTTATCACCACTTCCTTATGGAATTCATGGAGACAATACCGTATTTTTTCTTGTATTTTTGGGAAGAAATTTGTTGTTTAATAGTTAAAGTAGAAATTTCTTCTTGTAAATAATTGATATGCATGACTATTTTTTAAGTCTATTCATCTCATTTATGATGATTTCTTTAGGATTGGTGATAAACCGAATGTGATTTCTTTATTCCAAAGAAAACACCGTATTCTTATCATCAATTCTAGTGATGTATTATTTTGAAGAAATGGAGTTCCCAAAATAATATGTTAAATTTTTAACAAGAATAAATGGCATTTGAATACAAACATCATCTTGTCACATAGAACCGATGATAATTTGTATTGAATTTGTAAAGATTCCCCATCGGCTTTTAGTCATTTTTTTCAAAATATTTAGAAGGAATAATACCTTCTTTTTTGGTGCTCCAATCAACTGAAAGTTAAATTTGGTAAAATAAATTCTTTATTTATAATTAATTTAATAGAAATATACCATTTCGATATATTGCCTTTGAATATTTTGTAAGAAACCCGGTTCTTGATTAAGAATCGACTTCTATGTTATCAAAGAATTGCGTCTGATTTATTTCAAGATCCATAAGACGTCCATTTATTTGTTCTTGTTCAACTTTTAGTGAACCTCAATTTTAGTTTTACTTGATTTAAGATCGATAAAGAAACCAAGAAGATGTACATTCTCTTTAAAAGTTTCTAAAGGGAGTATATGCTTTATACCCAATTTTTCTAATTTATCTTTCTTCTTAGCATTAAGAAGTTCTATAATTTTATCAGTTGAAGTATCTTCAACTTGTGCTAAAAATTAGTTGGTCCTTTTGCTCGTGAGTGAGAGTAAAAGGCACATATTAATAATATTTTTATAATAATCTACTTGTTGGCGTGGATTTGGTTAGATTTATCGAATCTGAAGATGAGGATGAAGAAATATAGTCTTCTTCTTGATTCCTTTCGATGCGTAAGATGTAATCATAATCTTCATAAGGGTTTGTCTTAACCCTTCATCAATTTGAAGTTCATCCAACTTCTTCTCGACATCGTTCCGTAATGACCGACCACATTTATAGCATTTTATTTCTCTAGCCTCTTTGGTTTTAGAACCAGAGGGACGAGAGTGCTTGGATTTATGTGTGAATTTTTCACGTTTTTTATGACGTGATTTTTATGCTTAGAAAACCAATCTTTTAGTTTCCTAGCCTTTGAAGAGAAAGGACGCCGAGATCACGCTTGAATTGTTCACAGAATTCTCCAAGCTGTTTGCGCTCAAGTAGACGTTCTCTTTTCATCTGATCTTTTAATTTAAGATCAGAACAAATAGTTAATCCTGTTTTAATACAGGCATTAATGAGATTTCCATATGTGAATGTTTCATATGGAATGGCTCCATCATAATTGCGAAGAGAAGCCTTAACCTTTTCAGAAAAAAGGTTAGGAAGACCTTCAATGAATTTTTGCTTCCAATGAAGGCTATTCGCATCATAAAGTGTCATGACACGAGCTAGGAATATATCTTTATACCAACGAAAATGGGTTAAGGATGGACACCTTAATTTTTGGAGTAAGGATCTAGTTTTTTCTCCTTGATCTCCAACAGATCCAGCAAAATGATCTACAATCGTTTGAATAAGAGTGACAAAGATTTTCATTTGGCTTTTGTGTTCTTTAGGAAGATCTTTTGCTTAAGTCGATTTCACTAAGGAGATCTTCTCTTGTTGAATAGTAAGAATTGTCCCACCATCCTTTCGGTACCAAAAATCCCAAATTATGGCTCTAGTGACACAGGTTTAGCTAAAGCTTGAAATCTAGAATGTAAGATACATGAGCATTCTATGAAGAGTATAAATGACGATGCTCACATACCATCAATATTCCATTCATGGGAATTTCCATCATGGAATTTCCCCTAAATTGGTTTCCTCCTCAAATAATAAATCTGAGGTGATGGTTTTATAGTAGTGTTTATCCATAGTTTTCTTAGGATAAGAAATTTTTGGATATCAAAAGAAGGATGAGAATCAGAAATTTTGAAAAGAGTTTGAATTTTTCAATATTATCTTGATCGATTCTTGATGATTCAATAGAATCTTCATCCACTCACCTATCTTCGGTGCTCTACATACTTATCTTTTAAATTTAGAATCAAATCAATGTGAAGAAGGTCCAAATTTAAGAGGAAGTTTAGAGGTGGTTGAATAAAAGGTCTAATAATAGAATTTGAACCGGTAGGGCTTTTCTAAGCTCTACTGGACCCTTTTGAGCAAATGATCTATTTTAGATTCTAAGCCAAAAAAGATGTTCAATAATTTGAAGTATACTATTACTATAATTGTTGTTTAATTATAGTAATAAATTCCTTTAGAATTTGTGGATCGTAACTAATTTTCAAGGCCGCTAATTAAAGTTTTATCATCCACCATTTTGCAACCGATGGAGGATAAGATGCTTCAATAATTTTCCTTGCTCATTTTGCCATTTTTGGTTGTCAAAAGAACTTGAGATTGAGCATAAGAATCAGAACTACGCTGAAGGAATAGTTGCTTTAGCGACTATTTCTTTCTCTCATTTTTCAAAATATAAATCATTTATTTCGAGACGTTGAAGTAAAACTTCTATACCGTGAAAGTTATCATACTTAGGTTGGAAGTATTCCTTCGTAACCACATCTCTACCTATTTTGTAGCTCATTAAGACTAAAATTCATTTCATGGAGTGGGAGATTGATTTTCTCTCACCGGATGATAAATATGATTTTGTTTAGCGGTGCCTCAATTGATGGTTCGTGAGTTTCAACCATCCGATCTGGACTTTCCTGAGGTTTCAGAGGGGATAGAAACCCTTGGAAAGGTGATAGATCGAGGGTTGAATCTGACTTCAACGTCGCCTTCCGCAGTTTGGATAATTTGATCGATGTCTTGATTAACGGATGGTATGGTCCATGATTCTGGAAATACCACCTCATTCCATTTAATCACTCTGTTAGTAGCAATATGAGATGTTAGCATTAGTGATCGTGGTCGTTCTTTCTTTGAGCCTTTTGAACTCTAGGATTTAAAGTATTTAAAACTCAAAAATGAATTCTGAAAATTAAAGCAATAGTTTCAGAACCTGGGAGGAAATCATAACCATAAAGCTGTAAATGTAATTTTAAAGCTTCTAAAAGATTTATATCAGAAAGAGATAAACTCAGATTGGGAAAGGTGTCAAGTAAACCGCCATGACAGAGGTCGGTTTCAACAACACTCATTAGATTGAGCAGGGAGGCATCCCATCTCTAGGCTAGCTAAAATAGATCGTTTAGTCCTTAAGAGTTAAAGGTTTAAATGCAATCAGATCATCCCTATATGAATATATTTGAAATCTCGCATAGTTTATGATCTTCAAAGGATAATAGATAAATGATTTTGTCCATTTGATCTATAGTAATGGTTTGTTCTACGGTTTTCACCGAAGACTTTCCCTTAAAATCAAAAGTTCCAAATCGATAAATGATAGTTTTATCAATTTTGGGGAGAAACCATCTACTAAGGTCTTCTTCATTCAAGGGGAACTCGTTATTTCAGTTCTTGAAATTATTATCTCTTCTAATCGTGAGATTAGAAGTCACTAAGAAGTGGAAGCCATAAAACCGAGGGGAGAGAGAAGATGACGTAGAGAAACTTCAAAATGAATCACCACAAAAGATAAAACAAACTAAGTAAAACCTCCTGAGAATTATCCAAATCAACAAAAAACAGACTTACAACCCTATCAAGCCTCAAGCAACCGGATTTACTACCATTTTAAGATAGGATAAAGCCATGGGAGGAATGAACAAAGTAAAGATTCATCCAAAGTATGGTGAAACGAAACAAAAATTCTCTAACATCCTTCCCCTCCCCAGGGAATTACCCCATCATGGCTCTGATACCAATTGAACCAGGAGAATTAAAACCAACCAGAGAAAATAAAACACTTCTTTATTAAAACTTAAACTTACACGATGACAGAAAGCAGGAAGCAGGAGGAACACAGGAGATTACAAAGGAGAATAGAAGAGAGGAAGAGAAGAGAAAACTGAGCACACTGAATACATAGACCAAGCCTCCTTATATAGAAGTGGAGGCAGAAGAAAACTTTGCTTAGACTCTAAGCAAAAGTGCAATAAGTGATGAGCAATAATCGTTACTTTTGAGGTGGAAAGTAACAATAATTGGTGGGACGAATAATTTCCCAATAGTGGAAGCAATATCTGGGAATGCTTTATGAGTAAAAGAGGATTCCCTGAGATAATGCCATCCGCTTTGATCTCAGTAAAGTAAAGCCGCTTGGTGGAGATAATAATGTATTCCTTTATACCAGAAGGCAAAGGGAATCAATCGAGGTCGGAATTCATTGATTGTTCAATGGATTCCACGCCGACATCGCCGAGGACTCACCGCCACAGATGTGATAGGTGATTGAACACCTCGGCCGATCTTCGAGATTTTTTCGACGCCTTTATGTTGAATCTCATTCTCATGAGGATAACGCCTTTGATGGGATCGGAGGACTTCGTTACGATAACTCAAAATCGCTTGATTTGTGAGGAATCAAGTCTCATGATAGTTTTAATGATGGCCGATCTGCTTGAGCTTGTCTTCAATTGATCGAAGTTCCACCATTTAATTTGGAATTGCCTTTGAAGGACAAGTTGATTAAAAGGGTCCTTCCCAAGAGAAACATTCGCCCAAATCCGTGGATTTGGCGTGAAGAAAGCAAGGTTTTGTCCTCAATCATTTTTCTGATTGATGCATTCTTGGTCGCTTCCATCCAGCTATTAAAGATTTCTTTAATTGGCTCTGGAAGAATGTGAAGTTCTGCTCCGAAGTAATTCCACCATCTAAAGAACCATGCCGGAGGATCTTTGTTAATAATTTCTTTGTCCATGATGAACATCCAAGAATGCTTCTTCTTTTCATTGATGAAGAATGCTTTCATCATGGCTCGACATAACACCGAATTCACCCAACTCGTATTGTGGATTAGTGGGAGATAAAACATTTTTTTCTTGAATGGAGTTAAACCCCATTCACTTTGATGAATAATTTTATGTATAACGATTGCTATACATAATAGTTCGTTGATCACTTAACATGACTAAATTCAACACATCTTATTGTGTTAAAATTTTTTCATAATTTTCTCCGTGAGATTGATTCAAATGGGAAAGGGTTGTTTCCCAAATATCTTTCAAATAAAGTCCACTGATTATTTATTGAATAACTGAGGGATTGATTTCAATAATATTCGCTTTTACTTTAAGAAAGTAAACAGATCCGCTACAACATCTTTGAGGATGGTGTAGCCTCTTTGAAGTTTGACCTTTTCAACCGTAGTTGAAGAGGATGTACCATATAGATACGTCTTAACGATCATGCCAACCGCTAATCGGATCTTTTCCATTGCGGCCACCGGCCGTCCTCCACAAAGAAGGACCTCCTAAGAGTGGTCATTCTTCCATGCTGGTGATCCACCCCGACGTCGCAAGAATTCTCTGGTTAGAAAATCAGGAAGAGAATTTTCATTACCTTTAATGAATTCTATGTCAAAATCAAAGACAGAGAGTTGTGACTGCCATGATGCAAAAATTTGTTTTGAAACCAAATTTTTAACATCTTGTTCAATGATGTATTTGACTGAAGAACAATCAATACGTAAGAGAAAATGCTGATTGAGTAAGTCATCTTGGAATTTCGAGATGCACTTAATAACAATAAAAGCATTTCTTTTGATAATGGAATACTTTTCAGTAGGATTCCATCTACTGTAAATAAAGCAACTAATTCTTCTTTGGAATTTTTCACGCTTAAGGATACCTCGTACTCACAGAGGCATCGGCCAACAATTTTGAACTATCGGGTCCGCAAGATTAAGACAAGGAAGATTTTTGACTCTTTCTTTAATTTTGTGCACTATATGAGTATCGTAACATGGTGGGGGATTCTTTTAATCTGTCAAAGAGTGGACGCATCGAAAGATTATGATAAATACATAATTAAGAGCTCCCAAGAATCTCTAACCGATTTTTATCTAAAATAATATTTGGGAATTTGTTAAGAAATTCAATACTTCTATTAATTGGAATAATAGAAGCATTAGAGATATTATGGCCTAAAAATCAGCTTTGAAATAATTTTATTTTAGTTCGTAAATAACTAATCCATTTTTTAAAATTAACCATTTAAATGTTTTTAAATGGTTGAAGTGTTTGAGAACACTAAAACATCATCAATATAAACTATGATATATTTAAAATAGTCTTTAAATATATTATTCATAATATCAAACTCGCAGCATTAAATGGCATTACGCTCCATTCTGACCAAAAGGAACTAAAAGCTAGAATCAATCCTTGATTCTGACCGCCAATATCCGCATTTTAAATCAAATTTTGAAAAGATTTTTGCATTATGCAATCTATTTAATAAATCCCTCTTATTGGGAATAGATATCGATCCATTTTAAAACTTTATTTAACCGCTTGTAATTACAAGTCGCCTTCCTCTTTCCTTTCTCAATTCATAACATAGTCGCATGTACCAAGAGGAATAGGATTGCCTAATTATTCCTTTTTTTAATAAATCGAATCTCCTTTGCATAAAAGCAAGGTAGTGCTCGTTCATTTGACAAGGACGAGCTTTAGTGGGAATGTCCCTTTCATTGAAATCATCAATATATGGGAGATCCACTACATGCACTTTTCTTTCCCGTAGAATTTATCACCATGCACTTCCTTATGGAATTCATGGAGACAATACGTATTTTTTCTTTTTTTTTGGGAAGAAATTTATTGTTTAATAGTTAAAGAAATTTCTTCTTGTAAATAATTGATATGCATAATTTATTTTTAAGTCTATTCATCTCATTTATGATGATTTCTTTAGATTGGTGATAAACCTAATGTGATTTCTTTATTCCAAAGAAAACACTCATTCCCGTATCATCAATTCTAGTGATGCATTATTTTGAAATGGAGTTCCCAAAATAATATGTTGTGTTAAATTTTAACAAGAATAAATGGCATTTGAATACAAACATCATCTTGACACATAATCATGATGATAATTTGTATTGAATTTGTAAAGATTCCCCATCGCCGCTTTTTTTTTTTTCAAAATATTTAGAAGGAATAGTTCCTTCTTGAATGTAATTTATGTCTGCTCCACTGTCAAGTAGAGCTGTTAAATTTGGTAAAATAAATTCTTTATTTATAATTAATTTAATGGAAATATTTCATTTTTGGTATGTTGCTTTTTGAATATTTTGTAAGAAACCCGGTTCTTGATTAAGAATCACTATGTTATCAAAGATCTTGATTTATTTCAAGATCCATAAGACGTCCATTTATTTGTTCTTGTTCAACTTTTAGCTGTTGAACCTCAATTTTCAGTTGCTTTACTTCAGATTTAAGATCTGATAAAGAAACTGAAGAAGATGTACTCTCTTCTTTAAAAGCTTCAGAGAGGGAGTATATGGGTGCCTTATACTCCAATTTTTCTAATTTATCTTTCTTCTTAGCATTAAGAAGTTCTATAATTTTATCACGGGTTGAAGTATCTTCAACTTGTGCTAAAAGTTTAATTAGTTGGTCCTTTTGCTCGTGAGTGAGAGTAAAAAGGCCCGACATATTAATAATATTTTTATAATAATCTACTTGTTGGCGATTTGCACGCTAGATTTATCGACCGATGAAGATGAGGATGAAGAAATATAGTCTTCTTCGATTCCTTTCGATGCGTAAGATGTAATCATAATCTTCATAAGGGTTTGTCTTAACCCTTCATCAATTTGAAGTTCATCCAACTTCTTCCATCTGGCTAATGACACGCCACATTTATAGCATTTTATTTCTTAGCCTCTTTGGTTTTAAACCGGAGGGACGAGAGTGCTTGATTTATGTGTGAATTTTTCACGCTTTTTATGACGTGATTTTTATTAGGAAAACCAATCTTTTAGGTTTCCCTTTGAAGAGAAAGGACGACTGGGATCTGAATTGTTCGAATTCTCCAAGCCGCTCAAGCCAAGTTCTTCTTTTCATCCGATCTTTAATTTAAGATCGAACAAATAGTTAATCTGTTTACGCATTAATGAGATTTCCATATGTGAATGTTTCATATGGAATGGCTCCATCATGTAAGAGAAGCCTTAACCTTTCGTAAAAAAAGGTTAGGAAGAAACTTCAATGAATTTTTGCTTCCAATGAAGGCTATTCGCATCATAAAGTGTCATGACACGAGCTAGGAATATATCTTTATACCAACGAAAAATGGGTTAAGGATGGACACCTTAATTTTTTGGAGTAAGGATCTAGTTTTTTTTCTCCTTGATCTCAGCAGATCCAAATAAAATGATCTGTCGTTTGAATAAGAGTGTAGACATTTTCATTTGGCTTTTCTTCTTTAGGAAGATCTTTAGTGCTTAAGTCGATTTCACTAAGGAGATCTTCTCTTTGTTGAATAGTAAGAAAATTGTCCCACCATCCTTTGTGCAGAAAATCACGAAATTATGGCTCTTGACAATATGAGGTTTAGCTAAAGCTTGAAATCTAGAATGGAGCAGTAGCATACATGAGCATTCTATGAAGAGTATGAATGACGATGCTCACATACCATCAATATTCCATTCATAAAGGGAATTTCCATCATGGAATTTCCCACGATTTCCTCTCAAATAATAAATCGAGGTGATGGTTTTATAGTAGTGTTTATCCATAGTTTTTTTAGGATAAGAAATTTTTGATATCAAAAGAAGGATGAGAATCTGTAAATTTTGAAAAGAGTTTGAATTTTTTAATATTATCTTGATCAGATTGGTTGATGATTGATAGAATCTTCATCCACTCCTGGTATCTTCCGATTGCTTCTTCTTTTAAATTTAGAATCAAATTCAATGTCTTGAGAAGAAGGTCCAAATTTAAGAGGAAGTTTAGGAGGTGGTTGAATAAAGGTCTAATAGAATTTGAACCGGTAGGGCTTTTTAGCTCTACTAGTTTTGGGACCCTTTTGTTTAAGCAGCTGATCTATTTTAGATTCTAAGCTAAAAAGATGTTCAGCAATAATTTGAAGTATACTATTACTATAATTAAAACAGGATATTATTGAAATCAATCCCTCAGATTATTCAATAAATAATCCGTGGACTTTATTTGAAAGATATTTGGGAAACAACCCTTTCCCATTTGAATCCAATCTCACCAGAGAAAATTATGAAAAAATTCTAACACAACTAAGATGTGTTGAATTTAGTCATGTTCGTGATCAAACGAACCATACTATTATGTATAGCAAATGCGTTATACATAAAATTATTCATCAAAGTGAATGGGGTTTAACTCCATTCCAAGAAAAAATGTTTTTTTATCTCCCACTAATCCACAATACAGGATTGGAGTGAATTACTGGTGTTATGTCCAGGCCATGATGAAAGCATTCTTCCTTATCAATGAAAAGAAGAAGCATTCTTGGATGTTCATCATGGACAAAGAAATTATTAACAAAGATCCTCCTGGTTCTTGGATGGTGGAATTACTTGAGGCGAACTTCACATTCTTCCAGCCAATTAAAGAAATCTTTAATTTGGATGGAAGCGACCTAGAATGCTCAATCCCGAAAAATGATTCAAGGACAAAACCTTGCTCATTTCTTCACGCCAAATCCCATTTGGAGAATGTTTCTCTTGGGAAGGACCCCTTTAATCAACTTGTCCTTCAAAGTAATTCCAAATTAAATGGTGGAACTCGATCAATATTGAAGACAAGCTCAAACAGATCAAGGCCATCATTAAAACCTATCATGAGACTTCGATTCCTCACAAATCAACTGATTTTGAGTTATCTGCAGACGAAGTCCTCCAGTCTATCAAAAGACGTTATCCTCATGAGAATGAGATTCAACATAAGAGCGTCAAAAAAATCTACGAAGATCGCCAAGGTGTTCAATCACCATCCTCATGGCGAGTCCTTCTGATGTCGGCGTGGAATCCATTGGAGACAATCAATGAATTCCATCATTATTGATTCCCTTTGCCTTTGCAAAGGAATACATTATTATCTCCCAAGCGCTTTACTTTCTGAGATCAAAAGCGGATGGCATTATCTCCAGGGAATCCTCTTTACAGCTCATAAAGCATTCCCACCAGCCAGAATTATTGCTTCCACTATTGACAGAAATTATTCTGTCCCACCAGCCAGAATTATTGTTACTTTCCACCTCAAAAGTAACTGAATTATTGCTCTGTCCACTTATTGCACTTTTGCTTAGAGTCTAAGCAAAGTTTTCTTCTGCCTCCACTTCTATATAAGGAGGCTTGGTATCTATTGTGCTCGCTTTTCTCTTCCTCTCTTATTCTCCTTTGTAATCTCCTGTTCACCTCCTTTTCGCGTGTAAGTTTAAGTTTTAATAAAGAAGTGTTTTATTTTCTCTGGTTGGTTTTAATTCTCCTGGTTCAATTGATGAGGCCTTAGTTGATAAGGGGGGCATTGAACAAGCGATAATGGATGTTTAGCGTTAGTGTTGCTCAAAGTTTCATCTTGAGTGACGCTCTTGAGATGGACTTATAGCCTTTAAGGAAGTGAGAGAGAAATTTGGGCTAATTGGTCACCAAAGATGCTTTATTGAAGAATTTTCCCCCCTAAAATCAACCTATAATTCTTATTAATAATATTTATTTCTAGATTTTAAGAAGAATGCAGTCTTATTTGTGATGATATCTCTATCAAATCAATTTCTAAATAAGACTACAAATCATTTAATGGCCAGTGAAAATTTCAATAGATTTAAAAATCAATTATCCTTGAATTTTTTTGGAGCAAATTGTTTATAATTTTGCCTCAATTTTTCAAAAAAAATAAAAAATAAAAATAACATGATTGGATCAATTTTATATATTATTTCAATAATTAAAGAATTTTTTTTATAAGAATTTTCTCTTTTATGTCCAAATCCACCTCAAGATCAAAGAAAAAAAAATCTATAAATATTAGAATATTCTGTTAAGTTATTCTGCAGAGAAAACAAATGATTAAAAAGTAAAAGGTAAATACTTAAAAGTAAATAATATTCAAACGTTAAAAAAGGCAATACAAAAGAGCAAATTTTGAACACTTGTTTTTACACATTTGTATAATTTTATTTTGGGTTGATTACAGAAAAGAAAAAAAAAACAAAAGGATAACTTCATTAAATTTTAATTAGCAAAGCCGCATCGATCCCAAGCTCAAAGAATACAGAAGGGTCGAAGAAGAGGGAGAAAGAGAGAAAACGTGACGCGGAGAAGTGACTGCAGAACGAACCTGAAGAAGTGGGTGGGAGGGGTGGGCGGGCGCACAGTGATGGCAGATGGTGGCGCAGCAGCGGAGGCAGAATACGTTCTTCTCGTTCTTCTTCATGCCCTTGTGAGTTCCGCAACCCCCAAAGAACTTTTCCTCCACCAGCCTAGACAGCCACTCCGGCAGCTCTCCCCCTCCCCCTATCTCCATCTCTCTCCCACTTCTTCAGTACAGTATATGTCTCTCTCCTTCTATCTCTAAAAAAACTGAGACTTTCTCTCTCCAGTGGTTTCTCTCGCAGAAGGGCTTTGGATAGTGGCGGGAGGGGAGAAGGGAGAAGGGAGAGAGGATTGAGCCTTGAGGAACCATCTCTTTCTATATATATAATACACAAATTTTAATATATATATATATATATAATATTCTAATCTTCAATATCACATCAAAAATAATATAATCACTCACTTTTTAAGAGATAAATATACCTTTTCAAGTATAAAAAAATATTAGATAATTAAATATCTTACATTAAATGATTAAATATTATATATATAAATATATAAAAATTATGATATATATATATATATATATATATATATATATATATATATATATATATATATATATAAATCTTTCTAAAATTAAAATAATTAAATAATCAAATGAAATTTGAGATTTCATATAATTTTGATAATTTATTGTTTTCATTTTAAATAATATTTAAGGAAATAAATAATTAATTAATTAAAATTTAACATTTAAAAATATTAATTTATTTTAAAATTTTGTTATAACTAGGTAGTGATATGAAAATATAGTGGTAAAATTATTGCAGAGGAAGCTGCTATTTAAATATTTATAATAGGAATTACATAAATTCTTTATTTAAGAAAATCTTAACTTTTTATCAGATATTATAAAACATTATTTTTTCATTATTGATTCTTCAAAATATATCTATAATATAGTTTTTCAAATAACACCAAAAGTGTATTTTCGCATCTCATTATAGCAGAATCTTAACTTTCATCATCATTTTTTCATAATTCAAATTTGTTTGATTTGACCTAAAATACATATCTAAATAAATCATTTGGGTCGTGTCGTGTCAATCGGGTTGAACTCGAATAGGGTTCAGGTTGAGGCTTTTGACCCGTTTAATAATTTGTTCGGGTCAAACCTATTCGAGTCCAGTCAAATTCGGATCAGACCTAAATCTGACCCGAATTGACACCTCTAATTGGGCGGATGATTGAGGGCTTTTTCTTCAAGTTTATAACCTGCGTTATAGCACATTACTAATGCCTAATTATTAATATTTATGATTATCCTTTCACCAACTAAAAAAAGTTAAATAAAAGATAAGATAAAAGAAAATTATCTAAGATGAACAAACTTATTATTTGCAAAATCATCCAGATTTAAATTACCCCTTTAATTATCATCAAGATTTCGCTTTCTCATTCTATCAATTAAACCAATCATTATTTCATCAAATATTACATTCCAATTGATTCGACCATTGTCCGATGTAAATATAAATATGTTCAGTAAGCACAAACAGTTGATAAATGTAATTTGGCTTTACACGATATATCCCTCGAAACAATTTTATTATCTTATTTGTTCCTCAGTGTGCCTCTACTTTTTTTTTTAAAAAAAAATATGTAAATATTTTGGCAAAAATACCCTCTTCTTTTTAAGGCCGTAAAAATAATTGCTTATGTGACAACCGAGTGATTGACGTGACCAAAACAGTGCAAAAGCAAAAGAGAACTTTCGAGATATCACCCACCAGGCTTAGCTCAGTTGGTGGGCAGACAGAACATTCAATCTCCTGAGGTGACGGCACATGGGGTGAAATTTTGGGGTTTTAGCTCTCAGGATTAGTCGTGTCACTTGAGTGAGTGGGATCAGGGGTGGACACCTCATCATCAAAAAAAAAAAAAAAAAATACTTTCGAGATATCCGGATCCAAAATTAACTCTAGTTAGTTATCTATCGATAATAAATTAGGCGAAAATTTAGAACCTAAATGATTATTATGTGCAGGATTTAGACATTATTATTATATATATATATATAGAGAGAGAGAGAGAGAGAGAGAGAGAGAGAGAGAGAGAAGGATTGACATTTACCAGGCCTTTTTGCTTACCAGCTGTAACGGTAAAGGTCTGCTACTCCAACTCTGCAGCCTGCATTCTAGGCGTTTTTTTTTTTTTTCTGCAATGGTTATTTACCGAATATCTCGTTCATCTTATAGATGGAGATATCATTGTGACTAATTTCATATGGAGATCACAAATCACTTCATATATATTGAAATTTACTACTTTCCCTTGGGTATAGTACCTCGCAGAATTCAACTCGATCAGGTTCCGACGCCACCAATTGAGCTAAGAGAGAGTGGGTCATTCTAGGCGTTTTTCACTTTGTCATTTCAAAAACTTTTCAGACCTCAAAGAAATGAGTGGCTGATATATATAATACCGCTGATAGGGGAATCACAAACAACTGAAATATCCTTCTCCCTTCATCTTCAACGAGGACGTGGCTGTATAACAAGTCACAGAATAGTTCAAACTGCAACTGATGCAGTTGTTCTATCATACCGCTTACAGGTAACCGGAGTATAGTTGGAATTGAAGAACACTTATATTATGTAATAGTTGTTCCTATAGGCCTTTGTTGATATTCATTTTAAGATGATTCTCTCTAATGTTATTTGTAGCTACTCGAGCCTTTTCACGTATCTATTCTTTTCACATTTTATCTCTAATAATAAATCCACTCATCCACCTGAGCACCCTCATCTCTTCGACACTTTAATTTAAATTTATGCCTCTCTTATTAGCCAACATTCAGCATCATAAAGCATTGCAGGCCAAAACATTCCTTTACTTCAACTATCCAACTTCAATTCTTCTAATAACATCCCCATCCATTTCACCATCACTTTAAATAATAGACCCGAGATATCCAAACCATTCCTTTTTTAATGAGTTGATCACCCATTGTTATAGCCCGCCACCACATGTTTGAAGCGTCGTTTGGAATCTGTGCACGCTAACATTTCAGCGTTTGGTTAAGTAAAGTAAAATTGTGATCTTAAATACACCAAAGGTTTCGCGTGTATTTAATTATTTGAATTGGTAATTCAATAATAAAGTGATGTGCGGTCTGGCCCCGGCCACTCGCTCCAGCGCCCGTTCCGCCCTTGCCTATGGCCGCCAGCCAGCCCCGCCGCCCCGCCGTATGCGTAGCCAGCCGCCGCCGTATGCCGTATCGTGTATCGCCTGACGTTCACTGATTTCTTTACATTATATTTTATCAATCAAAAAAAATCTAAATGAATTGTAAAATCAACCAAACAACTATAAAGTAATCCTTTTACACTGAATTTCTTTTACACTGAATTCCAAATGCAGCAATCAAACAGCCCCTAAATCTTCTATAACTAAAGTTACACCTTATATATTTGATTTTAAATCTATTGAAATGAAAGCCCCTTTATACTTTAAAGTTAACCTCTATAATTCAAGATTTTTTTTGAACTCCCCCTCTAGTCTTACTAAGAAGAATACCTTTAGCAAAAAGCATACACCAAGGTACATCCTCATATAAACGTCTAGTAAAAACATCCTTGACTAAAGAAAAAAAAAATGTTTAAAGCCAATTCTTAATGTGATCCAACTAAAATAAGAAAATACTTGATCAATTCTCTTTGTATTTCAATATAAAATATATTATAATTAATAAAATATACATTTTGTTTATTTGTCTATATTTTAAATATATTTTAAGATAAATTTAATGACTTCGGGAATCATCATATATAATTTCAAAATATCTTGATGCAAACTTTTTAATTTCACATATACTGACAACAATGCAATTTAATATATAATAAGAAACTCCTGAAGCACATTAAACCATATATTCTTAGCATCGGCTAAAGAAAGCAATTTGCAAATGTTACATGTTATCGTTATCTTCTCTGGATTAGCTGAGAAGTGACTACAGAATGTGTACTGTAATATGAATAAACAAAGAAAGCAAAAGCACTTTGTTTTGATTGATATGAAGATAATGCAATAGAGAAAGGCAACAAATAATCAACTTTATAAAGAGTATCGTCTCTTCTTGGTTGGCTTGAACTCGGATCGCATTCAATTCCTCTTGGCGAAGGCTGGGATATCAGGGCGTTATGTGGGTGATGAATGTGCTCCAGGGATTAGTCACAATACATTACCTACAGATAGATGAGATATTAAGTGAATACCCTTCAAAAAAAAAAAAAAAAAAACTTTATAAAGAGTGACATTCTATAATGATCGGGAGCATTTCGTATATGTAAAGTTCAAAATATCTGGTCTGAAGCAATAAAGTTCCTCTTTATAAAGATAGCAAGAGGAAGAGAAGGGAAATACTCTTAAAAAGCATAATATAACAATCCCTACACTAGTAATCACCAGATATCCCCAACAAAGAGTTTCCACATTCTAATCCATTATATGATTATGATTGGGTTATCCCTTCCTCATAAGTGAAACAAAAATCATTATTAGCATCTTATCCCTTCCTGGTAAGAGAAACAATGACCAGAATGCTTCCACTGCATGGTTAAAGAGTGCAAGAACATTGAGAAGCTGATTTTTTATTTTATTTTTGGCTTATCTCAACCCATAATTGCATACCTAATACATCTTTAAAGTTATCTTTGATAGGTGTCTCTTATATACTTTCTTGTATTTTTTATTTCTAAGAAGTGCAATGTTTTGAGTTAATATTTTTGAATTTGTCGTCTATGAATTTTTTTAAGGATGTTTCATTAGTGATTCTTAAATTTAAAATTTGGCTCAGGTAGTCTTAGAGGTTTAGGGCATTCAAAATATTTCTTTTCATGGGGCTCAATACTCTTTTGTTAAAACTCTAAAAGAGCAAGAAAAAAATTGATCACCCAATTAGCTCATAAGAACATCTTAGAGCTCATGCTTATCATAAAAGGCACCTCATATGAAGTTACTTGCCATGACCACGACTTCAAAGTCAAAGTCATAATTTAACAATTTATATCAAAAATATACTTTGAATGTATTAATAAGAAAACATGCCTATACACATATTGTTTAACCTTATATGATGTAGTTTTCATTGAATATATGATGAATCAAGCTAATTTTATAGTGAAATATTTACATATACCAACTTTCTCTTGCTTAAGCGGAATCTTATAATGAAATTGACCAATTTATCTCTGACTAACTATTAACCTATAAACAACTTTTATATGCTTGATTAAACAAATATGTTGGAATTAGCAAGAATTAGACGCAGCGTCATGAAAACGAGAGTTGGAAGCACACGGATCATGATCAAAATTGATTGAGGTGTCCTCTGATCATGAAATCAATTGCACCAATGCATTCAGAATATCAAAATCAATTTAAATTGATATTTCACTTTTATTAATTACCATCCAATGAAGAAAAATAAATAGAATAGGCAATTTCACATATATTGAAGTCGAGAGGCCTCGACGTTATCCAAATGAACTCCTTTCACAAAACGAACTGCGCCGTTGTCGCCGAAATATTGAAAACTATTGAAAAAGACCTTTTAAGGCCGATTCAGTCAAGTGTGGAGCAAATGACAAGCCTCGAAGTGCAACGACGTCTAAATTAATCTCAATTTTGTCTCGATCGATCTTGACATTACCCAAATGACCTTTGATTGCAAAATAAATTGCGTCCATACATTCAGAATGTTGAGTTTGCCTACAAATAATGCTCATATCACATAGGATTAATTATGGCCAAATTAGCATAATTTTTGATGCAACATAGTGAAAATTAGGCTGTAAAAAAAATGAATATATATATATATATATTTCAATTTGATTGAACCTCATATAAATAACTAAATTATTTCAGAAATCAATTTACTGTTCATACTTATATGATAATAAACAATTGAGTATAAATACTTTCTAAAAATTCTCCTCAATTTCATTCAAAATTATTTTTGAAATCCCGCGTATTTGCCACCTCTTATGTATGGAAATTAATTTAATCCCTCACAGGTAGAGAGGATGTGACTCTGAATGCCACAGCACAGTAATTAGAAGGGGAGTTGTCACCGTCTCTCCAAGGAGTCTCCTCTCCAAGACACAAGCCGAAACTCAAAACCGCCCCCTCTCGTTTTCCTCTCCACACACAAGTCGGCAATCCTGTTCGTTTGCCTGTAGCGAGTCTCTCTCTCTCTCTCTCTCTCTCTTACGTTCCAATCACTCTCACATTCTTACCGCTGGCCAATAGAGCCGACTTTCTTCTAGATCGACACAGCCACCCGTCAGCCCTCTCCCACAGACGAAAAAATCCCATCTCATTGTCATTTCCCTAACAGGTAATTGTCGAACTCCACTGCTCGTCCTTTCCTGTCAGTACCACCTCGCTAGCCAATTCACGTTCAACATCCCAGGCCGGATCTCTACATCACAGAGTAGTCCAGCAATCTCCCGTCCGCCATTGTCTTTCCCACCCGCTTCACGCGCTTAAGCTTGTCTAAATCCCGTAAATTAGCCTACCTACAGGATTTAATAAATCCAGATTTAATCATGGCAAAGCGGCTTTAGCAGATTGCACAATGCCGTGGATTTAACACGTCAAAAAACATCTTTTTGCTAGATTTAAGTTAATTTCCACTTAATCCTGCTCAAATCCTGCAACCAAACCGCTCCAAAACCTGTTAACAATCCCGCTGGTACTGTAGCGAGACTGTAGCAATGTTATTGTAGCATCAAAAATAATTTTTTTTTTTAGCGCTTTCTCATTGCTACAGTAGTCGAACCTCTCCTCCAACATCCTCTTTTAGCAACCTAGAGATAACTCTATCATCAGACAAGTTCCTCTCGGCAGCCACTCACCTTCTCCATCTGCAACTTAGAGTATAAACTAGAGGCAACTCTGTCATCAGGCAGGTTCCTCTCGGCAACCACTCTCACAAGCCTTTCTCTTCATCTCCCTACCATCAAAACCTCCAACCTGATCTTACTTTTTTTTCGTAGCCTAGAGGCAACTCTGTCATCAAATGGGTTGACCTCGGCACTATCTCCTGCTGCTATTCTGTGTCCCCTCTCTAATTGGAGTCCAACTCTCTTTAAGCTGCAACAACCTAACTGCATATTTCCTCTCTTTCTCCATGGATTTACATCCTTCAACTCTCATTCCACGTCTCCACTCAAGTCATCGATCTCCTTTTGTTTCCTCAAATGGATCACCATAACAACTCTCTCGTTAATCTCCATCACACAAATTGGAGCAACTCTTCATATTATCTCACTCCCATCTTCCTCTTTAGAACTCATAACAAAAGAAATTACATTCTCTTCGCTATCAATATCTCTCCAAAAATCAGAGAACTTGCTTAAAGTTATTGCTACCTTGAAAATATTGCTATTTGCAAGAGTATAAAAAAAAAAGAGAGGAGTTTTGAGTGCGCAGAAACTACATATATATTTGCTTTTATGCAGGTGATTGAATGTCTCATTATGCTCACAAGGGCGTGAAGATGGCCGACGCTTAACACCAACCGCCACTCATCGACGTGAGATAGCAGACGCTTTTGATGTAGTCCCCTACGTGGGGATGATGCCGAAATATTATCGAAATGTTGCCAAAATTTTATCTGAAATTCACACTTGCAAATAAAAATTGAAGCTAAATAAATAGTGCTACCAAAGCTCACTAAAATAAAATTGATATCGAATTAAATTTTGAATTATAAATGAGAATAAATTTGAAATGAATTTGAAGATTATATTTCAAATAAAGAAAGACTAACTGAACTCAAACAGATTTATGAATTTGAAATGAATTGAATATTTTGGCAATAAATATAAATTTGGCACTTCAATATCTTAATTCAATTGATTTAGAAGATGATTTGACTGAATATCTAATTATAGCATAAAAGATCTTGGAATTAGAATATAGTTTTCAAATCATAATTCACTCTAAATGAATTGGAGAAAATCAAAGAATTAATAAGAGATTTTCAATGAGATCGAATAATTGCTAATAAGCATAATCAATGAATTCTTGAAAAATATTTGAAGCATATTATTAGTCTTATTAAATACTCGAATTGGATCAAGTAGAAGTTGAATATAGTTTGAAATGAGTTTGAGAGTTGTCAATATACATAAATGAGAGTATATTGAATATTCAAAGACTAGTCAACTTTGAATAAAAGAAAGCAACTAAATATTATTCCAAGAGATCTAATAAGATATTAGAACAATTTAAAATTTCTTTCACGCTATCGGATCTGTAATTCTTTGTACAAGCAGACAGAAGACGATACTAAATTAAATTTTACACAAATTATGAATCTTCATTCAATCCAAAAATTAGAAAATTTTCATTATAATTATGATTTTCAAAAATCAATGATTTCATTAATTAGATGAAATTATCTAAGTTAAAAATACCAGCATGTGCTCGGACATAGAGATTTAAAGTGTAAATTTTAATGTCTTAGAAGGTTGCGTAGGCTAAGTTGAGATTAAATAAATATGAAATTAATCTCATAATCTAGAAATAAAATTACCTAAATTACTAAATATCCACATGGGCCCCGACACTTATATTAAGCGCTTAAACTTAGTGTCTGAGGATACTGCGTGGGTTAAGAAAGAAGAATGATGAAATTAATTCGATTCTTTATGACTATATGTATGCAAGCTAATGAATGTCTTCAAACTAATTCAAGTTAATGAAAGATATAAATATTTAGCTCCATAAAATATGATCATAGTAGGCCTAATCCTCTATGCTTGAATGAGAGTTGACAAGGTCTACTAAATGATCAACTTCTAAATGAACTTAAATTGCATTAGATCATAAGACCCAATCCTCTATATTTGCAATGAGAGATGACAAGGTCTACCCCAATGATAGCTGAGTTGATTGAAGATATCAACTGGAGAGGTAACTATTATCAAAATATTTATGACATTATATTCAATATTCTCAAATTCAAAATAATTAAAATATAAATCTAGATCTGATCCTCTATTATTAAATTAATAGAGTCGACATGATCTGAAATAATAAACTAAATGATTAAGCACACTTAGATAACCCGATGATGACCGCGTTGATTGAAAAATCTCAACTGGAGAATATATTATCATCAAAAGGTACTTGAGCTCTAAACTAATTCATCATAAAAATAAATTTCAACTAAGTAAATATATAAACTAAATGAATTTTATCATTTAAATGCTTAAAGCAAATAATTCATCCACCCATCCACTATCGTTTGTTAGAGATGACAGATTAAGAAAATTCTAGCTCACAAAGAAGCTAATGTCAAGTCAAATAAATCACTATATTCAAACTCAAATAATCTCATGCTAGTAAGGATGTAGCCCGTATCTTCTCGTCATGGTTTGGTCAAGAGTTCCACATATGATGCGCTTACAAGAGTCCTTCGATCGTCAAATTTGCCACCAATGACACCATTATATTACGATTGAAATTGTATGTTCGCCAACGACTCTACCTTTTGAGTTATGAATCACAGGATATATTTGATAGGCATAAAGCTCTTTTATCAGCTAAGATATACTTAATATTATCTTCTTGGACAAACACCACTTTAGGTCTACAAGCGATTAACATACAACCCATGGTCACAGGATCCTTCTACAAGCTACCTCCTCTGACTAAGTAGAATAGGGACTATGATAGCTCGGGATGATGGAACCATGGGATCTTGATCGGGCACATCATCATTCCACCAACCATCTACTTTAAGTTAAATAATGGTGAATTTCATAAATTCTAAACCCCAAATTTTAAACTTCAAATACTGCTACTATACGCTAAGCAATTAGCGATCTAATGACTAGCCTTAATCGAAAGTTCCCTCTCGCTAATTGAAGAGGGATAATTAACTATAGGTGCTTAGGCCTATAGGAAACCTGTAATCATATCTAAAGTCCTCACAAAATGAGGGTGAAATCTCAGTGTAGTGTCTTATATACTATTTCATATGTCTTCTGAAAATTTCACTGACACATAAATCATACTCTTTTCATCGAGAGATCGGTGGTGAATTTTCAGAGCCCACACTAACTTTATAAAATGATTAAAAAAAGCTTGACATCACCCAATGATTTTACTCTGACAAAGTTAAATGACAACTTCATATATACAAAACAATAATAATAATAATAATAATAATAATAATAATAATAATAATAATAATAATAATAATAATAATAATAATAATAAACAAGAAAGATAATTTGTTATGTCTATTTATATATAGTTTCAACAAATTCAAAATTTTAACAAGGAACACATTTGTAAACTTAAACAAATATACATATTTTATAAATAAACTAAGCAACTTTGAAAACATGCTTATAATTCTTACCTGATAAATGTCAAGTTTGATGTTGTGGCGTGTGAAAGTTCCTTGCTTATTTGTTTAACTATAGGAGCTATTGGCCTACATAAAAAGTTAGTAGATAATCACATGAAATTAAAATGTATTCTAGACTTAAATCATATTATCAAACTTATCCAACAATAGTAAGAAAAGCTTCAGTGAAAAATACAAAAATTACATAACAGACTCATTTATAGAATTATAGAATTGTAATGCTTAATATATATCATGTATAGAAAAGTGCTAAAATGGCATTAGTAGGAGCTATTGTGTGTATTACAAATATAAGAAGTAAAATTTTATATGACACCCATTGGCATGATTTCTTGCATTACTTAGATAAAGGTTAGAATATGAGTATCACAACAAAGAAGTCTTCATCATTTTTGGACTTATGTCAAAGTTTACGGTTCTATATCACGAACTCACCAAATGGTGAATATGCAATATAAGCATGAAAAATCACAAATGAGCAGAAAAAATCCAAAAAAATTGAAAAGGGAGATGAATAATAACACTCTCACTCTTCTCTATGTGAATGAAGAAAATAAGGTACATGAGAGCTCACCAATATGTTAGGTGGCATTGATCAAAGCAAGGTAAGGCATCAAGATCTTCAAATAAGCAAATACTCTAATAGTGATTAAAAGGTATCATCTAAACTTAGATTATAAGAATTCCATTATCTAACCTTCTGCTGATACTGAGAGGAACAAAATTCTCACCATAGAGAAATTCTTTCCTCTTCTTTCATATCTTCTCATTTTAAGCTCCCAATCAAAAAAAAAAATAAAAAAATCCGGGATGCACAGCTGCAGCTAGGCAAGAAGAGAGTGACGAAACGCCACTGCAAGAAATAATGATCGAGTTGAGACGAAGGCCAGCTGCCATACCGCGAGATTCCCGCTTCAGAATCCCATTAAATCCGGTGATTTAACAAAGGGATTTATCGATCTATGGATTTACCCGGATTTACGGCATTGCGGATTTACTAAATCCTCTGATGGTGTTTGGTAGGATTTACGGGATTTAGCGAGCTAAATCCTTAGTAAATCCGTTGCCAAACACCCCCTAAGTGTCGTATTAAACCATTTCTCAGATCCATTAATGCGAACAATGTTAGTTAGTCCTGTAATCAGTTATCACACATGCTCTTAAATTTTAAACATAATCACTTTATTCTGTAAAACGTGGGGGGTAGGGGAGAGAGAAGGAGAGAACTTACCTGAAGAAGAAGAGAGAGCACCAGAAAAAAAAATAGAAGAATAAGGTTTACAAACCTGTGCAAGACCGAAAAGCAAGGAGAAGGATGTATCTATGGCGACGAGGATTTATTAAATTGGTGGAGAAAACAAGAGTTTGGGTAGGAGGGAAGACGATGATTAACTAAAGGAAAAGCAACGTTGATATTTTCATAGAGAATACGCACGAGAAAAATAAAAATAAATTATTCTAATTTTTTTATTAAATTAGAGAGCAACGTCTGTTAATGAATAATCCCATAATCAAGTTATAATTAGTTGGCTTATACCTATAAATAAAAGCTATCTAAACATAAATAATAAATATGAGAGAATATCTCTTAAGAAGATTAATCATTTATAATTAAGTAAAATAGAATTTAAAGCTTTATTGTCCTATTTAAAGTAAAAAAAAAAAAAGAGTTATTAAGATTTTGTTAAATATACTTATTCCCTTCATGAATTAGAACCTTCAAGTGGGTGTTACTAATTTTAAGATAAATGAGATTGTTACATTAAAATTTTAATTGTCATTTTTAATAATAGTTAATAAGGCAACAATAGATTCAAGCTTAATTGGGGAGAAACATGAGTCCCTAATTGCTTCTCCTAGAGTTGCTCATCTCATTTAAAAGTAAAATAATAAGAAGTGAGATTTATCACCCCCACCATTTGGAGATGAATGGCTTACTTCTAACAAATCACGATCTCCACTTATACATAATTTTGAGATTTACTAAATAAAAGAATAAAAAAATATATATGAAGAGTAGCTCAAGACTACCTTAGAACTTTTAATTATTTTGCTCACATAAGAAAACTAAAAAAAATGTTTACAATTAGTGTAGCCAATTAGAGAAAATAATTATTTTAGCGCCTAACGTCAAGTTTGTCACAAGAGAAAGATGCATTCCCTAATGCTATCCACAAACTTCATATAATGCATTGTAATGAGGAGTTGTTTGCAAAAGGAATTCTTTAAGGGCCTAAAAAATAGATGGCAATGCTTGAAATGATGGAGATTAAGGAGAGACCTTAAATTTATCATTAATTAAAGAATCCATAAGCAGAGAGAAGAGGTTCATATGAAAAAGGTACATGCAAGGAGATTTTTATGTAGCTCTTTGACCTACAATTGGTAGAGAATAAGGGTTGCTTAATAAGTATTAGAGCCAAATAGATCAAAAGAGGAAAGCAATATTAGGCTATTGGAGAAATGAACTAAATAGAGAAGAATACTATTTACCTCAATAATTTAGAATGTAACTACTAAACTAAGTTAAATATTTTTATGTTCATATAACACTTCAAAAAGGTCATGCACAAGATAGACTATCAAGAATTGGTCAAAGAATTTTAGACATCATTATTATATGCACAAATTCTATATATTTTTAAAAGAAATCTTTATGTATTGACACTAAGAAAGTGATAGAGGTAGAAAAGAGAAAAAAATATAATAGTCTCATCATAAATGTGTATTTGATTAGTCCATTCACGTTAACTTATTAATTTTATCTTTTAAATTTTAAATGGGATAGTATAATAGTACTCTAAAAGGAACACAATCACATTTTTTTAGTCTCATATTGCATATTTACACTTACATACATCAGATAAAAGAAAAATCATATACAATCATTATATTGATCATCTATAAATTTGCAAAATTCCATCACCAAAATACATGATTAAAGGCACTACAAGCTCAAATTTCGCCTGTTTTAATCTAAAAAATATTACATGCGGAGTCCTAATGTAGTTTTACATGAGAACTCCAATCATATTCCACCACCTCTGCTCAGCTTCTTTAATTTATATTATAATTAATATAAAAAATATCGAATGTCACGTATATCATTTTTATTGAAGTGCTGATGTATCAAGACTCCGCATGTAATATTTTCTCATTTTAACCGCCTTGTAGTAAATAAAAAGTTTGCCCATTTCCCTCTAAATCACAAAGTAAACACCGTCCTTTTTATCCTCAAAATACCACAATTTATAACTGGTATAACAGAAGTATTGTAGGAAGAACAATCTATAATGACTCATACCATCTTAAAACCTAAATAACACAAAAGATTAATGCCTAAATCATCTCCCTTAATCACGGGGCGATCTATGAGGAATCCCTTTCCTCCTACTTTTATGTGAGAGCAGTTTCTCTGGTAAGATATTTTGGTCATCATTTCTTTTAGAGCTACCACTCTTTTCAATAACATTCGATCCACTATAGCTTCCTTGGTATTGCATGGAGTCCTTTTCCTCAGGATTTGCTGAGATTTGATTAAGATCAAAGCCTTCGTCATCAGGCGGATTAGAGCTATCCGTTTCTAGGATCTCAGGTTGGGTGGACGTGAACTCCATTCCATCTAACTTAAAAAATAAGCTTGATATGTCTAACCCCTGCATCATCACCACATGCTGCACCTGCAATGCATTTGTAAAGTTTCATTCAGGCCCTTCCATACGCAAGGATTGATGATTGAAGCTTATTGGCCGTTCGGAGTTCAAATACAAATAATTACCTTGCAAATGAAGCAGCAGTAGTAAAATGGTTTTGGTATAATTCTCCCACAACAAAAACAATTATTTTCAGTTGACTTGATCAATTTCCTGCCACCATAAGGTTTCGGCTCCAAAAATATCAACTTTGCATTACATCTATTATATGTCTGATAAAAAAATTTAACAGAATGTTAAGAAATACAATAAAAATTGTTTTTTATTTTATTTTATTCATTTAATATAATTTGATTTTTTTTTAAACGAAATTTGATCACTCGAATGCCCACCTTGTCTGGGGTTGTGAGGAATAGTATTTTCGTGATCATGATAAATGGAAGGTTGTCATAAATAAATTAACAAAACTATTGTATTTATAATAATACTAGCTAATATATTAAAATAATATATAAGTAAAATTGAAATAAATTCATATATTTGGACAAAAAAGAGAAAAAGAATGGAATGAAGCATTATCTACCCATACTGAGGAGCAGTCAACGAACTTTCCGATATCATCTAACCTGACTGCATCCTGGCTCAGGTAACGTCTAACCTGAGTTTAATGCAGGTAAAATAGTTAAGATCAGTAATACATGAGAGAGAGAGAGAGAGAGAGAGAGAGAGAGAGAGAGAGAGAGAGAGAGAGATTATTTATCTTAATTATGAATAACCATTCGAGGGTCACTTGACAAATTCTATTGCAAACTCACACATAATATATATACAAAAATAAACGAAGAAGTAAAATAAATAAACAAGAGATCACAAATTTTTTATATAAAATTAAAAAATAATAATAATGAATGCTTATCTTATTGAAAATTCACTTAAAGATGATATTAATAGCGTTGCAAATTTAATTTTTCTCAAAAAATTTACAAATTTTTTTAAATTTTATATTATAAATATTGATTAATACAAATTAAAATGAGAGTTTTTTCCCCAAAATCATGAAAGAATAAAACGAGTATATTATGTTCTTAAAATAGTTGAAGATTTTAAATATTTTGTTAAAAATACATTTGAATTGTATATTATGCTCTTAAAATTCTTAAATATGGAAAAATGTGGCTCTTGTGAAACGAGAAATTATTGTGTATTAATATTTATATAAAATTATATATATTATCGTATAGATTATACATATTAATATATAATAGTTTATAATGAATATAAAACATTTATGTATTAAACGGGTATTATGATGACAGTATAGTATTGAAGTAGAACATCCAGGCATAATTTCTCCCGTGAAACACCCTCTCCAGTTCGCGCAAACAACTCCACCCTCCTGTCCAACGAATCAATGGTGGAGTTCTCATATCACGGCGAGACCTAATGCTTAACAGCTTCATCGCCATCGCCTGGGAGAGCTTCGACCATCCGTGTTGTCATGAAGTAATGGCTCAATCTCGGCAACAACTCGAGCAGACTGTTCACCTCTCGGAAGACGGCTTCTGTTCATTGCCGGACGATTACTCTTTGAGATTATCGGATATGGTGTTTGCAGCTGCTTATGGATTTAAGCTTAACGTCTTCATCGAAGGAAAAAAAAAAAAAAAAAGAGGTATTACTACACAGGTTTGAATAGCTCACACTGCTGTGTTTTAGTCCCACTGATCGGTTGGTTCTATTTGTGGATCGTCTCAGCTAGCGCTATCTCCTCTTTCTCTGTCTTTTGGTCTCAGGTGTGAATCTTCTAATCCTACTGCATTGTTTTTATGTGTTTTCTTTTTCGTGTTTTGAATTTGGATTGATTCGGCGTTCTTTGAGATGGTTATATTGATTTCGATGATAGAGAACAGTTTTGATTTTGGATAAATACATAAATTTGGTCAACTGAATTTGATTCTTGTTGTTCTCACCTTCATTGTTTGATTATCTGTTTCTAGGGATTAATCTGGATCTAGTTTTTAGTTTATGAGGAGAAGAGGGTTTGAGTGAGAAAGATTCAGACAGCGAAGTTTTGCAGATCTATAGGAGTTAATTCATAAGTCTTGTTTGTCTTTTGTACCCTAAAATATATATATTTTTCTATATTTATTTTACTGACAACTAAATCATTATAAAGTATTTAGAATATGATTTTTTTCATTTACAGTATATTTCTTTTTTAAACAATTAAATAGTCCCTAACAAAGAGGACAATTGTCAACTAAAATGGTAAAAGTGGAATTAAGTTCAGAATAATAAAGTTGAATAAGGTTTAAAAAGTTTAAAATTGAATATAATTTTTTAATTTTTTTTTCTTTTCATAATGTGAAATATGAGAGACGAAAATCAATAGTAAACAAAATTAGCTTGATAAAATATTTAACATTTATTTTTAAGATTTTAATATTAAATATATCCTAAATATAAATTGGGCTTTAATGCTCATTTCTTTCCTAAAAATAGAAGGAAATGTTTCCATAAAAAAGCAAAACAATTCAGGAAAAATATCACAACAAGAATGTAACATATATGGTTTAAAATTTTTATGCTTAAGTAATAGGGTTGTTAACGATCTATTTTCGTAGATCATCTCAAAGATTTTCAATGCTCAAATCGGCTCGAATATTCAATTTCAAGTTGACCTAGCTCATTTTCTGATCGATTTCGAGGTAGCTCATTTTGATTTCGAGCTAGCTTGAATTGAACTTTTTCCTCGTTTATTTGACTTGAAATCTAATAGAGTTGGCTCATTTTGATCGAGCTAATTTGAATTTAATAAAAAAAATTTATTAAAATTTTTTTAAAGTATTAAACATATTAATTTAGAAAAAATTAGGTTAGTGATTAAATTAGCTCAAAATGGCAAAAAGAATTAAGAAAATAAAGTAGTAGGTTTTAAGATTAAATTTATAAAGACTAATATAAATGGAATAATTAGATGGAATAATTCTTGTATGTTAAGAATTTATGATAATGAAAATTATAATTGATGTTTTATCTTAAATGAGCATATGGCATAAGTGTTTTATATGAGAGTGAAAAATCATGAGGTCTAATCCAATGGAATACAATGTTACTATCAAAGATTGCATGAATATAATGTAAACATTTTTACACTGTGAGACTATCTGTAACAATGATGGATGATGACACTATTAGCAGTTGAGCCTATGAAATACAAAGAATGGTAGCATCAATCACCAACAATCGAAGCATTATGCATCAATGTTAGTTAACTTTAGGGCATCAAACAACGAGCGACAATAGATGTCGAGTATTAGTGTGGGTCAAAGGTTCATCTTGAGCATTGCTGAGCAATGGACTTATAGCGTTAACGCTTACATTTGTTTATGAAAATCATTAAATGATAGGAAATGATAATCATAGGTCTTCAAGTGTGAAAAGACTATTAACACAACCCTCATCCCATTTGCAAGGAGTTCAAGAAAGTGAGATAAATTTGGACTAATTAGGCACCAAAGATGCTTGATTGAAGGATCCAAACAAGAGTCAAAGTTTTAAATTCTCCTACAAATTCAAGAATTTTCCCTCTTAAAGATCGGCGACAATTCATAGAAATAATATTTATTTTTAAATTTCAAGAAGAATGTAATCATCCTAATGATGGTATCTCTACCAAATTGACTTTCTCGATAAGATGACTAATCATTTCATGGTTTGTGAAATTTGCAATTGATTTAAAAATCAGTTATCTTTGAATTTTTCCAAGCAAATTATATACAATTTCGCATCAATATAACTCAAAAGCACATGATTTTTGACCTAATTACACCTATTTACATTAATCTTAATCAACATAATCAATTATCAATGTGCTAGAATCATAATCCAAATATTTTATAAAATAATATCCATAGTTTTAGTTTTAGTAGTAATAGCATACCCCCTCTAAAATTAATCATCGACACGAATCTCAAGGCATTTTAAGAAATGCTTGATCTAATCACCCGATTTCAGCAAGCTTACAAATAAATCGAATGCCTCACGAGACAACATAGCAATATCATATCCGATCCAACTCAATCGACTCGATCAAGCTATCGAGCATGAAAATGGATCCCGATCCGCCAAATGGTCACCAAAACGACATATTTATAGTCGATCGAAGGCCAAGACTAATCCAACGAATCCAAGATCACCCAATTTACATCATTAAGGCACCCGGATCATCAAAATACACCGATCGGGATCGATCCCCGATGGGAGTGGTTGGAGTTTTCCACGAATTTACAAGGCCCGCCACTCCCAAAAAACTATAAATAGAGCCTCATTCTCACCGAGGGAGGACCGAATCGATTTGAAGACCGAGAGCTCGAGAACCTCCACGACCTCGACGCCAAGACCACTGCCACCACCAAGAAGTGTCAAGATCGTGAGTCGCCTTAGAGATCGCCGTAGGACTAAAAGACCGCCACTCCTTTTCTCCTCAAGATCAAGAGGTGGCTCCCTAAGATCCGCTCGCTTTGGGAAACTTCTCCTGGGTTGAGTTGACCGATATTTTTTCTACACCTAATATTGTTTCTCAGAAACACCTTCTTCTCCAACTAACGAAGCAAGGACTATCTTTGAACACATAGTGAAAGTTCTAGATCGGGCAAGGCCCTGGTTTTCTTAACGGGTTTTCACGATAACCCCTGTGTTCATATCCCCGCCAGGTGTTGATAATTTTGGGCTACGAAGATCTCGCTCTACCTAATAAAATTCCAAATGCTTATGCCGTCTGTGGAACTAACGCCCCCATTGCTATATCTCCAATATGATTGGTAAACGGGTTTGCGCCCAACGCCTCTTATTCTCGGATCAAGGACGCCAAGTCTCCAACACTTCTCTACATAATAGACTTATGTCGTGTGAGGGTCCCAGCCCCTCTTTGGAAGATCGCTCAAAGGATGGAGGATTCTGAACGAATTCTTCGACTCGCGAGAGGACCGCAAAACGCTCCAACACGCCTGGAAGAGCCACTGTGTTCCGACGCAAAGATAATCCATTTTCTTCCCGAGAATGATTACCGGAATGCCGGATCAACAAGTAGAGAACCCTTGGCACCACATCCGATGTCAACTCGATACCGCGCTCTACTCACCACGAATGGCTCAACGTGACGGTGAAACTCCACGCCACCTTATACCGATGAACTACGATCCGGTGTGAAGAGTTCAATCAATGATCCATTCTCCCGCCGCTTCCAAAAACTGCCCTCGCCACGAGATCATCTCGCAATACCATTCTCGAGATTGCTTCCCAAAGATGGACCCTTACGATGGCACAACCGATCCAGATGAGCATATCGTTTCGAACGATCATGCACATTCGTGCAAATGACTCTCTCGTTTGTCGTATTCAATCTCAAAGGACGCTCAGATTTGGTTCTATTCCGCTAAGGGTCCGTCCATCATTTGGAGAGCTCGCCGCATTTTTTTGTAACAGCTCGCAACAAGAGAATCATCGTGATTCATCACATCTCTCCTAATCCGTAATGATGGAGAGTCCTCAAAGAATACTTCCGAGGTTCTCCTCAAGTCTCGACGATACCGTGAGAGTAGATCCGTAACTTTTGAGGGCGGCTTTCTGAGGACTCCGCCGTGATACTTCTATTCATCATTAATGCGGAGACGCCCATTCCTATGTCGACTGGTCCACCAATAGAGGCACAAATCTCCACGACGCTATCGTTGCTCATCTACGCTTGAACCACCAAGCAAGAAGAAGGTTCCCAAAGATGATGTTCAAACATCTCAAAAAAGAAGAGGCAAAGAACCTCCCCAAAACCTCCTCGAATGACCTCGATGACTCACGAGAGGAAATATAATCTCAACACGCCATGAACATCCTCGCTATTCAGAAGAGGATAGCCCGTGGCCGCCACCTTTAAAGCCTGGAATTGGAAATCAAGAGAAATTCGCCACTTTCACCGCAAATGAAAAGTGCCACCAATCAAGGAGGAGATTGAAAGACCGAGCCGTGGGTATCCAGGCCATTTTATACAAAACCAACCCGCTGCCAAAGAAATGCCGGGGCAACTCCAGGGAACCGCCAAGCTCGAGAGATAGAAACAATTGTGAGGGCTGTTATCTAGCCAAATATTCATTGCCGCCTTCAAGAGCTGAGTCAAGAAGTCTCTGTCACCATTCTATCACCTTTGATGATTTAGATCTAGAGGGCTTCATCCCACATCAAGATCCCCTTGTCATCGCATGGTGATCCATGCTTCCATATATTAAAATGATATTGATCGACAATGGGAGTTCTGATGTTCTTTTACCCACTTTCCTTAAGATGGTATGTAAAGAGAGAAGCTTCAACCCGCCGGCCCAATCGTATGGATTTGATAATCGACCAGATGGAAGGGACAATCGCCTTCCGTAACTCTTGGAGAATTTTCCCGACACGCAACCCACTTGATACAATTTATTGTAGTCAAGTCTGAGTCCGCGTATAATGCAATATTTGGGAGACCTCTCTATAGCAATATCTGCGTCTCACCTCAAGATGAAATTCCCACCACCGTCATTGGCGTAAGTGGAATCAGATAAATATATCAAGCAAGCCCAAACCATTTACGCCAACCTCAACATCGAACTTCCTCCAGATGAGGATGCCTGCTTGAAGATGTAATTTGTCTTCCTATCTCTAAGTTGATCCATCGCGAAAGGTGAAGGTGGGATCGTTGTCGTCATCGATCGAAATCGTAGATTTTCTCGCGAAAAAATCAAGATATCTTTGCCCGGAGCGATCTCGATATTCGGCATTGACCCTAAGTCATTACGCACTCTCAAAGTTGACTCAACCTACAAGTGGATACGTAAGAAAAGAACCTTTACTTCAAACAATCGGGTCATAGAACAAGAAATCACCAAACTTCGGAAGTCAAGTTCATTCGAGAAGTCTACTACCCCACCCGGTTGGCTAACGTAGTGTTAGAAGGCCAACGCCTCGGAGAATATGCATCACTACACCAACCTTGATCGCATGCCCAAAAGATAGCTTCCCCTTCCTCGATCGACCAACTAGTTGATGCGACATCGTGACATCGATGCCGATTTCATGCCTATCGCTACAATCAACCCGTGATAGTCAAAAGGTCCTTAGTGGACTTCCCCACCTCTTCCATACGTTAACATCGCCGAGTAACGCTGATAAACAACCTGGATAAGTTGACAATCTTCTATAGATCGCACAACTTTCTCCATAACAAGTTAACATCATCGAGTAAACGCCCGATACACAACTGATGTCAAAATCCTCGCCGATACTTCCATAAGGTTTTCCGATAACGCCTCGATAAGTTGGCAATCCTCATAGATCGCACAACTTTCTCCATAACAAAGTTAACATCATCGAGTAAACACCCATACACAACCTGATAGAAAAAATCCGCCGGATTCAATTGATCTCTTCCATGGTTAACATCGCCGAGTAACGCCTCGATAAACAACCTGATAAGTTGGCAATCTCATAACAACTTTCTCCATAACGTTAACATCATCGGTAAACGCCTACACAACCTCGATAGTCAAAATCCTCACGGATTCAATTGATCTCTTCCATAGTTAACATCGCGTAACGCCTCGATAACCTTGGATAAGTTGGCAATCCTCTATGACGCCTACAACTTTCTCCATAATGTTAACATCATCGAAAACGCCCGATA
Source organism: Cymbidium sinense (assembly GCA_021442155.1). Taxonomy (NCBI): domain Eukaryota; kingdom Viridiplantae; phylum Streptophyta; class Magnoliopsida; order Asparagales; family Orchidaceae; genus Cymbidium; species Cymbidium sinense. The sequence goes on from CM038230.1 coordinate 10,509,603, forward strand.
CACAACCTCGGATAGTCAAAATCCTCGCCGATTCAATTCGAGATCTTCCTTGTTAACATCGGTAACCGATAAACAACCTGATAAGTTGGCAATCTATAATCGCTACAACTTTCTCCATAAAGTTAACATCATCAGTAAACGCCTCATACACAACAGATAGATCGAGGTTCTCAGAGAACCTCTATAAATATTTTCGTAAGTTTGTTCGAACGCCGATAAACAACCTGATAAGTTGGCAATCCTCATAGACTTTACAACTTTCTCCATAATAAAGTTAACATCATCGAGTAAACGCATAAACAACCTCGATAGTCAAAATTTATGATTCAACCTGACTCTTCCATACAGTTAACATCGAGTCACGCTCGACAAACAACCTCGATAGTCAAAATCCTTAGGATTCAACTCGACCTCTTCCATACAGTTACGCCATCGAAGTCACGCCTGACAAACAACCTCGATAGTCAAAATCTTCACGATCTAATTCAACCTTTCCATAGAACGCCATCGAGCACACTCGACAAAACGATAGTAAAAGATCCTCCGTAACTACCGATTACCCGGCTATCATCACATCACCGCATCACCGGCAATTCCGGTTATCTCCATCCTCACCGGCTAATTGTTGATTGTCATGCCATTATCTAATTACAACCTGCTGCTGATCACTCTGGGCAACTATCTTCACATTACCATCATCAGTGGCCAATTATCGCTGCCATTATCTCGCTGACTAGACGAGCCGCTACATTGTTGGTCCACTTCCGGCCAACTGGCTGGCTACTGCTGCTTGACGCTTGCTGCGACTATTGCATTGTTGCGCTGCTGAATCGCTGGCAAATCATTGCTCGCTGTTACCATTGCCTGGCTAATCGACCACGACTACTGATGTTGTTGGCATTGCTTGATCGCCATTGCCATTACTGAACCGCATCGCCGCATCAGTTTACTTCACCATCACCGCTGACGCTTGATATCCTTACTACGCATTGCCATATTGGCTGGTCTTCCTCATTTGCCATCGGCTTTAACATCGGTTAACGCACTTCTGATCTACCGCCGCTGGCTTACTGCGACTGCCGCCAGTTGCTTTATCAGCCAACTGTCATTGGTCCGCCAATTATCGTCCGTCCTTCTGACTACGACGCGCCGCCACATCGACTACCGTTGCCGCCGCCACCAGTCAGCTAACCACTGTCATTACCGCCACCGACTATCGTCAGCCTTATCTCGCCAACTACTTCAGAAGTCACTGCCGCCAAAATGTGCTGCCACCATCGCTGAAGCCTCTTCCAACCCTCCTCTCGGATCGCTTCCAAACATCTCATCGAGATGAAAATTATTCCAAGGAGAGTGCCCAAACTCACCGGGGAGGATATGCACTCCGCTTGGAGATGAGGAGGTAGGTTGATCCAAGAAGAGTGCCCAAACTCCCACCAGGGGGAGGGCTATGCACTCTAAGAGGAGAAGAGATCCAAAAAGAGTGCCCAAACTCCCACCGGGGAGGCTACACTCAAGAGGAGGGAGATCCAAAAGAGTGCCCAAACTCCCACCAGGTGGCTATGCACTCTAAGAGGAGAAGAGGAGATGAGAAAAATGTGCTTTCCCCTTAGCCCTGTTTTATAGACCCCTCTGCAGTAAAAAACCACCCAAACCGCTCAAAACCGTCAAAACCGCGTTCGCCCGTGGCCCGCCCAGCTGCCCGCGCGGCACCGCGCCCCTGCGCCCGCGCGCGTGCGGCACCGCGCGCCGCGCCCGCGCAAGCCTGCGTGCCCGCACGCGCCCTGCGCCCGCGCGTCCTCGAAACCGTCGGTCGCGCCGCTTGTCCGCGCCGCCCGCTGCCGCGGCTGAAAACTGCCGCGCCCGGGCCGCAACCGCCGGCCAGCACCGCCGTCCGCGGGCCGCAACCGCCGACCCGCGCATCCAGCCCGTTCAGCCCGCGTCCGTCTCACGACCCGCCGAGCCCCGAACAGCGGCCCATGGCGCGGCGGCCATGCGCCTGCGCGCGCTTCGCCCCTGACGCGCAGGGGGCCTGACGCACCCGCCAGCCCGCACCGCTTCCTGATCGATCCAATCTCAAATCTCGCCACATACACATATTTGCGCGCTCATTATATAATATTCATTGTGAAGATCTATTCATCAATGATGAATTTCAAATCATGGAGAATTTCTATTTTCAAGATTGACATATATTTTTGGATGAGAGATAATGTCACCCAAAAATAGAACAACCGATACGCCCTTTAAAAATTAATGATCACGAATCTCAAGAAGAAATGCTAATTAACAATTTTTTACAAAACCACTGCCGACACAACATAGCAACATCATACCGATCCAACTCGAATCGACGGATCAAGTTATCGAGTGAAAATGGATCCTGATCCGCCAAATGGTCACCAAAATCATATATTTATAGATCGAGCGTCGCCGAAAAACGCGAATCCAAGATCACCCAAGACACATTCATCATCAAAATACACCGTCGATCGGGGACGATCACCGGCCCTGAGTGGTTGAGTTTTCCACATTGGCGCTCGCCACTCCAAAACTATAAATGAGCCTCATTCTCACCGAGGAGGACCGAATCGATTTGAAGGAGCTCGAGAACCTCCAGACGCGACCTAATCCAAAGGCCACCACCAAGTGCTCAAGATCGAGCTGCCTTAGAGATCGCCTCTGGGACTAGAAGACCACTCCTTTCTCCTCAAGATCAAGAGGTGGCTCAAGATCCTCGCTTTTGGGAAACTTCTCCCTTGGAGTTGACCATATTGTACTTTTCTACACTCTAATATTGTTTCCTCAGAACACCTTCTTCTCAACTAACGGTATCGACTTTTGAACACATAGAAAGTTCTCTGACGGCAAGGCCCTGGTTTTTTTCCTTAACGTTTTCCACGATAACCCTGTTCATATCCCCTTGTTGGATAATTTTGACCAAGATCTCAGATTCAAATATTTCTAAAGACGTAACAAGCATCTTTATTTAAAAAAAAAAAAATGCATGCCTTTTCTGCTTGCTTGGATGAATTTTACATATTATATCAATAATTAAAGAACTATTTTATAAGAATTCTTCATAAGATCTTTCTATCTTTTATGTCGAAGTATCCCTCAAGATTAGCAAAGAAAAGCAATCTAAATATTAGAATATTCTGCAGAGAAAACAGTGAAAACATATGATAAAAGGTAATACTTAAAAGTAAATACAGTTTAAACTTAAATAAAAGCAATACAAAATAACTATTAATGTATATTTGTTTTAATGTAAAAATATTCAATTATATATATATATATACATATACATACATACATACATATATATATATATATATATATATATATATATATATATATATATATATATATATATATATATATATATATATATATATATATATATATATATATATATATATATATATTGATTATTTGATTTCCACCTATATATTTTCTCATTCTCAGAAAAAAAGCAGCATCGATCCCAAGCTCGAAGAAGAACACAGAGGGACAAAGAGAGAGAAAGAGAGAAAACGAGACGGTAAGAACTGACTGCAAAAACGAACCTGAAGAATTGGATGGGAGAGGTGGGCGGGCAGACAGTTATGGCAGAGGCTGGTGCAACAGTGGAGGCAGAATAGGTTCTTTTCCTTCCTCGCCATGCCATCGTGGGTCTCGCAAACCAGAAAGAATGTTTCCTCCACCAGCCTACTCACCCACCCCGGCAGCTCTCCCCCAGCCCCCATCTCTCTCTCTGTGTCTGTCACGACTTACTCACAGTAGTATTTATATATCTCTTTCTATCTAAAAGGAACTTAAACTTTCTATCTCTAGTGGTTCTCTCGCAGAAGGGCTTCGAATAGTGGTGGGCGGGAAGAAGGGAGGAGGAAAGGGTTGGGCCTTAAGAAACCACCTGCTGCGCTTTATAGGGCATGAGACAGAATAGGAAAGCGCGGCTGCTGCTGTTCTTCATGTTTTTATGATATATTGTTGACAAAAATAGATAAATATTTGATAAAGTTATATTAAAAGAAAATAATTAAATCATCAAATGAAATTTGAGATTTCATATAATATTGATAATTAAATGTTTTCATTTTAAATAATATATAAAGAAATAAATAAATATTTAATTAAAATTTAACATACAAGTTATTATTTTTAAAAAAATTGTAAAATAATCATCTAATTTTTATATATTTATAATTTAATTATTTTTCTAATTTTTTAATTATGAAATTCATATATTTGTTCATATTACAATCAAATTTTAAAAAATTTTATAAAAATGAAAAATATAAGTTGAACTTTTATAATAAATTTTAATATTTTGATTTTAATTTTAATAAAAACTAAAATAAAATTTTATTAAATTATAAATGTATAAAAATTATATGCATGATACTGTATGTTGTCGACGATAAAGTATAATAAAACAGCCCATGAAAGGATAGCAAACAGGTCCTACGAAAAGATGAGTACATAAATTAATTCGGATAAAATGACCAATGAATTTATTTATTTATAAATAAATATTATAAAATTTAATATATATATATATATATATATATATATATATATATATATATATATATATATATATATATATATATATTTCAAATGAATATTACAAGTTTAAGATTCATTTCTGCCAAAATTTAATAAAAATGTTTAACCTAAACCTTTTTGAATAAATTATTGTTAAAAATTAACGAGACAGTACAGGCCCTGCTTTTTTCTTTTTAATGACAAGGTTCGGTCTTCTTAATTCTAACATTGATTTGAATGATGAGTATAAAATGTACTCAAAATAATTTACGTTGATTCACCATTTTAAAATGCATTATATATATATATATATATATATATATATATATATATATATATATATATATATATATATATATATATATATATAATTTTTTTTAAAAAAGTTGAGCGTTAAGAATAAATTACACTCACGTATGTATGCGGTCGAACTCACATCTTCATTCTGAGAACTTCGCTCCCATTCCATACGATATATATATTATGTGAATATTCAACCTAGGTAATCATGCGCAATTAATGTTCATGATGTCGGACAAAATATATGAAATCAGCAAAGAAACTAAATATTTTTAAATTAAATCACCTTATGTTTTTATTTGAGATTTAAAACCACGTTCAAATCATAATACTAATAAATTGATCCACATGTAATAATAGCCTAATCACAATCAAAATTGATATGACACTGAAAATTCTACTAGTCGAATCACAAATCTTGATGTCAAAAATAATTTGATCATAAGTCGAAATTAGCCCAGATCAAACACTTAAAATATCATTAGAAACTTTGGGATATCAGTTGAATCCTTAAATAGTTTATAAATATGGAATGTTTATGATCAAATCGAGCATCTTGACGAGCCGGATCAAACAAGAGATCCACGGTGAGCATTTAAATATTTAAAATACATCAGATGATCAAGGGAATCATTTCGAGCTTTCCGATGGAGTGGTTTGGATTTTGCACCTGTTTACAGAAACGTCATTCCACTAATATATAAATAACTCATCATTCTTCTTGGGGCTGCGGCTAGAAGAGATATCTAGAAGGCTTGAAGATCCTCCATAATAATTCTGCCGATCGGCGGTTGACCGCGCCGTATTGCCGAATATCATACGCCACCACCGCGTCGGTCACCGCCGGTCTGCCTTACCGACCATTACCGGGTCACATGGCATCGGCCGGTCGTCGCCACGTCATTGGTCTGCCGGTCATCGGTTGCTCATTCTCGGTCACCCGCCAGCAATACCATTCGTTGTTCGCCTACCACCATTGTCGGTCGCTGCACCGATCTCCGGTGCTGGCTGACCATTGTTGGCCGCTGTTGCCCACTGCTCGATCATCGTATCATTAATCATCACCGGTCATCACCACCCACTACGCGTCTGCCACGCGACCATTGCCGGTCGCCGTCGGCCCGCCACCACCCGATCATCGCGTCATTAATCATCGCCACATTCACCCGACCTGACGGTCATTTGCGACCTCCACCGGTCATCACACCACCCAGGCGTGCCAGTTCACTGCGGTTGTCGGCCGCCGCCGTTCATGATCGCTGACTACCACCAACAATCAATCCAATCATCCTGCAGTGTACGAATTCTATTGTCGCTTTCTCGTATCTGGTCTAATCATTATCGAAAAACTTAAACTTTGTACTCTGAAGCAAATATATAGTAGAAGATTTTTACTGGGCTAGGCCCCGTGATTTTTTCCCCTCTTTCTGAGGTTTATTGTTCACTCTTCAAATATCTGTGTGTGTGCTGGATTTCACAACAAGGCTAAGGCGTAAACTTTTATTCTATTGCAACTTGTTTTCTAGCACGCAACAGTTTGGCACCGTCTATGGGAATCAAATCCCACAATCACAATCTCTGTGAACACCGTGACATGCAACATACTCGATAATAAAGCCCCGCTCAACTCGTTACCAAACCAATCCTTGAACCAAGGATGCCAAGCTTCTATCTCACTTCCCCGTGATAGGCATAACCCTATCAGTGAAGGTGCAATAGGAACCTCTCTAGAAGATCATGTTTGTTGAATGGAAGAGTCTCAAAATAAGATAATTTAACTTTTATGAGAAACACAACAACCACTATTGTGGCAAACACATCTCCCCCAAGATCAATCGTTAGCCATGGGAGGTCAAAATGCTAATACGGGTCTTCTCACCATCAGGCTAAAGTTCCTCCACTTCCGTGATGTGATCTTTGCAGTTCTCATCATCACTTGACTCAAATTGCTAACCCACCAATTATTGTCGATAGCTTGACACGTTCTCATCCTGTTGATTCCACCTGTCATGTTATACGTTCGAAATTACAATACTTAGTGCAAGAAGAATTCTACTTTAAAGATGGAAATCATCTTTCCTCTCATCGCAGCTATCATGAGTCTTCACCTTTGGCTGAAGTTATTCTTCATCATCATATTCCCGTAGATTTCAAGCTTTCAAGCATCGACTCCTATGATGGGGCAACTAACCCATATGAACACATCGATCATTACATGATCATCATGCATATCCAATGAGCTCCTAACACACTACTTTGTCAGGTCTTTCTAGTCACCCTCAAGGGTTAGGCTCGCACTTGGTTCTACTCCCTTCCAAGAGGATCCATCCATACCTTTGACGAACTCACCAAGATTTTTATAGAACAATTCATTGCAAACCGGAGGATCATTAAAAATTCCTCTCATCTCTCAGGCATTCGTCAAAATAAGAGTGAATCACTTATGGAGTACTTCCAAAGATTCTCCTTAGAGGCTTGCCAAATGCTGGAGTAGACCCTGAATTATTAAGAGGAGTTTTCCTTAGAGGGCTCCATCCTGGGACTTTCTACTCGTTACTAATGCGAGATACGGTCCGCTCATATGCCGGCTTAGTTCATCATGTGGAAGTGCAAATTTCTGCTAATGAGGCTATTAATGCCTATCATAAATAATTTGAATAATTCACAAGAAAATGTAAGAGTGTCCCAGGGAATACAGATCGACAATCTCATCAAAAGAAGCAACAAAGCAGTTGTGATTTCCCTCCCCAGCCCTCCCATCAAAGACGTGAACCACAACCAAAAAAAGATTACACACCACTAAACACATCTTGTCTTAACGTCTTGATGGCCATTTGAGATGAAGAGACCATTAAGTGGCCACATCCACTGAAACCAAATTCAGGAAATCAGGAGCAATATTGTCACTTCTATCAAAGTCATTAACATACTATTAAAGCATGTAAATAACTCAAAGAAGAGATCGAGAGGCTCAGACAACAAAAATATCTACGAGATTTTGTGAGAATCAATCAAGCAAACATAACTCCAATTAGGGGCAACGGACAACCATCACGAAATAACAAAAATATTAGATAGTTGAAATTGAAATAATCGCATGGTAGGTGTTTAGTTGATTTGGATGGATTGGATGATAAATTTTTAAAACCAATTAGTTTTGAATTCCTAAAAATATTGAACCAAACTGACCAAATAAAATATAAAATCAAATAAACCGAATAACAATTTGGTTCGGTTATTTCGGTTTGGTTTTGGATAAACTGAAGTTTGCTACATTTAAAATTATTTGCATAATATTTTATTGTATAATGAACAAGAAATAATAGTTTATATTTATAATTCTTACTATAAGCCTATAATACATAAATTAATAATATATAAATTAAAAATATCATATATCATATAATTACTTTGGTTTATTTTGTTCAATCAAAAGTTTTATTTAACAACCCGATCCAAAAACTAAAAACCAAAGTTTTTATTAATTAAAACCAAAATCCAAATTACTAAGTTCAAAATCGAACCAAATTACTCAAAAACTTTGATTTGGTTTAGTTTTTTTGGTTAAAACCAAATAATGCACACCCCTAGCAAGAGGACCACTACTATCTAATCAAGTTCTCATTGCCACATCCGAAGAGCCAAAGTTAAAGAAATCTCGTATTGAACATTCTATCATTTTTAATGACTCGGACTTAGAAGGAGTCCAAGTTTCGCATCAAGACCCACTTGTCATCAGTGCGGGGATCGGTGACCTATGTTATAATATTAAGAGAATTTTGATTGATAATAAGAGTTCTGTCGATGTCTTATTTTAGTCCATATTTTTTAGCATGGGCCTGGTTAGGAAAAAGCTCCAACCCACTGCATGACCATTATATGGGTTTGATAATCGCCCTGTGCGAGTGGAGGGAGCAATCACCCTTCCCATTATCATCGGAGAATTTCCTCGATAAGTGACCCATTCAATTCAATTCATGGTGGTCAAGTCATTACTGCTTCTCTTAAGGCCCTCCAATTAATTTTTGGTGTTGTTACTTCGGTATCTCATCTTAAGATGAAATTTCCAACCCTCATCAGGGTTGGAGTGGTCTGTGAAAATCAACAAATAATAGCAATCATGTCATACACTTAACCACGCCCTTCAAAGTGACCTTGACAAGAATTTTAGATGAAGAAGTACTGAGAAACTTATAAAAGACTTACTCCATTATGCAATGAAATACATGCAGTAGTGCAAGTCAGATCTATGCTCTCAAATGAATAGAGGATAAAATACATAGACTTCTTACGCAAAAATCAAGACATCTTTGCTTAGAGTCTGATAGATATGCCTGGGGTCGACCCTAATGTGATCATGCACTCACTCAAGATTGATCTAACATTCAAATCAATCATCCAAAAGCGAGTTTTGCACGATCGCGCCTGTTATTGAGAAATTAACAAGCTCTTAGAAGTGAGATTCATACGAGAAGTATATTACCCTACATAACTAACAAATATTGTCATGGTTAAGAAAGCAAATAGAACTTGGAGAATGTGTATTGATTACACTGACCTCAATAAAACTTGTCCGAAAGATAGTTTTTCTCTCCCCTGAATTTATCAATTGGTTGATACTACATCTGGGCATCAAATGCTCAGTTTTTTAGATACTTACTCAGGTTATAACAAAATAAAAATAGACCTGATTGATGAAGAAGTCACATCTTTTCAAACATATAAAAATTTATATTGTTACCAAGTTATGTCGTTCGGGTTAAAAAATATTGGTGCAACCTATCAACGGCTTATGAATAAGATTTTTAAATACCTCTTAGGCCACACAATGGAGGTATATGTGGATGATATGTTAGTAAAAATCTTAGAAGAATCATAATATATTTCTGACTTAGAAATATGCTTTAACCTTCTTCGACGTTATAATATGCGGCTCAATCCAACCAAGTGTGTTTCTGGGGTTACGTCAGGAAAATTTCTTGGGTTCATGGTCACCTACCACGGGATTGAAGCTAATCCCGAGAAAATTAGAGCGCTCAGAGATATGACTCCTCTAAAGAATATCAAGGAAGTTCAACGCTTGAATGAACAAATTACTGCATTATCCTCCTTCTTAGCCCATTCTAGAGATAAATACTTATCATTCTTTAAAACATTAAAGGGAGCTAAAAATAATAATTTTTAGTGGACTGATGAATATCAAACTATTTTTGAGCAACTAAGGCAATATTTAACATCTCCACCCTTATTATTCAAGCCTATACAAGGAGAGATGTTATACTTATATCTCGCAATCTCTTCTCATGTAATAAGCTCAATTTTAGTGCGAGAGAAAAATGCAATACAATGACCAATTTACTATGTTAGCAAAATTCTCTCTAATATAGAAAGTCGTTATCCACTAGCAGATAAGATGACTTTGGCATTAGTTTTCTCAGTGCAAAAATTATGTCCATACTTCCAAGCTCACACCATCAGTGTTTATACCTCTTTATCATTGAGGTCCATTCTATAGAAACCAGAGGCATCTGGAAGGTTAATCAAATAGTTTGTAGAATTAAGAGAGTTTGATATTCATTTTCTACCTAGGCTAGACATAAAGTCTCAAGTATTCGCAGACTTTATAGTTGAGTGCACTGTCCCTACTCCAAATGAGCTATCTATTACACCCCTTTCATCTTCTCAATGGACCCTCATGTTGATGGAGCTTCAAAAATATCTTGCTCGGCAAATCTTACTTATTTTCCCCCAACAGGATACCTTAGAGTATGAATTTCGCCTAAAATTTCATGCAACTAATAATATGGCTAAATATGAGGCTCTTATCGCATGGTTGAGACTTGTCATCGATTGTGAAGCTCAAAACTTAATTATCCACACTGACTCTCAACTTATTGCCTCCTAAGTTGAGAGAAACTTTAATGCTCATAATCCCCAGCTAGCACAATACCTCAACTTGGTGAGATCACTTCTTGCCTATATAAAGACACATCAAATCATTTACATACTTCGAGAGAAGAATAATCAAACTGATGCTCTCGCTAAGCTCGTTACCTCTGCTAGTGGAGATCTATTTAGTAGAAGACATGTTAAGAAAATATATATTTCTAATATATAAGGGTCATGGGTAATACAAGCAATTAATGAGACGAAGGAAACTCGTGGATGGACCCCATTCTATCCTTTCTACAAGAAGGGACCCTTCCTGAAGACCCAACTACTGCAACTCGTCTACAAAGACCTGCAAACTTTATTATTATCGGAGGTGAACTATACAAATGAGCTTTTTCTGGGCCATACCTTAAGTGTCTCTCACCATCAGAGGCCGATTATGCATTAAGAGAAGTTTACTCTGGGATATGTGAAGAACACCTAGGAGGAAAGGCGTTAGCCCTTAAAATTATGAGGCAAGGATTCTATTGGCCTACGATGAAGCAAGACGCTTTAGATTTCACAAAAAAATATGTGAGTTGTCAGTTGCACTCTAACCTCTCTCATTCACCACATACAGAGCTCTCATCCCTTCAAAGAATGCAGCCTTTTGCTCAATGAGGAATTGATATGATGAGATCTTTTCCAGTAGCATCATGGCAATGAAAATTTATCATTTTGTTTGTCAACTACTTCACTAAAAGGATGAAGGCTAAAAAACTCACTAAAATCACAGAGGCAAATGCTAAATAATTTTTTTGAAAAAATATAATATGTCGATTCAGTCTTCCTGCAAAGATCATCACCAATAATAGAACTCAATTTACTGAAAAAGTCTTTACGTCTTTTTGTAAAGATCTTCACATTTAGGTGCTGTATATGGCTGTAACCCATCCTCAAACTAATGAATAGACTGATGCTACCAACAGGACTATACTCAAAGGGTTAAAAATATGTCTCGAGAAGGCTGGGGGGATATGGGTTGAGGAACTCTCTAATGTTCTTTGGGCTTACCGCACTACATCATTAACTCCGACTGATGAGACACCATACAATTTTTGTTTCGGTAAGAAGCTATTATACCAGTAGATATCGAGATTCCAAGTCTAAGAGTCCATTCATTTAATCATAATAGTAATGAAGAAAAATTTTAACATAACTTGGACCTTGTTGACCTCCATATGTCATAAAGAAGTCACAAGCCAACGATGGACTTGGGCATAGTCGTAAATTGAGGTTCAAAATGCACTGGACGTTACCAAAAATGGTCCAAATGACCTCCGATCGATGAATGGACTTCTCTGTAGCGTTTAGAATGTGAAAATTGATTGAAATATAGATATTACAAAATCTAACGATCAATCGATTAAGCACTCGAGTCATCAACACTCGCATACATCATAAAATTAATCGAAATCATTGGCTTTGAAATGCCAAATCTATCAAATAAGATCGTTTACTTAATTCGACGTAGTCAAAAATCAAGCGTAAAAGGCTGATGCGATTTTGAGTCAAATTGACTAATTTCACCACTCAACCAAACAAATTCGACGCTAAACGGATAAATACATTACATTCAAAATAATAATTATCCTAAATTTATATATATATATATATATATATATATATATATATATATATATATATATATATATATATATATATATATATATATATCGACTATGACGCTTACAGTATAAATCCATATAAAACCATTTAATAAATTCAAAATTTATTAAAAAAATTCTCAAATTGCCCCTCACACACAGCAACCGTTCCCTCTTATTTTTAGTTTATCTAATTCAATAAAAAATTGAAAAAATCACTCCCCCATTTTTTTTCCATTTCTCGCAGTTTCCCCATTTTCCCACCCATGCTCTCCCACTCTCCTTTCTCTCCTACAACGCACTCTCATCGGAAATAAAAATGGTAAATCCTACAGCAGATTCTGCCTTCCACCCCTCTCGAGAGAACCTACGAAGAGACAACCATGCAAACTATGAGTGCTCGTCTTCTCTTCTCTATTATCACAAGGGAGCTATCGTATTCGCCGAGGCATTTGATCCGATCGTCTTTATTTGCCATTTTAATCACAGATTCTAACAGACCTTCGAGAGGCGAGCGGAGACAACATGACCACTTGGATGAATTCTTTCTCCAAGATCTCAACTTTGGAGATGAAAGCATGCCTGGGAAAGCAAATAATGCAGATTCGAAGTGGTCATCACCGTTTCCGGGCCGCCTTCTTCGCGGGGAACAATGAATGGAAGGCGTCTGAGAAGATCTCTTCTCTGATTTTAATAATAAGTAACCGAGGATGGATAGAGGTTGTTCTATTAAATCACCTTTGACGGGAGAGGGGAGACGAGGATCTGGCTCATTCCAGCAAAAGATCAAGTCTGATTATGAAGCTAATGGCTAGGCCTAGATTTTTTTCAGCTAGAAAGCATCATCCGACTTAGTTGATAGACTCAAGGGAGAAGCAAAGAGTAACAGATTAATGCAAAATGGAGATCAACAACAAAAGGATTTCTCCGCTTCTGGTCATCTAACCGCCGTTGGGCCTAATCCTTCCGGCACCGATCCGCTTGACAAAAAACTGAGGTCACCATGGACGCTATTTCTTGGAGGGTTTAAGATCAAGATTCCGTGCCTGGTGCTTCAACTGAGTGCGGATGAGGTGCTTGGCTGGGATGATGCGGGAGTCACGCTGGGTGAAGCGGTATCGAGGGGAGTGGGAATCGTCGTGCTCGGTGTTGGGGAGCAGAGCGGCGACCCATTTTATGAGGCAACCTGTTTGTTGAAGTCTCTATTGGGTGATAGAGCTTACCTTCTGATTTCGGAGCGCGTTGATGTTACTGCCGCTGTTGGAGCCTGTGGCATTGTTCTCTTTGACTAGGGTATTCCTTCCATCGTGGCAAGGAATATGTTGTGGAAATCCAAATCTGATTCCATTCTTCTTCCCATTATGGCAAGAGATGTACATAATGTAATATCTGCATAGCATGCTGCAAAATCTGATGGCACTAACTTTATTATAATTAGTAATGGAGGTGGAAACTGGAAAAGAGTGTTTGAACCATCATTTGCCCATCACAATCATCGCACTACCCATTCCTTCAACTACTATTCTTCTAATGTCAATGAAATAGTGAAATAGTTGTGGATGTGTGATGTAAATGTGAAAATTATATATGCATATGCATATGCTTATCTTTATGCAGGTTTGAAGACTCGCACGCACCGTGGTAAAGAAAAAAAAAACATATCAGATCGTAAAATACCGCTAGCTACATCGACAAACCGAGTGAAGGCTCGCCATGCTCATCGACGGACGAGGTGAAATCCAGGTGTCACAAGAGACACAGCCTTCATCGTGGTGTACCGAAGTTATTGAAAGCCTATGCTCATCGTGAACGGAGGCCGAGGTGTTAAAACACCAATCATCATGCTCATCAGAGGGTGAAGGGTAGGCCAAAATAATTTCGATGTAGCCCCCTACGTGGAGATGATGCCGGAATACTGCCAAAATGTTGCCAAAATTTGGAATATTTGCATATATATTTGCTTTTATGTAGGTGATTGAAGGTCTCGTTATGCTCATCAGGGCATAACGAGATTGGAAGTCGGCTGAGGTGTTGCAAAACACAACCGTCGGCTCATCGGACGTGTGTAAATGTGCAAAACCCCTCTATGAGGAGACATCTGAGGTCCAAAATTTTGTCAAATCTTTTGACTTAAAAAAAGGAGAGTGAAATGAAATAACTTAAGAGCGCTAAATAGGGAATTTTGCAGCTAATTTTAAACTAAAAGTGGGAAATAAGAAAAAAGGGGGGAGCTTTTAAATCAAATTTTGAGAAGAATAGAATATTTATTTAAAATCTAAGTAAAATTTGGGAGAGACCAATTGAACTCACAAACTCTAATAGCTATTCCGTATGGCTTAAATAGAAGTAATGAGTGAGTTCTCTTTTCTTGTAAATTTCTCAAAATTAAGCAAGCTTTAATTGGAATTTAGGAGGGGACTAATGCCAAACTCATAACAAACTTGCAATAAACTCAAAATCTAAGAATGAATTCAAATTAGGTTAAATAGCTCTTATACAAATGTGAAGGTGATTACTATACTAGCCAATAAGCATGAGTAGGGCTAAAGCAACAAATACTGAAATCGGCATAATTTATCAAAATTGACTTTGCACAAGCAGACAGAAAGCGATACTAAGCCAAAATCTATAAAAATCATAAGGCTTTCTTCAATCAAAAATCAAAGAATTTCATTCTAATAATGATTTTCAAGATCAATAATTTCATTAATTAGATGAAATTAGTTAAGCTATAAATTCTTCCATGTGCTCGGACATAGAGATTTCAAGTGCAAATTTTAATGTCTGAAAAAACTGCGTAGGTTAAATAGGAATAAACAATGAAAAATACAAAATCAATCTCCTTATTCAAACATAAAATTACCTAAATTCTTAAATACTTTTGCATGTGCCCCGACACTATGCTGAATGTTTAAATTCAATTGTCTGAAGATGTTGTGCAGGTTGCTTCCCGATTTAGCTCTTAAACATATTCAAATTAATAAATTTTTCAAATAAATTTTCAAATAAATTTTCAAATATCAATCTAAAACTGCTCAAATAAAACTCTATCACTAAAAATTTAAACCAAACTCAATCTATCCACCATCCGCAACTGTTTATCGGGGACGACAAATTAAGAAAACTCTAGCTCATAAAGGAGCCAATGTCAAATCAAGTGTTCTTCTATGTTCACTCTCAATAAATCTCACACCAATAAGGACGTGGCCTGTGTCCTCTGACTACATGGCTTAGCCAAGCATAGATGAAGTAGCTGACGAGTCCTCGACGGTGGTTCACCACTCCATTATATTATGATCATGATCGATTCTGTCAATCTCACCCTTTGAGAATTATAGGTATACGGGCAACAGCCCTTTTGTCGCCTAAAATAGACTTAAGATTATCTCCTTAGATAAATAACTAAGCTATAAACACCCGTATGTGCCCCCAACACTATGCTGAATGCTTAAATTTAAGTGTCTGAGGATGCTACCCGGGTTGCTTCCCGATTTAGTCTTAGGACTGGGCCTGGGTTAACAAAACCTAAAAACCTATAATAAGAGTTTCAAATCAATGAAATATCTGAAAAACTGATTTTGTCAGGTGACAGTAGATCTAATCCTCTTTTAGCAGCTAAACAGAGTTGACAGGATCTAAAGCTCTTAAATATATTCTAATTAATCAATTTTCAAATTAAATTAAGTAATAATCTGAAACTACTTAAATGAAACTCTATCATTAAAAACTTAAATCTAACTCAATCTATCCACCTTCCGTAACTGTTTGTCGGGGGTGACAAATTAAGAAAACTCTAGCTCACAAAGGAGCCAATGTCAAATCAAGTATTCTATTATGTTCACTCTCAATTAATCTCTTGTTAATAAGGACGTGGCCTATGTCCTCTGACTGCGTGGCTTGGCCAGTAGGCTCCCCAAATGAAGGAATTACGACCAGAGTCCTCTGATCGGGTGGTTTGGCCGCCCTCCATTATATTATGATCACGACAAGCCATATGCTCCCCAATGGCTCTTTGAGTTGTGAATCATAGGTATACTTGATAGGCAAACAACCCTCTCCCTAAGGTAGACTTAAGATCGCCTTTAGACAAACACCACCCCAAGTATACAAGGATTTCTTGGACGACGTAACCCATATGTTGCTGATAAGGATCCTTCGGTCAGGTTGGGTCAACTACCTCCTGACTAAGTAGACTAGGGACTGCGACTGCCCGGGATGACGAGACCATGAGATCTAGATCGGGCACGTCATCATTCCCCCAACCATCCGGTTTAAGCTAAAATGATGAATTTCATAATCTAAATTCTAAAATTCTACATGATGCTACTATACGCTATGTATTAAGCGATCTAATGACTAGCCTTAATCGAAAGTTCTCTCTCACTTATTAGGAGGGGTAATTAACTATAGGGCGCCTATAGAAATCTAGAACTGATCTAAAGTTTTCAAAGAAATGATGAAAATCTTTGGTAGTCTTATCTACTATCTCATCTTCTTCTGAAAATTACACCGACATAAACACTCTTTCCATCGAAGTGATCAGTGGTGAATTTTCGGAGCCCACAGATTTCTGGCGACTCCGCTGGGGACAGGATTCACTTTACATCTTTGGCTAGTCGAATTTAAGCTATAGTAGTAGTGGAGCATGATAAAATTGATATTTAAAATCAATCATTAATGAAATTAAATTTAAATCAATCATATTCTTATGACTAATCTGTTTGTTTTGTATATCGATGGATCTTCAGTACACCATTTATCATGCAACTAGGTCATGAAACCCATATCCGTCAGGTTAAAGCTGTTATCAATACTAGGGATGTTGGAGCTATAATTCAATTCGATAGTGTAGACTTCCCAGCCATCACCACTGCAAATAATCTTCCACCTAAAGCATCTGCATATTATACACACCAACCTATGCAATAGAGGAGGACAATTGGAATGGCCACTACTGCTATTGAGGTTCCTCAAAAGAGAGTCTTTGTACTTAAAAGATTGATTCATTTTGAGGTGCCAGTCATGAAGAGAACCTTCACTGTACATAAAGTTTCAGTCATACCTGTGAATGCGACAACCCTGCCAGTTGAACCTTTCGCACTAGGAGAGCATGATGTTGAAGCCTCTTCTTCTAGAGGAAAACTAACCCAGAGGTAGCATAGAAAGAATGAATGCTTAGTTGGAGCCCATCAAATCTCACCTGGGTCATCTATTACACAACTAGAAGCGAGTATTCCTACCCGCAAATAAATTTCAAATTTTGAAATGGGTGAAAAGGGATAGCTCTACTAGTGATGTTAAGTAGTCTTTTTGGGCTCAACAGCAGTCAGCTTCAACCTTTTTGAAGAAACAACATGGAACTCTATCTACTCGAGCACATAGAGTTTTAAAGGTTGTTAAGGAAAAATATCTTATGAAGAACATGTATCAAATATCAATTATAAAAGAAGCCAAAAATGCTCCACTACAAAAGCTACAATCAGTAGTAGTAAGAGCTCAAGATCGTTCTAAGAAATTCTTACACGGTGAACATCGGGGTGTGACACTTGGACCACGTGTCCAGAAATACGCCGCCAAAAGGTCTCGATAAAAAGAAAAATAAATATGGAGGCCAAAGTCTCGAGAAGAAGAAGCGACACAAAAGCTTCCTCATTTGGATGCAAGATAACCCAGAGATAGTGGGGAAAGAGAAATGCTGAACTACGTGCTCAACAGCCATTATTCAAGTAAAAAATTGTATAACTAGCTATGAACCAGAAGTGAGTGTTCCAACCCATAACATGTTTGATAACTTAAGATGAGTAAAGTAGAATAGCTCTACTAGTCAAATCAAACAGTCCTTCTAGACTAGATAATGTCAGGTTTCAACTTCTCTTGTGAAGAAACTCGAAACTGTATATGTAAGAGTATATCGGGTTCTTAAAATTGCTAAGAAGAAATAACTGATGAAAAGAAAATATGAAGTTCCTATCCTTAGGGAGACTAAAGTTGCTCCTACAAAGAGACCTCCTCTTACAGCCCTGACAAAATGTCTACTAATTCAAGTCTCGCATGGTGAGCATCGATGCGTGACACTTAGACTACATGTCCAAGAATCTGCCGTCGAAAGGTCCTGACAAATAGGTGAGCAAATTTCGAGGCCAAAATTTCAAAGTGAAATTCCATTACAAATAAACAACAGTGTGACATCTAGACTGTTCTCCCACAAAATTCACTCCTCATGCTAAAGTATTTGGAGCTGATGCAGTCTTGCCACTTGAAGATGAACTACCTTCACTCTGAGTAGTCATTCAACACAAACTCTCTCAAGATGAGAATGTCTATCTATGGATGTGAGAATTTGATGGATTTGATGAGGTCAGGCACCAAGCTCAACAAAATCTAAAAGTCTACCTAGCAAAGATGTCCAAAAGCTTCGTCATTATATGTTATCTCCCAAGATTACCCTCATCTCGAGGATCGATTTGCTGAGGTACTTGATGTCAAGACCAGTGTTGATATGTCACTTGGCAAGATGAGCAGTATTGCTTTTGCAATTTGATATCACATACGTTCTGCAGAAAGCAGTGAAGGGATAAGTCTTAACAGATTTTCTAGTTACACATCCCATCCCTGCGAACTCTTCTCTTAATGATGATTTAACTGATGAGAAAATTATGCTCATTCATGAAAAAGAAAAATTACAAATGTACTTTGATGGAGCCTCATCGATCAAACAAGTCCAACATCTAAATTTCTCAAAAGCAAGAGCAGGAATTAGCATCATCTTCATAACACCAGAATGAGGGATAATGAGATTATCATATGGATTGACTAAGCCAATAACTAATAATGAAGTTGAATATGAAGCATTAGTGATAGGTCTAGAAGATGCTATTTTCATAGGCATTCAAAATCTGCATATTTTTGATATTTCTCAGCTTATTATAAATCAAGTATTTGGCATCTATAGAATTAACAAGCTTGAGTTAGATTTCTATCACAAGCGAGTTCTTGAGCTTATGAAGCAGATACCAAATATCACACTAACTTGAGTCTCTCGATCCAAGAATAGTAAAGCTGATTGCTTGGCAAAATTAATTAAAGAAATGGCAAGTATGAATGGTGATTATGTCATGATCGACATATTTACTTTACGAGTTCTAGATCCAAGAAAGTATCAATCTCCGCAGGTAGAGGGGTTATCAAATCTGACCTAGAAGGATGTGACTCCAGTTGCTCCTCATACTCCCCAAAATTAACAAGAAGTTGTACCAAGAAGAGCTAAGAATGACATTGCCTCGAAAAGGTGAAGCCTTTAGTAAGAGTCACGTGATTGGAGGCAAGCCTTCATCGACTACTTTAAAGAAGGAAAATTACCAAATAATAAATCACTGGCAGCTCAAATCGAAAAGAGAATGCTACGCTATGCTTTCGTCAACAACACTTTATATCGTAGATCCTTTGAACAAATGTGGCTACGATATCTAGATGTAGATGAAGCTAACAAAGTGATGGTTGAAGTTTATGAAGGACTTTGTGGTGCACATTAGTTAGGTCCCAAGAATGTGGTAAAGATAAAAAATATGGGTTATTATTGGTCATCTATGGTGAGAGATTGTATTAATCATGCTAAGAAGTGTCATGAGTGTCAAGTACATGAGAATCTCATCCATCAACCTCCAAATCCATTACACACACAATAACATCCCCGCCATTCAATGTTACAATGATGTAATTGGACCAATTGATCCACCGTCGTCAGCTGGACATCGCTTCATCCTAACAGCATCTGACTATTTCTCTAAGTGGGCTGAAGCTACCCCATTTAATGAAGTTACTGCCAACCGAGTGATCAACTTCTTTATGCATAATGTAGTCTATAGATTTGAAGTGACACGTCGAATAATTTTTGATAATGGCACACATTTCAAAAATGCAAAGATTTATAGATTTGTAGATTGACACAAAATTGATTGACGATACTCTTCAATATATAATCCAAGAGCAAATGATTTGGCAAGGGCCTTCAACAAGACATTAGTCATGCTGCTCAAGAAGATTCTCATCAAAAATAGGAGAGAATGACATATCAAGCTAGTAGAGGGTATATGGGCGTATTGAACTACCTACAAGATGCCGAATAAAGCCACTCCATATTCATTGGCATTTGGAACTGAAGCAGTTCTTCCGCTCGAAGTTGAGTTGCCTTCACTTCGAGTAGCCATCTAATACAATCTAATTAAAGATCAAAATGCTCGCCTGAGAATGGAGGAACTCGATGCGCTTGATGAAGTTAGATTACAAGCTCATCAAAAATTGGAAGTTTATCAAGCAAAATGTCCAGGGCTTTTGACCATACAGTGCGGCCTCGAACATTCCAAAAAGGAGAATTGGTCCTGTTGCTGAGAAGACCAATTATTCCAAACAGAAAATTTGGTGAAAAATTTGAGCCTAATTGGGAAGGCCCTTTTGTCATTGAAAAAGTGTATCAAGGAAGGGCATACCAACTCAACAACCTAAAGGGTGAAAGGCCAATGCTGCCAATCAACGGTCGTTACCTAAAAAAGTATTATACATGATAAATACATTCCCAAGGTACAATAGAAATCCCCCTGCAAGACAAGGGACATTTTTTTAGTATATCTATTTAAGTTGACATCGTGCTTAATGCCGAGATCTCTAAATAAACATACTCCATATGAAGAACTTTTTATGAAAATTCTCCTGCTACATAGGGGGCATTTTTTTAGTTTATATTAAATTTATTTGAGTTGACATCGTGTCATAAGACGAGATCCTCAAATATATTCTGATTCAAGTTGACATCGAGCGTTACACCGAAATCCCTGATTATATCTATTATTATCAATGTTAAGTTGCAGAGTCTTACAGGAACAAAAAAAATATATTTTTACATATGAAAGGATAACCCTAAATGTCAAAAAAATTATCTTTCAGATTTGTCAAATTCTCGAGAACAAGTCAGAAGAACTCCCAATTTTGGAAGCCTCAATCAATTAAGTTGGAGAAACATCAACCTCTACATCCTGAAGTCTAGGACACTGATGGGTTCTAAAGGTCGGACTCAACAAACTCACAAATGGCCGAGTTGTTAACACTTTCCTCAATCAACAAGCAGCAAGAAAAGGTCATAGTGAAAGAGCCCCCATTCGTCAATCTAATGACAAAACCATCAACCCAATACAGCTTAAGTTGAAGACTCGGGTAGGTTCTAAAGGTCAAACTCAACAAGCCCAAATATGGTTGAGTTGCTGACGCTCTCCTCACTCAACAAGCCATAAGAAAAGGCCGCAGTAAAATAGCCCTTTCTCGTCAGTCCAATGATGATAGTTATTCAATCTCAAACCAGATCCAGCTTAGTAATTACAAGCAACCAGGATCTAAGAGATCTCTCAACTTGATCGATAGATCAAGGCAATCTGAGGAAACGCTCAATTTAGGGCTGCCTAAAATCAATCTTTATATTACCTACAAGGTGATATTTCAATCTATTCTTAAATGATCTGATCAAGCTCAAAGCACAGATCAATGCCTATCTCCTCATCAAGTCTGTCAAAGTAGAAAGCACAAGACCGAGGAAGAAATTCCATAGTTCATACAAAGTCGATGGCCAAACTAAAGGAATTTTGTGATTATTCAGTTTGTTAAAGCACACGTTGCCAGACTAATAACTTAATATTGACACTATATAAGCTGGTCATGTCAGTATCCCTTCAACAAGTCTCCAAAGCAAAGCTGTGGTTCATGGAGTGCATACACTTTCTTACAAGTCAAGAAAGACAAATCAGGCCATTCCTTCATCAAGTCCATCAAGCTCAAAGCTAGGACAGAAGAAATTTCAAACCAAGCATGGATAAACCGATTCCCCAGTAGAATCATTCATCAAAATAAGCAGATTATTTCCTCCATCAAACCCAACCAAGCATGAAGCTAGGGTTGGAGGTGACTCAAATCTATAAGAACATAAAAGAAAGAGATCTTCAGTAAAGCCATTAAAGAAGATAGTAGATGGTGTAAGAGCTCTTATTAATCTGACAAGTCAATTCTGACAAATCGGTCAAGCCCGTCATTTAGCATGTCCTGAATAAGGCAGCATACTAATGACAAATCCTATCAAAAGCTCTCTAAGCTATTGCAATCGAAGCTAAAATGATCCAAGCTCTGTGGTCATCCCAAATGGTCAACTAGTTTTCAACAAACATGACTCGCTTCATGCGTAAATCACATTTGTTGGGGGCATTTGTTGACCTCCACATATGTGCCATAAGTTGAGCCAAGCCTACAAGCCAATTTCGATAGACTTCGGAAGCGACAGTGCATAAATCGGGCTTCAAAATGCACTGGATCACCGAAAATGGTCGAAATGATCTCCGATAGATGAATGGACTTCGTCGACACATTCAAAATGTCAAAATTGATAGAAATATAGATATTGC
The DNA here is from genome assembly GCA_021442155.1 of Cymbidium sinense. NCBI lineage: Eukaryota > Viridiplantae > Streptophyta > Magnoliopsida > Asparagales > Orchidaceae > Cymbidium > Cymbidium sinense. The sequence continues at coordinate 10,532,431 of CM038230.1, forward strand.
AAAATCCAACGATCAATCGATTAAGCGCTCGAGTCGTCAACGTGTCTGCACTCATATCGAGATTAAGAGGCATTGACGAGGATCAAATGACATCCATTCATGAAATTGATCATGTCATTGGCTTCGAAACATTGAAATCTATCAAATAAGACTGTTGCTTAATTTACGTCAAGTGAAAATTAAGTGAGAAAGCGACGCGCATTTCGATAAATGACTCATAACTCAAACCAAACATCCTCCAATCGTGAAACTAACAATGTCATTCATTCAAAATAATGGAATTATCTTAGATCAATATATATATATATATATATATATATATATATATTGACTATGTGCATTTACCGGCGCAAAATCCACATTTAAACCATTTAATAAATTCAAAATTTATTAAAAAATTCCCAAATTTCCCCTCACGCAGCACCTTCCCTCCTATTTTCAGTTTATCTAATTCAAAAATAAAACTAAAAAAATCACTCCCCTCATTTTTTTCCATTTCTGGTAGTTTCCCCATTTTCCCTCTCATGCTCTCCCACTCTCCTCTCTCTCCTGCAGCGCTCTCTCATTGGAAATAAAAAAAAGGGTAAATCCTATACCAGATTATGCCTTCCACCCCACTCGAGAGAACCTATGAAGAGACAACCATGCAAACTACGAGGGCTCGTCTTCTCTTCTCTATTATCACAAGGGAGCTATCGTATTCGTCGAGGCATTTGATCCAATCATCTTTATTTGCCCTTTTCAGCACAGATTCTAATAGAACTTTGAGAGGCGAGCGGAGACGACATGACCACTTGGATGAATTCTTTCTCCAAGATCTCAACTTTGGAGATGGAAGCATGCCGTAGAAAGCAAATAATGTAGATTCGAAGCAGTCGTCACCGATTTCGGGCTGCCTTCTTCATGGGGAACAAAGAATGGAAGGAGTTTGAGAAGATCTCTTCTTTGATTTTAACAATAAGTAACCGAGGATGAATATAGGTCGTTCTATTAAATCACCTTTAATGGGAGAGGGGAGACGAGGATTTGTCTCATTCTAGCAAAAGATGAAGTCTGATTATGAAGCTAATGGGGCAGGCCTAGATTTTTTTTTTCAGCTAGAAAGCATCATCCGGATCAGTTGATAGACTCAAGGGAGAAGCAAAGAGTAACGGATTAATGCAAATTGGAGATCAAGAACAAAAGGATTTCTCCACTTCTGGTCATCTAACCATCGTTGTGCTTAATCCTTCTGGCACCGATCCACTTGACGGAAAACCGAGGTCGCCGTGGATGCTATTTCTTGGCGGGTTTAAGATCAAGATTTTGTGCCTGGTGCTTCAACTGAGTGGCGGATGAGGTGCTTGGCTGGGATGATGCGGGAGTCGCGCTGGGTGAAGCGGTATCGAGGGGAGTGGGAATCGTCGTGCTCGGTGTTGGGGAGCAGAGCGGGGGCCGATTTTATGAGGCAACCTGTTTGTTGAAGTCTCTATTGAATGATAGAGCTTACCTTCTGATTTCGGAGCGCATGGATGTTGCAGCCGCTGTTGGAGCCTATGGCGTTGTTCTCTCTAATCAGGGTATTCCTTCCATCGTGGCAAGGAATATGTTGTGGAAATGCAAATCTGATTCCATTCTTCTTCCCATTGGGGCAAGAGATGTACATAATGCAATATCTGCATAGCATGCTGCAAGTTCTGATGGCACTGACTTTATTATAATCAGTAATGAAGGTGGAAACTGGAAAATAGTGTTTGAACTATCATTTTCCCATCACAATCATCGTACTACCCATTCCTTCAACTAATGTTCTTCTAATGTCAATGATATAGTGAAATAGCTGTGGATGGGTGATGTAAATATGAAAATTATATATGTATATGAATTTGCTTATCTTTATGCAGGTTTGAAGACTCCGTTAAAGCTCATCAGGGCGTAGCGGGTAAAAAAGACGGTTATGTTGTCATAAAATACCGCTCGCTGTGCTCATCAGGTCATACCGAGTGATTGAAGGTCTCGTCATGCTCATCAGGGTGTGACGAGATGAACTCCAATTATGGTGTCGCAAGACACCGCTCGCTACGCCATCGCAGATATCGAATGATCGCCGATGCTCATCGTAAGAACAATCATCGAGGTGCTTCAACAAACCGTCACGCCATCGTATGTAAAAAATACTATGTAGCCACGGGATGAATATCGCCAATCAGAAAAAATTTGGAATATTTGCATATATATTTGCCTTTATGCAGGTGATTGAAGGCCTCCTTATGCTCATCAAGGCATAACAAGATTGGAAGTCAGCTGAGGTGTTACAAAACACCAACCATCGTGCTCATCAGAGTATGACGGGTAAGCCAAAACACCCCCTATGCAGCCCCCTATGCGAAGATGACGCCGAGAGGCTGCCAAAATTTCGTCAAATCTTTTGACTTAAAAAAAAAGGAGAGTGAAATGAAATGACTTAAGAGTGCTAAATAGGGAAGTCTGCAGCTAATTTTAAACTAAAAGCGAGAAAGAAGAAAAAAGGGGAAGCCTTTAAAGCAAATTTTGGGAAGCATAGAATATTTATTTAAAATCTAAGTGAAATTTAGGGGAGACTAATATTGAACTCACAAACTCTAATAGCTATTCTGTATGGCTTAAATGGAAGTAATGAGTGAGTTCTCTTTCCTTGTAAATTTCTCAAAATTAAGCAAGCTTTAATTGGAATTTGAGAGGGGACTAATGCCAAACTCATAGCAAACTTGCAATAAACTCAAAATCTAAGAATGAATCCAAATTAGGTTTAATAGCTCTTATACAAATATGGATGTGATTACTATGCTAGCAAATAAGCATGAGTAGGGCTAAAGCAACAAACACTGAAATCGACATAATTCATCAAAATTGATGTAAATTGAGCATAATCAAGTTAGAAAAATTACAAAAACTCAACAGATTAACTAAGTGCCAGTAGTATTTTAAACTACAATCTAAGTCAAAATACTTTCTTCGCTATCGGATCTGCGACTCTTTGTACAAGCAGACAAAAGGCGATACTAAGCCAAAATCTATAAAAATCATAAGGCATTCTTCAATCAAAAAGCAAGGAATTTCATTCTAATTATGATTTTCAAGATCAATAATTTCATTAATTAGATGAAATTAAATGTTTATAAATATATTCTACATAGATTTCAAGTACAAATTTTAATGTCAAAAGTCACAAGAAGCAATGAGAATAGAGAATGAAAATGCAAAATCAATCTCTTTATTCAAACATAAAATTACCTAAATTCTTAAATACACTCTCATGTGCCCCGACACTATGCTGAATGCTTAAATTCAATTTCGGGATGTCTTTGCTTTACTTCTATTAGACTCGGTTAACAAAACCTAAAACCTATAATAAGAGTTTCAAATCGAAATATCGAGAAACTAATTCTCGTCAGATAGATATAATCCCTATTAGCCTAAACAGATATGATCTAAAGCTCTTAAACATATTCAAATTAATCAATTTTTTAAATCAATTTTCAAATATCAATCTAAAATTGCTCAAATGAAACTCTATCACTAAAAACTTAAACCAAACTCAATCTATCCACTATCCTCAACTATTTTTTGGGGGTGACGAATTAAGAAAACTCTAGCTCACAAAGGAGCCAATATCAAATCAAGTGTTCTGCTATATTCACTCTCAATAAATCTCAGAGCATGCTGATTCTCATGTTTGGCCAGCTCCAGATGAAGTAATTACGAGTAGTCCTCGATGAAAAGCCCATTATATTATCATGACCAGACCGTATGCTCCCAATGGCTCGCCTTTGAGTTGTGAATCATGGTATATTTTATAGGAAAAAAATTCATCAAACTTAAGATTATCTCCTTAGATAAATAACTAAGCTATAAACACCCGCATGTGCCCCAATACTATGTTGAATGCTTAAATTTAAGTGTCTGAGGATGTTGTGTGGGTTGCTTCTCAGTTTAGTCTTAGGACTGAGTCTGGGTTAACAAAACTTAAAAATCTATAATAAGAGTTTCAAATTAGTGAAATATTTGAAAATTAATTCCGTGACAAGTAGATCTAATCTACATTCTAAACAAAGTTGACAGGATCTAAAGCTCTTAAACATATTCTAATTAATCAATTTTCAAATTAAATTAAGTAACAATCTGAAACTACTTAAATGAAACTCTATCATTAAAAAATTAAATCTAACTCAATCTATCCACCTTCCGCAACTGTTTATCGGGGTGATAAATTAAGAAAATTCTAGCTCACAAAAGAGCCAATGTCAAATCAAGTGTTCTACTATGTTCACTCTCAATTAATCTCTTGCCGAAGAACGTGTGTCCTCGACTTGGATTGGCCAAGAGGCTCCGTGATGAAGCGCTATGACCGAGTCCTCGACGTGGTCCGCCACCGCTTCATTATATTATGATCAATGACCGTAGTATGCTCCCAATGACTCGCCTTTGAGTTGTGAATCATAAGGTATACTTGATAGGGCAATAACTTTTGTCGCTAAGGTAGACTTAAGATCGTCTCCTGACAAACACCATCCCAGTCTACAAGGATTGAACGACGTAACCCATGTGTGATAAGAATCCTTCGCTAGTTGGGTCGACTATCTCCTCTAAAGTAGACTGTGGACGGACGCCTAGGATGACGGAACCATGAGATCAAGATTGGGCACATCATCATTCCCCCCAACCATCTAGTTTAAGCTAAAATGATGAATTTCATAATTTAAATTCTAAAACTCTACATGCTGCTACTATACGCTACGCATTTAGCGATCTAATGACTAGCCTTAATCGAAAATTCTCTCTCACTTATTGGGAGGGGTAATTAATTATAGGGGCTTGCGCCTATAAGAAACCTAGAACCAGATCTAAAGTTCTCACTAAATGAGGATGAAATCTCTGGGTAGTGTCTTATCTACTATCTCATCTACCTTCTAAAAATTACACCGACACTTTTAAACACTCTTTTCATCGAAGAGGTCGATGGAGAATTTTTGGAGCCCACAGACCTACTCCCCGAAACTCGTGACATAGCTTTACCTTGAACTGCTTCCTACCACCAAAGAGTAGCTCGTCACTTAAACAAAAGAGTAAAACCCTATCCCCTCTCTCTCGGTGACATGGTCATGCGAAGTCTTGAAGCTGCTAGCAAAAGCCCTCGACGCAATAAGCTCTCACCTCTTTGGGATGACCCATATGTGCTTATAGTTAAGTATTATCAGTGATTTGTATTGCATAAATATTGTAACCTTTATTTTGCCTCATTTGTCATTTCCTCTTCAGCTCATATCTTTGTTAAGTTATCTTATGATTGTATCACTGACCTTATCAAAGTAACGAGTTTATGGCTTTTTCTTTCAAGTTTGTTGCATATAAACAATCTCCATCATTTAATCCTCCCACTTGAGGAATGCACAACTCGCGTTGTGTCTCGCTTCATGATCAATCCTGTGGGATTTGATCGGACCTCTTCCATACAGGTAAGAAGTCAAGTAACACTTTGACTAATACCTAGGATAGGTTAAAAAATTCTTGGTGGACATTCCACGGCCTCTTCCATACAGGTAAGACGTCAAATAATATTTTGACTAATACCTAGAATAGGCCAAAAAGTTCTTGGTGGACTTCCCATGACATCTTCCATACAGGTTAGTGTCATCGAATAATATTCTGACCAAACACTTCAAATAGGTCAAAATAAAATGAGAGCAAATCACCCAAAATTTTTAGTTTACTAATGTCATTGATAGCTCTAACATGATTATATAAGAAAGAATCAAAATTCTGGATACAAAATAATAATAATAAATAAATAATAATACATAGATAGAAGGGAAAGAAATGCATCCTTAAGTTATACTACATGATATCAACGTCCTCTTCACCTCAAGAAGATGCGCCCTTAAGCTCACTCTTAACCCCTTCATCTCCTGAATCTGGCAAAGGGTCTTGAGATACTTGGCTGAGAGAAAGATTCTTAATACTAACTCTAGTTTTGCGATGTACTAAGTAGATTCCTTTTAGGAATCCTCAGATGAACCCTTCCTCCAAACATTGGCGCTCCAAGTCCTTCACTTCAACATCAAGAATATGATTATGAGCTTCTTGGATATGATCCTTGATAGTATCACGATAAGTTAGGGAGTTCTTAAAGTCTTCCACTTCCTTTAAGGAGACTTCATTTGCTTCCACTTTTGACATTATAAGCTCCTTCTCAGAAAGACGATCATGTAATTCTTTCTTCTCCAGTTCAAGAGCTTTCTTCTCCGCTACAAATGTCTTGAGTCTTTTCTCTTTCTGGCGAGTCTCTGCCCTCACATCAATCAGCTTATCACGAGTACGCTCCACCTCTTGACATTGGATAGAAAGAGAAGTTGACATGTTTGATAGCTCAGTTCTACACTCGGTTAGCTGATTCTCCAGAGCTGCCACTTCTTTGGCCTTAGCACTCATCTTTCGCTCATACTCGCCTTGCAAGTATTTTACCTTCACAAATTCAGTATTTCACTTATCTAGAGCGACACCCAAATGAGCCATAAGCCATAATATTTTGGTTACCTACAATAAAAGAATCACAAATATTACACAAAGAAAAAAGAAAAGAAGAAAAGAAAGAGAAAGAGAAGATAACGTACTAATTCGTATGCTCTTTGACATACAATGCATATGTGCTTTAACACCTCTTCAAGAATACGCGGCTTCAAAAAATAAATCTCCCCATTATGAGTTGAGATAGCTAAACTCTCAGAGGCCAACTAAGGGCAAACATCTTCTCTACAAATATTTGACGTAGTTACTTCGACACATGTCTTCTTTTTCTTTAAAGAAGAAGCATTGTTGTCACCATGATCTCGTAACGGGCTTCTTGAAAAAATCATGTAAATTTGAGAAAACTTTTAATCACCTTTACTTGATCTCTTCAGTGGAAGAGCATGAGATCTCCATGCATGAATGGAAAGGCCAATCTTGAACATTCAATCTTCAATTATATACTTGCCAATATGACGTAACTCATGCTACAAGCTTCCTATATCAGGAATATTAGAGTTGTTAGGATTTCATTATCTTCAATTAGCAATGGATCTGGAAGGTCATTCAATTTTCTCCATCTCTCAGAGAGGCCCCACTCATTTTTCACAAAAAAGAACCCATTTGACCAACTTCTAGATGGATCCCGTGCTAAAAATTCTATCCAATGCTTTATACCTCGATATGAAACATGTCCCCGAGCATCACATATGAACCTACACATTTGACATAAGTACTTAATGTTCAAAGTCATACCATACTCTCTAAAGAGGACAGTCAAACCAACGATGATCATTAAAGCTCGAAATAAAAATTATGACAAAGCTACACCGCATATTTTAAAACTTCAATCAATTTAGGAGCCAAAGAAATCACAGTCCCGCACAAAGTATCATCTCAGAAATAGTAAAGTATCCTTGCGGAGGAGAACGTGCTTGATCAAACTTTTTGGCAATAATAGCCACCAACTCATTTGGGAAATGAAATCTCCTACAGAGCACCATTACACTGTTAACTGTGATAGTGGATGATATATCATTTATAGCTGTCACGGTATTAGTTTTCTTCCGGCTATCATTTTGTTAAAATACATAATAAATATGAAATAAAAAAGAGGAGAGAAAGATAAAGATCTGAGAACTGAGTGAAGCAACTCACTCACCCCAATACTTGGGCATATCCTTTCCTGACTTTGTTGCTCACGGACAATTTTGGATAAAATTTTTCACTCACGATCTCACGAAAAACATACGCATATATATGAGATCACAAAAAAAATATTTCTCTCTAATGACATTTCAAATTTACCTACCATATTTTTTGAATTTTTTGAGTGATGGTTCCTAATTGACGCTTCCCCGCCACCTTGACAGTTGTCAACTGCTGAACCATCCATTAGAGTTTCAAGAAATTCAATTTCCTGCAAGAAAAAGTAAAAAATACGGGCTTTGATCGTCTTCAAACTCAGTCGGTCTGACGAGGATAGTTGACACCTCTCTCGAGGAAAAATCAGAGCCTCGTCGTATAAACTACGGGCCTTAATCGCCTCCAAACCCGATCAATCCAACGAAGACAATACACACCTCTCTCGAGGGAAAATCGGAGCCTTCTCGTATAAACTACGGGCCTTGATCACCTCCAAACCCGGACGATCCGATGAGGACAATTGACACATCTCTCGAGGGAAAATTGGAGCCTCGTTGTATGAACTACAGACCTTGATCGCCACCAAACCCGGTCGGTCCGACGAGGATAGTTGACACCTCTCTCTCTCTCGAGGAAAAGTCGGAGCCTCGATGTATGAACTATGGATATTGATCAGTAAAGAAAATGGCTTTCTTTTATGAAGAAGGTTAGAGTTTCACTAACAAAAAAAAATAAATTATTATTACCCTTAACCCCTGAACTTTTTCTAGAGCATATGAAAATTATGTCTCCTTATTTGACCCTAAGGGGGTTTTTATAGATCCACTATAGGGGCAAAAAGAGAATAAATAAAAAAAATAAAAAAATTGAAGAAAATAAAAAAATGCTCATCGTGCACGAAGGGTTTGCCCTATGCTTAGCATGTAAAGATACCGCTAAGACGCTGCTGAACCTCTGATGCATGTGAACCCTCGCCAAGACGCCACATGCCAAGTGTCGTGGCGGGCCCTAGAGCTTGCTGCGAGCACCGATGCACCCGACTGCACCGCTTCGGATCATAATTGTGTGAAGATCTATTCTCTCAAACTATATGTGACACAAAGGTTAATGAACCTACAAATTACATTGAAGAATTTGTTATTTTTAATTATTTGGCATATATTTTTGGATGATAGAGATAATGTCATCCTAAAATAGGGGGTAACTGATATGACACTGAAAATTTCACTAGTAGAAGCACGAATGTTAATGTCGAAAGTAATCTGATCCTAAGTCAAAACTAGCCCATATCGAGCACTTAAAATATCATTGGAAACTTTGGAATATCAGTTGAATCCCTAAATAGTTCCAAAATATTGAGTGTTTATGATCAAATCAAGCGTCTTGACAAGCCGGATCTAACAAGCCCAAGATCATTTGATTCTGACTTCAATTGGCCATTTAAATATTTAAAATACATTAGATGATCAAAAGAATCATTTCGAGCCGTCCGATGGAGTGTTTGGATTTTGCACGTATTTATAGAAACGTCATTCCTCTAATCTATAAATAGTCTCTCATTCTTTACATGAGGGGGGCCCAAGCTAAAGAAAAGAGAGAACTCTAAGGCTTGAAGATCCTCCAAGCATAATCATGCCACCAGTCGACGGTCGCCGACCACCGCCGGTCATTACCGCCAACCACCGACGGATGCCGCCGTCGTTCACCACCGTCGGTCTTTGCCATCGTCAACCACCGCAGCTGGTCATCACCGCTGACCACCTTCATCGGTCACTGCCGCTGACCATCGCCGACCGCCGCCGTCGGCCACCACCATCGATCATCATCGTCATCAACCATCGCCGTCGATCACCACCACGATACAAGGCCACTCTTGCCGTCACCATCTCCGACCATCACCGTCGGTCGCTGGTCGCCGTTGTTCACCAACACCGACTGCTACCAAAAACTATTACAATCCAACCACTGTTACATGGCTGTTGTTACCTGATTCTTGGATTTTATCAGGCTTTCTCATATATAATTCTGTAATCCCGTTATAGGTAAAATTTAAACTTTATACTCCGAAATAGATATATAGTGGAATATTTTTATTAGGCTAAGCCCCGCAACTTTTTCCCCTTCTTTCTGGGGTTTTTTCACATAAAAATCCTGGAGTTTATTGTTCACTTTTTAAATATCTGTGTGTGTGTTGAATTTCACAACAAGGCTAAGACATAAACTTTTATTCTACCATAATTACTTTCTAAACACAACAAAAATATATTAGTTAAATCAAATATTTAAAATTGATTATCGAATTAATATATATATATATATATATATATATATATATATATATATATATATATATATATATATATATATATATATATATATATGTGTGTGTGTGTGTGTGTGTGTGTGTGTGTGTGTGTGAGATCTCAAAAAGAGGGAAAACCCTCTGGCCCAGCCCAATAAAAAGCTTCTACTATGTATCTGTTTCAGAGTACAAAATTTTTTCAATAACGGGATTATAGAATTGTATATGAGAAAGGAACAACAACTATGTAGTCACGTTCAGATGGTAACAGTTGCTAGTCGTAGCAGATGATGGTGAACAACGAGGAATAATGACTAACGATGAAGATTGTCATGATGGAGACAGGTAGAGGTTGACGATGGTGACTGGTGGTGGTGGTTGACGACCGTCGAGTGGTGGCACGATTGTGCTTGGAGGATCTTCAAGCTTTAGGGCTCTCTTCTCTCTCTTGCTTGAGCTCCCCTCATATGAAGAATGAGAGGGCTATTTATAGATTGGAGGAGTGGCGTCTCTATAAATACATGCAAAATTCGAACAACTCCTCTCCATTGGACGGTTCAAAATGATTCCTTTGATCATATGATGTATTTTATGTATTTGAATGCTCAAATAAAGTCAGAATTATAAGATCTTGGACTTGTTATATCCAGCTCATCAAGATGCTCGATTTGACAATAAACACTCCATGTTTAAGAGTCGATTGATAATAAGCGCTTGATCTCGATTAGTCTTGATTCAGAATCAGATTGCTTTCGACATCAAGATTTGTGCTTCGACTAGTAGAATTTTCAGGTCATTTCAGTTGCCCCCTATTTTTGGATGATATTATCTTAATCATCCAAAAATATATATGTCGAATACTTGAAAATAACAGATTATTTAATGAAATTTGCAGGTCCATTATCCATATATTTTGAGAGAACATATCTTCATGGGAGCACGATATGATCACGATGGGATGCTGGGTGGATGTGTATGCACGCACGGGCACAAGGTTTTTTATGGACTCATCCAACATTTACGGTACTGCGCAGCCGTCGTTTAGGATGGGCCGGGCGAAAGAGGTGCAATTCGAGTCGAGGTCGAGCGGCCAAAATTGAGCGGTCGATTTTAGAGTGACCAAATGCGGCCTGAGGGTCACATGGGCCGCCGATGGATCTCGTCGGGCGCGGTTCTACAGAGTTCGAACGGTCGCTGAGTCAGCTGGCGGTCGCGGAACGATGCGCTGGCCACTAGATCTGCGCTGAGCTGGTGCGGCGGCGAAGGTGATGAGCGGGCTTGGCGCTATGCGCATGACGCAGCTGGGTCCGCGACGTGCAGGAGAAAACGTCCGTTTTCACCCGTTTTAGCCCGTTTCTACCCGTTTTGAGCTATTTTGAATGGTTTTGGGCAGTTTTTAGTGATTTTTAACCTTTTTTTCCTTATAGGGGTCTATAAAAACCCCCTAGGGTCAAGGGAGACGGCACACTCCTCATATGTTGGAGTGTCTCTCTTCTTCTTAAGAGGAGGCGTTCGGAGGCGATCAAGACCTATAGTTTATACGGCAAGGCTCCAATTTTCTCTCGAAAGAGGTGTCAACTAACCTCGCCGGACCGACCGGGTTTGAAGATGATCAAGATCCATAGTTCATATGGCAAAGCTCCAGTTTTCCCTCGAAAGATGTGTCAACTGACCTCGTCGGACCGACCGGGTTTGGAGGCGATCAAGGCCCGCAGTATATACGTCGTGTCTACAATTATCCCTCGAAAGAGGCGTCAACTGTACTCGTCAAACTGTCTGGGTTTGGAGGTGATCAAGGCCTGCGGTTCTTACTTTTTCTTGTAGGAAATTGGATTTCTTACAACTTTAATGTATGGTTCAGCAGTTGATGACTGCCAAGACGGTGGGGAAGCGTTAGTTAGGAATCATCGTTCGAACGACTCAAAAAGTTTGGCAGGTAATTTCAAAGTATCATTAGAGGAGGATAACTTCTCTCTTTCTCTTTTTTTTGTTATTATATATATGTGTATCCTTTTTGTCAGATCGTAGGCAAAAAATTTTATCCCAAGCTATATGCGAGTGAGAGAGTCAAAAGAGGATGCGCCCAAGTATTGAGGTGAGTGAGTTGCTTCACAAAATTCTCAGATTTTTATCATTTCTTCCTCTTTATTTATTATGTATCTTCATAGGGTGATGGCCAGAAGAAAACCCATAGCTTGATGGCTATAGACGATATACCATCTACTGTCACATCGGATAATTTAATGGTGTTCCGCATAAAACTTTACTTCCCTAATAAGTTGGTGGTCATTGTTGCAAAAAAGTCTGATCGAGCCCGTTCACCTTGGCCAGAGTACTTTATTATTTTTGAGATGATTCTTCTTGTGGAACTGTGATTCCCTTTGGCTCCCGAGTTGATTGAGATCTTCAAAATATGTGGTGTAGCTTTGTCACAATTTTTATTTCGAGCTTTATTGGTCATCGTTGGTTTGACTATCTTCTTTAGAGAGTGTGGTGTTACTTTGAACATCAAATACTTGTGTCAAATGTATAGATTCACATGTGATGCTCAGGGACGTGTTTCTTATCGGACTATAAAGAATTGGATAGAATTTTTAGCACATGATCCATCTAGAAATTGGTCAAATGGATTCCTTTTTGTGAAAAATGAGTGGGGCCTTCCTGAGAGATGGGGAAGATTGAATGACCTTCCAAATCCCTAGCTGATGGCGGAGAATGAGATCCTGACAACTCTTAATATTCCTGATGTAGGAAGCTTGCAACATGAGTTACATCACATTGGCAAATATATAGTTGAAGATAGGATGTTCAAGGTTGGCCTTTCTATCCAGGTAGGACGATCTCATGCTCTTCCACTGAAGAGGTCAAGTAAATATGGTGAAATGTTTCCTCATACTCATAGGGTTCTCTCAAGAAGCCCATTATGGGATCACGATGGTAGCAATGTTTCATCTTTACAGAAAAAGAAGATATATGCTGAAGTGACTACATCAAATATCTGTGAAGAAGATATTTGCCCCAGTTTCCTCGAGAATTTAGTTTCAACTCATGATGGGGAGTTCATTGCCACGCATTCAAGAGGTGTTAAATCACATATGCACTGACGCCAACGAAGCGATGAATTGGTACGCTTCTTCCTCCTTCTTCTTTTCTTTTTCCTTGTGTAATAATTGTGATGGTTTTTTTTTATATAGGTAACTCAAACATTAGGGCAGATGGCTCATTTAGGTGTCGCTTTAGATGAGTGAAACACTAAATTTGTAAAGGTAAAATATTTGTAGGGCGAGTATGAGCAAAAGATGAGTGCTAAGGCCAAAGAAGTGGCAACTTTGGAGGATCAGCTGACCGGGTACAGAACTGAGCTAACGAATATGTCGACTTCTCTTTCTCTCCAGGAGGTGGAGCGCACTCATGATGAGCTGATTGAGGTGAAAGCAGAGACTTGCCAGAAAGAGAAAAGACTCAAGGCACTTGTAGCGGAGAAGAAAGCTCTCAAACTAGAGAAGAAAGTATTACAATATTGTCTTTCTGAGAAGGAGCATATAATATCAGAAGCGGAAGCAAATGAAATCTCCTTAAAGGTAGTGAAAAACTTTAAGAGCTCCCTGGCTTATCGCGGTACAATTGAAGACCATGTCCAGGAAGCTCGTAATCATATTCTTGATGTTAAAGTGAAGGACTTGGAGCACCAATGTTTAGAGGAGGGCTTCATCCGAGGGTTCCTAAAAGGAATCGCTTGGTACATCGCAAGACCGGAGCTAGTATTGAGGATCTATCTCCCAGCCAAGTATCTGAAGATTCTTCGTCAGATTCAAGAGATGAAGGAGTCGAGAGTGAGCTCAAGGGAGCATCTCTTAGTGGTGGAGAGGATGTTGATATCATGTAGTATCAATTGTGGATGCCTTTTTTTCAATTTTTTTATCTATGTATTATTATTAGTGTGTATCAGAATCTTGTTTCTTTATTATATCATCATGCTAATGCTGTCAATAAAATATTTTTTTAGATGATACGCTATTATTTTATTTTTACCTATCTGGGGTAATTGGTCAGAATATTATTCGACGATGCTAACCTGTACAGATGAGGTTGAATTGAATCCACTGAGAATTTTTGACCTATCCGAGGTTATTTGTCAAAGTGTTACTTGATGATATTAACCTGTATGGAAGAGGTTGTCAGATGTCCACCAAGGACCTTTTGACCTATCCTAGGTATCATCTAAAGTGTTACTTAATGATGTTAACCTGTATGGAAAAGGTACAATCAAGTCCTCTTAGAATTGATATGCCCCGATTGAGATACAAAGTGAGTTGTATATTTCTCAAGTGGGAGGATTAAATGAAGAAGAAATAAGCTTGTAAGAAAAAGCTATAAATTCATTACTTTGATAAGTTTGACGATACAATCATAAGATGATTTAACACGGATATGAGTTTCAAGAGAACATTACAACAATAACAACAAGTCTTTATCCTACTAAGTGGGGTCGGCTACATGAAGAGGAAGCGACAAACGAGACAAAATAAAAGTTGCAATAATTATGCAGTAGGAATTACTGATAATATTTTCGGAGATTCTCAGTATTCCAAGTTCGAGGTAGAGTTTTTCCTTTTGGATCTTTGAGCTTGAATGTTCCTAGCTTGACCATAGCTATAACTACATATGGTCCATCTCAAATAGGTGAGAGTTTATTACGTTGAGGGCCTTTTCTTGTAGCTTCGAGACTTCATAGGACCAAGCCACTGACAGATATGGGACGAGGTTTTACTCTTCTATTGAAGTGACGAGCTACCCTTTGGTAATATGAAGCAGTCCGAAGTAGGGCCATGTCACGAGTTTCGGGGAGTAGGTCCAGGTGCTGTCGGAGTTTTTCTTCATTACCATCATGATCGAATAATTGAACTCTTGGACTTGGAACCCGATATCTACTAGTATAATTTGCGAAACACAAGTTATATGGTGTCTCACCACGGTGTCTGTAGTGCGGTAAGCCCAAAGAACATTAGAAAGCTCATCAACCCATTGCCCCCGATTCTCAAGACGTGTTTTAGTCCTTTGAGTATAGTCCCATTGGTAGCTCACCGTCTGGTTAGAATGCTACGTCAGATGCAGTGAATGTGAAGATCTTTGCAAAATGACGTAAAGATTTTTTTAGTAAATTGGGTTCCATTGTTAGTGATGATCTTTGTAGGAAGACCAAATCGACATACTATATTTTTCCAAATAAATTGTTTAGCATTTGCCTCCGTGATTTTAGCGAGTGGTTCGGCTTCCACCCATTTAGTGAAGTAGTCGACGGCTAAAATGATAAACTTTCGTTGCGGACGCTATCAAAAAGGTCCCATGATATCAATTCCCCACGAGCAAAAGGCCATGGGCTTTGAAGGATGAGAGAGCTCTATGCATGTGAGAGAGAGGTTAGAGTGCAACTGACAACTTGCACATTTTTTTGTGAACTCCAACTCGTCTTATTTCATTGTAGGCCAATAGAACCCTTGCCTTATAATTTTAAGGGCTAGCGCCCTTCCTCCTAGGTGTTCTCCACATATCCCTGAGTGAACCTCTCTTAATGCGTAATCGATCTCTGAAGATGAGAGACATTTGAGGTATGGTCCAGAGAAAGCTCATTTGTATAGTTCACCTCCGATAATAGTAAAGTTTGAAGCTTGTCTTCGGAGATGAGTTGCAGAAGTTGGGTCTTCGGGAAGGGTTCCTTCTTGTAGAAAAGACAGGATGGGGTCCATCCACAAATGTTCTTTTATCTCATTAATTTCTTGTATTACCCACAACCCTGGGATGCTAAGAAAATATATTTCTTCAACATGCTTTCTCTTAAGTAAATCTCCAGTAGCAAATGTAGCAAGCTTAGCGAGAGCGCCAGCTCGAGTATTCTTCTCTCGTGGTATGTGAATGATTTGATGTGTCTTGAAATAGGCAAGAAGAGACTTTACCAAGTGGAGATATTGCATCAGCTGAGGATTATGAGTATTAAAGTTTCCCTCAACTTGGGAGGCGACAAGCTGAGAATCAGTGTGGATTACTAAGTCTTGAGCTTCACAATCAATGACGAGTCTCAACCCTACGATGAGAGCATCATATTCAGCCATATTTTTAGTTGCAGGAAATTTTAGGCGAAGTCCATAATCTAAGGTATTCTGCTGGAGAAATAAGAAAGATTCCTGCACCAATGCCAGTATTTCCTGAAACTCCATCAACATAGAGGGTCCATTGAGAAGACGAAAGGCGTGTAGCAGATAGCTCCTCCGAGTTCGGGCAGATTCTACTATAAAGTCTCACAGTACTTGAGACTTTAGACATGGTAGAAAATTTATATCAAATTCTCCCAATTCTAGACCATTTAATTAACCTCCCGTGATGCTTCGGTTTCGTAGGATGGCCCTTAATGGTAAATGAGTGCCGATAGTAAGAGCTTGGAAGTATGGACGTAATTTTTGCGCTGAGAAAACTAAAGCCAGAGCCACCTTATCTGCAAGTAGATAACGACTTTCTATACCAGAGAGAATTTTGTTGATATAGTAAATTGGTTGTTGTATCCCATTTTCTTCTCGCACTAAAACTGAGCTTATCGCGTGGGAAGATACTGCGAGATATAAGTATAGCATCTCTCCCTGGATAGACTTGGATAGTAGGGCGGAGATGATAAATAGTCCTTTAGTTGCTCAAAAGCATACTGACATTCATCAGTCCACTAAAAATTATTATTTTTATCTCCCTTTAATATTTTAAAGAATGATAAATATCTATCCCCAAAATGGGCTAAGAAGCGGGATAACACAGCAATTCGTCCATTCAAACATTGAACTTCCTTAATATTCTTCGGAGGAGTCATATCTTCGAGAGCTTTGACTTTCTTGGGGTTGTCCTCTATCCCACGGTGGGTTACCATAAATCCAATAAATTTTCCCGATGTAACCCCAAAAGCACATTTGGTGGGGTTGAGTCACATGTTATAACGTCGATGAAGGTTAAAGCATATTTCTAAATCAAAAATATGTTGTGATTCTTCCAAGCTTTTCACTAACATATCATCCACATATACCTCCATTATGCGGCCTAATAGGTCTTTAAAAACCTTATTCATAAGTCCTTGATAGGTAGCACCAGCATTTTTTTAACCCAAATGGCATAACTTGGTAATAGTATAAACCTTTATATGTTTGAAATGCTGTAGCTTCTTCATCTGTTGGGTCCATTTTTATTTGGTTGTAACTAGAGTAAGCATCCAAAAAACTAAGCATTTGATGTCCAGACGTAGCATCAACCAATTAATCAATTCGAGGAAGAGGAAAACTATCTTTCGGGTAAGCCTTATTAAAGTCAGTATAATCAATACACATTCTCCATGTTTCATTTGTTTTATTAACCATGACAATATTTTCTAGCCATGTAGGTTAATGTACCTCTCGTACAAATCCTGCTTCTAGGAGCTTGTTAACTTCTTGTTCAATAGCTTGGAGGCGATCGGGTGCAAAACTTTGCTTATTTTGGATGATCGGTTTGAATGTTGGATCAATCTTGAGGAAGTGCATGATCACATTGGGGTCGACCCCCGGCATATCTGTTAGACTCCAAGCGAAGATGTCTTGATTTTTGCACAAGAAGTCTATGTATTTTTTCCTTTGTTCTTCTGAGAGCAGGGATCCCACTTGCACTATTCATAGTGGTTGGTCATCTGATAATAAAATAGAGAGCAAGTCTTCTACAGGCAAAGCTTTCTGGGGTACTTCTTCATCTCAAAAATTAAAATCTTTGATGCTGAAAGTCACAAAAGGGCGTGGTTGAGCTTGTCTGAGGTAACGATTACAGACTGCTGATTTTCGCACTCCAACTTCAACGAGGGTTGGAAACTTCATCTTAAGATGAGATATTGAAGTGATTGCACCAAAAATTAATTGGAGGGGCCTTCCAAAGATAGTGTTATATGCCGAATTTGACTTGACCATCATGAATTAGATTAAATGAGTCACTTGTTAGGAAAATTCACCAAGGACAATAGGAAGGGTGATTGTCCCCTCTACTTGCACAGGACGATTATCAAACTCATACAATGGTCTTGCAGCGGGTTGGAGATTTTTCCTAACCAGGCCCATGCTAAGAAATATGGAGTAAAGACATCAACAGAACTCCCATTTTCAATCAAAATTCTCTTAACATTATAGCATGAGTCACCGATCCCTGTGCCGATGACAAGTGGATGTTGATGAGGAACATGGACTCCTTCTAAGTCTGAGTCATTAAAAGTAATGGAATGATCAAAACGAGACTACTTTAACTCTAGCTCTTTAGAGGTGGTAATGAGAACTTGATTAAATATTATTTATCCTCCTGCGTCGATTGATTCCTCACAAATCGACGTAGATATCCTTATTGAATGAGCCTCTCAATTTCTTCTTTGAGTTGTTTGCATGCCTTAGTAGTACGTCCATGACTTCGATGGAAGTGACAATATTTCTCTTGATTTCCTAAATTTGATTTCAGTGGATGTGGCCACTTGATGTTTTCTTCATCTCGAATATCGGGTTAACACGAGATGTGTTCCACGTATTCCTTTCGGTCGCGTGGTTCACATCGATGATAAGCGGGGAGATCACGACTGCCTTGTTGATTCTTTTGATGGGATTATCGGTTTGTATTCCCTGGGGTGCTCTTATGTTTTCCTGTAGATTGTTCAAATTATTTGAAATCGGCATTAATAGCTTCATCGACAGAGATTTGTGCTTCCACACGATGAACTAAGTCGACATATGAGCGGACCGTATCTCGCATTAGTGACGAGTAAAAGGCCCTGGACGAAGCCCTCCAAAGAAAAATCCCCTCAACAGTTCAGGGTCTACTCCAAGTATTTGGCGAGCTTCTAAGGAGAACCTATGGAAGTATTCCTTAAGTGATTCGCCCTCATTTTGATGAATGCTAGAGAGATGGGAGGAATCTTTAATGATCCTCTAGTTTGCAATTAATTGTTCTACAAAAATCTTGGCGAGTTCGTCAAAGGTATGGATGGATTCCCTTGGAAGAGAGTAAAACTAAGTGCGAGCTTGTCCCTTGAGGGTAACTGGAAAGACCTGACAAAGTAGTGTGTCAGGTGCTCATTGGATATGCATGATGGTCCTGTAATGGTCGATATGTTCATGTGGGTCAGTCTCCCCATCATAGGAATCAATGCTCGGAAGCTTGAAACCCATAGGAATAAGATGTTGAAGAATAGTTTCAACTAAAGGTGAGGATTCCTCATAGCCGCGGCGAGGGGGAAGATGATTTCTGTCTTGAAGGTGAAATTCTTCTTGCATTAAGCATCATAATTCTGCACGTATAACATGGCGAGTGGGGTCAATAGGACGAGAATGTGTCAAGCTACCGAATAACCGAGGATTAGCTATTGAGCCGCACGATGGATGAGTAGAACTAGCAATGTCAAGGAGATCAGCATCACGGTCTCTACGCAGAGGAACTTCAGCGTCAAGGAGATTAGCATTTTGACCTCCCCCGGCTAACGATCAATCTTGGGGGAGATGTGTTTGCCGCGGTAGTGACTGTTGTGTTCTTTGCAAAAGTTAGATCATCTCATTTTGAGACTCTTCCATTCGGCGCACTCGATCTTCTAAAGAGATTCCTGCTGCGCCTTCACCGATAGGGTCACTCCTGTCAGGGGGTGTGTGGCAGAAGCTTGGTGTCCTTAGTTCAAGGATTGGTTTTGAAAGTGATGGGAGTTGGAGCAGGAGGCCATGTTGTTATGAGTATTGCGCCTATTAACCATAACGAGGGTGTTCACAGAAATTATGATTGAAGGGTCTTTTCCCACAGACGGCGCCAAACTGTTGCGTGCTAGAAAACCAATTGTGGTAGAGTGAAAGTTTACGCCTTAGCTTTGTTGTGAAATCTAGCACACACACACACAGGTATTTAAAGAGTGAACAAGAAAACTCCAGAAATTTTTACGTGGAAAACCTCAAAAAGAGGGAAAAAACCACGGAGCTTAGCTCAGTAAAAAGCTTCCACTATGTATTAACGGGATTACAGAATTGTATATGAGAAAGGAACAACAACTATGTAGTCACGTTCAGATGGTAACAGTTGCTAGTGGTAGCAAATGATGGTGAACAACGAGGAACAGCAACTGACGATGAAGGTCATCATGATGGAGACTGGTAGAGGTTGACAACCGAGGATCCGATGACCGATGGCTTACAATGGCTATTGACCGAGTGGTGGCACGATTATGCTTAGAGGATCATCAAGCTTTAGGGCTCTCTCCTCTCTCTTATTTGGGCTCCCCTCATATAAGGAATGAGGGGCTATTTATAGATTGGAGGAGTGACTTCTCTGTAAATACATGCAAAATTCGAACCACTCCACTTCATCGGACGGCTCAAAATGATTCTTTTGATCATTTGATGTATTTTAAAGTATTTGAATGCTCAAATGAAGTCAAAATTATAAGATCTTGGGCTTGTTGGATCCGGCTCATCGAGACGCTCGATTTGATTACAAACACTCTATATTTGAGAGTTATTTAGGGATTTAATTAATATCCCATAGTTTCCAATGATATTTTAAGTGATTGATCTCGACCAGTTTCATCTTCAGATCAGCTTGCTTCTAACATCAAGATTCGTGCTTCAACTGGTAAAATTTTTAGTGTCATATCAACTATTATTATTATTATTATTATTATTATTATTTTATTACTATTATTTTTATTTATTACTATTATTTATTACTATTATTATTATTATTATTATTATTATTATTATTATTATTATTATTATTATATATACAAACACATTTATATATCACAAATGTAAGCATGGCTTAGTGGTTAAAACTTTTGTTATGCAAAAGAGTGGCTGAGGTTTGAATCCTCCCTCATATAGGGCTGTCAAAAAAGCTCGTTGTTCGCGAACAGCAAGTGTTCGACTCGTTTAGTCGAACAGACATTTCAAGCTCGATATATAAATGAGCTGAACACGAACAAAACAAATTTCAAACGAGCCAAACACGAACAAGAGTTATGTTCACTCAAGCTCGACTCGTTTACACCCCTAGTCTCACTGAGTCATTTAATTTAATTATATGTATGTTTAAATTGAGATTCGTGTTTAATTTATAAATTTTAGAGGGATATATCTTTTGACCTCTATTTTTGGATAATAAACTTATTTCATCCAAAAATATATTAATTTTTTTAAAAAAATAACTTTACTACTTATTATTATGATTTTTGATTACATATGTTAGATGTATTAATTTATTTATTAACTAATTAATTATTAATATTTATTTATTTGATTTTTTAAAATTAAATGGTTAGCAAACATCAGCCATAATGAGAAGAGAGAAGAGGGGTTTTTTTACTGAAATGGCTAGCAAACATCAACCATAATGAGGAGAGGGTTTTTTTTTTGTTTAATTAAATGGCTAGCAAACGTCAGCCATAATGAGGAGATGAGTTTTGTTTAAATTTATTCCCTTTTTGACCCTATAGTGGATCTATAAACCTC
The DNA here is from genome assembly GCA_021442155.1 of Cymbidium sinense. Classification (NCBI taxonomy): domain Eukaryota; kingdom Viridiplantae; phylum Streptophyta; class Magnoliopsida; order Asparagales; family Orchidaceae; genus Cymbidium; species Cymbidium sinense. The sequence continues at coordinate 10,553,923 of CM038230.1, forward strand.
TCCCCTAGGTCAAGTAAGGAGATACAGTTTTCTCCCATATGCTAGTGTTCTTCTGCGCTAGATGAGAAATTATCTAATAGAAATTCAAGGGCTAAGGGTAAAAAAAATATTTTTTTTTGTCAGTGAAGCTCTGACATTCTTCTGAAAGAATGTAATTTGTTTTGTTGATCAAGACCTGTAATTCATACGGCGAGGCTCTGGTTTTTCCTCGAGAGAGGAGTCAATTATCCTCGTTGGACTGACTGGGTTCGAAGGCGATCAAGACCCGTAGTTCATACGGTGAGGCTCTAGTTTTTCCTCAAAAGAGGCGTCAACTGTTCTCATTGGACCGACTGGGTTTAAAGGCGATCAAGGCCCGTAATTCATACGGCGAGGCTCCGATTTTCCCTCGAGAGAGGCATCAACTGTCCTCGTCATACTGACTAGGTTTGGAGGTGATCAAGGCCCGTAGTTCACACGACGAGGCTCCAGTTTTCCCTCGGGAGAGACGTCAACTATCTTCGTCAGACTAACTGGGTTTGGAGGCGATCGAAGCCCGTAGTTCATACGACGAGGCTCCGATTTCTCTCTCGAGAGACGTCAACTGTCTTCGTCGGATCGACTGGGTTTGGAAGTGATCGAGGCCCGTAATTCATACGACGAGGCTCCAATTTTTCCTCAGGAGAGGCGTCAACTGTCCCGTCAGACCAACCGGGTTTGGAGGTGATCAAGTCCCGTATTTTATAAAAAATTGATTTTCTTGAAATTTCAATAGTTAACAATTGCCAAGGTGGTGAGGAAGCACTGATTAAGAACCATTTCTCAGAAAACTCAAAAATTTTGGCAGATAATTTATGAGTATTATTCTTCAAGATGTTACTTGATGTCGTTGACTTGTATGGAAGGGGTAGAATCGAATCCGCTGAAAATTTTTGACACATTCGAGGTTGTTTGTCAAAGTGTTACTTGATGACATTAACCTATATGAGAGAGGTCGAATCGAATCTGCTGGAGATTTTTGACCCATCCGAGCTTATTTGCCAAAGTGTTACTTAATGACATTAACCGTATGGAAGATGTTGAATCGAATCTGCTGAGGATTTTTGACCAATCCAAGGTTATTTGTCAATGTGTTACTTGATGACATTAACCTGTATGGAAGAGGTTGAATCAAATCCGCTATGGATTTTTGACTCATCTGAGATTATTTTGACAAAGTATTACTTGATGACATTAACCTGTATGGAAGAGGTTGAATCGAATCAGCTGATAATTTTTGACACATCCAAGGTTGTTTGTCAAAGTGTTACTTGATGATATTAACTTGTATGGAAGAGGTCGAATCGAATCTGCTGAGAATTTTTGATCCATCCGAGGTTGTTTGCCAAAGTGTTACTTGATGACATTAACCTGTATCGAAGATGTTGAATCGAATATGCTAAGGATTTTTTACCAATCTGAGGTTATTTATCAAAGTGTTACTCAATGACATTAACTTATATGAAAGAGGTCGAATCGAATCCTCTAGAGATTTTTGACCCATTCAAGGTTGTTTGCCAAAGTATTACTTGATAACATTAACCTATATGGAAGAGGTTGAATCGAATCTACTGAGGATTTTTGACCCATTCGAGGTTGTTTGTCAAAGTATTACTTGATGACATTAACCTGTATGGAAGAGATAGAATCAAATATGCTGAGAATTTTTGATCCATCCAAGGTTATTTGTCAAAATATTACTTGATGATATTAGCCTGTATGGAAGTGGTCGATTCGAATCTGCTAGGGATTTTTGACCCATCCGAGGTTATTTTCCAAAGTGTTACTTGATGACATTAACCTGTATGGAAGATGTTGAATCGAATCTGCTGAGGATTTTTGACCCATCTGAGGTTGTTTGTCAAAGTGTTACTTGATGACATTAACCTATATGAAAGAGGTCGAATAGAATCTACCAAGGATTTTTGACCCATCTGAGGTTGTTTGTCGAAGTATTACCTTCTGACAGTAACTTGTATGAAAAAGGTTGAATTGAATCCGCTGAGGATTTTTGGCCCATCTGAGGTTATTTTTCAAAGTATTACTAGATGATAGTAACTTGTATGGAAGAAGTTGAATCAATATCGGATTTTGACCCCGAGGTTGTTTATCATGATGTTAACATATAGAAAAGAATCAAATCCATTTTATCATCTGAGATTGTTTGTCAAAGTATTACTTGATGACATTAACTTGTATGGAAGAGGTTGAATCGAATCCATTGAGAATTTTTTACCCATCCGAGGTTTTTTGTCAATGTATTACTCCGTGACATTTAACCCGTATGAAATAAATCAATAGTTTTAACTCTTATCCGAGGTTATTTTGTCGAAGTATAACGTTAATCTATATGGAAGTGGTTAAACATTTTGATTCTTCTAAGATTATTTGTCAGAGTATTACTCGATGATGTTAACCTGTGTGGAAGAGGTCAAATCAAAACATCTATTTGAGGTTGTATTCAAAGTTACTCCTTGACCTTTGCCTTATTTTTCATGAGTATGATTGGAGAATCATAATTTGCAAAGCTATCTCTCTATTTTCTTTTTGTTGAAATTGCTCCACATCATTGACTTGCTTCTCGAACTGATAATCAATTAGATATCTAGAATATTGATTTGGGCGATCTTTTGAGATTAAGAGTTGCCCCCCAATTTCTAATAAAAGATGAATGATCAAAGTTTGATGAATCTTCATTCTTCTTATGGGTTCCTCCAGAGTAAGATTTCCTCCACCAGATAGATGGTGCTGCTCTGAACATAGAGTTAGATTGTCAACCATTAAGAAAATATAAATGGAATGTTCTCATAGACAATGCCAAACTATTGCCTACTAGAAAATCAGTTGTGGTAGAATAAAAGTTTACGCCTTAGCTTTATTGCAGAATCCAGCACACACACAGATATTTGAAGAATTAATAAAAAAACTCAAAAAATTTTATGTGAAAATATCTCAAAAAGAGGGAAAAAACCTGGGGCCTAGCCCAGTAGAAATCTTCCACTGTGTATCTGTTTCAGAGTACAGAATGTTCTTGATAACGGGTTTACAAAATTATATATGAGAATGGCTGATAATGAAAATCTTAGAATCAGACAACAAATTATATAGTCGTAAGAAGGTAAAGCTTATTAGTAGTGATGATGGTGAACACGGGTCAATGATCGATGTGACGGGCCGCCGATGGCGAAGAAGATGGCCGGCTGAATGAGAATCGATGATTGCATGTAGACGCGGACCGGATGGTGGTTGATGACAATGATGATCGATGGTGATGATCGATGACGCGGCCGCGATGGTCGCGAATGGTAACCAACGATCGATGGTCAACGCACGACCGGGCGACAGCGGGATGACCGCGACGATGGTTGACGGCGATGACCGGTGACGATGGTCAGTGGTGATAAATGGTTGTGCGACGACCGGCAGCGGGCGGCGACGGCGCATAATGACCGGCGACGGTGGTTGACGATAATGTCCGGTGATCGCGCCGCGACGTGGTCGCGATGACCCGAACCAGGTTGGCACGCGAGATCGCGGCGGAGGTCGACGGCCACGGGTTGGAGGCCAACGGCAGTCGGAAACCATCGGTCAATTATTATGCTCGAAAGATTTTCAAGCTTTAGAGCTCTCTCTTCTCTTTAGTTTAGCTCCCCCTCATGTGAAGAATGAGGGGCTATTTATAGATTAGAAGGAGGGCATTTTTGTAAATACATGCAAAATCCAAACTACTCCATCAAATGACTCAAAATAATTCTCTTGATCATCTGATATATTTTGAGTATTTGAATACTCAAATGAGGTCAGAATCAAGAGATCTTATGCTTGTAAACTGCTCGCCAAGACGCCGATTTGATCATAAACCATATTAGGAACTATTTAGGATTTATCTCGATATCCTAAAGTTTTTAATGATATTTTCTTGATCTCAACTAGTTTCACTTAGAATCACTTGCTTTTGACATCAAGATTTGGCTTGTCATTGTTAGTTATATCAATATATATATATATATATATATATATATATATATATATATATATATATATATATATATATATATATATATATATATATATATATATATATATATATATATATATATATATATAGCATACATGAATACATGTCTTGAGTTATGAGTAACGAGCATTTATGAGTTTCAAGATGACAAAATTTTTAAATTAAGTATGTTTTAAAACTTAATTAACAGATTAAGAACCGGTAAAAAAAATTTAAATATAGATGCCGCTAATAAGTGGTCATCGGCACACCCGCCGGTGGGGTAAATGCCGCTTCTACTTATCTGATTGACTACACTTAAGTCACCGATAATCGGTCGACCTAAGATGTTAACCAGACATTATCGGCGATATGGCGTACCCCGATAAGTAGCGATTTGCCTAATTTTTTTAAAAAACAAGATGTCTTTTTTTACGATGTATAGGAAATGCAAACAGATGTGACATGAACTTGTAATACCAGTGAACAAATGATACCAGAAAATACAAATAGATCAAACAGCTACAAATGTACTAGTAATCAAACGATACAAAAAAATTTCATCCATAAACCAAAAATAAACTCAAGTACAGATGTAGATAAAAGTGAACAATAAAAATATCCAGCAACAGATATACAAAATAAGTACATCTCTAAACACTATCGCCGAACGCCGTTTATAGTTATCGCTTACTACCTGAGTAGCTTTCAAAGTGCAATGGACAATCGCGTAGCTAATGAGCCTGGCTCACATCATCTGATCTAATGTCCGGCTGTGAGTCTCGTAGAGATACCCAATCTTGTGACGTCGCATTGTCCATATGGTACGGAGACTGTGTGCTCTCTAGAAAAGAAGATGGTCATGGATCAGCATAAGTGGATGGCCCCGTGCCCATGTCTGTCGTCTGTGCAGTCATATCCTGTGACATATGCTCTACTATGATGCCCTGGACCCTATAGTTCGTATGTGTCGCCAAGTCGATCCCGTGATCATATGCAGATTATTGATGGCAACGATAGTCCACATCATCTCAACGCCCAAAGAAAGGCCGAAAAGATCCTCCGCCAAAATATGCTCACAAGAAACCGCTTTAAAATGTTACTACGTAAATATGTTAAAATAATAACTAAGAAAATATGCAAATTATAGAGTTATCTTAACATATGCTCACTCGGTGGGTGCTCTGGGGTAGTAAGTCATTGGTGGGTCAGTAGGCGCCTTCAGCAAGTACAACGATGCCCACGACCTAAACCAGATCATGTACCGGTAGGGATCTGGTGTAAGTATCTTCCACCACAAGAACGCGTGATCTGCGGGCCTCCCACGCGGATGTATCGATGTACCGCACCCGTCAGACTGCTTTCCTCTACCATCGACTCTAATGAAACCGAGTCCATCGGCTACATCTCGCTGCAAGTGACCAAACGAAGGACTCGCCGAAGGTGCCACTCCACCCTCTTCCAACTAATCGGAACTAGTGCTAACCGATGTCCTCACCCCAGTAAATGATCTCTGACCAAGGTCTGGTTCCCAAGTCACTCAGAGTGTCAATGCATGTTAGACAATGGTTTGACAAAGATTTGTTGAGAATGATGTAACAATTAAAAGAAGTACCGCTAGAAGCCCATCTAACTCATCCCTAAAAATATGATATTGTTGAACGCATCGATGCACATATCTCGCTCCACCCGATCAAAAAAAATATCATATACAAGTCGTAGCATGTCAATATGTTAAAGCCTATAAAGATATTAATTTCACCAAACCGATCGAGCCCATCGAGATCTGTGGTAGGGGACATGCAACGCTGGTCGACCAACATGCGCGCTCCCAAGACGGATCAGAATCAAGACACCCACCATGTTGGCCTCCTCGCTGGACTCATGCAACTCCCGTATAAGTGGGCTACATGCACCGCCAACGATAGAGTGTTGAATGTGTCAAGATCTTCTAGAATGGGAGATACCGCAAATGCCTCCTCGACGACGATCGGTAGTAAAACTCCCAAGAAGAAACAAAACATAGGCTCGCATGTCGATGAAGTCCAACTTAGGGAGGTCAGGACTCAAAAATATCCAACGTAATCACTGAGGCATGTGCAGCGTGTTTGGCCCATCTCGAATGTCGAATGTATGCTGGGTCAACTAGATACACGGGAATCGGATGCCCCCCTATAAGCTCATCACAACAGTCTGGCCAACTCTGCCACCGCCTACCATGTCCTACAATAATAAAACCGACAACCGATGGTCCGTCAATACACAAACCCAGGATCATTGCAATGTCACTGTCATCTCTCCCACAGCAAAATGAAATGTGTTGGTCTGGGGAGACCAACGCTCAACTAGTGCCGCGATGTGATGGTCCGATGTACCGCAAATTGCTAACACAAAGTCCGAGCGTGGAGGGCAACAGAACCGTGGCACTTGATCGCCACTGAGCATAAGACGAGATGCCTCCAAAATAATCGCATGAAAAGGTTAGTCAACGTAACACCGCATAAATGAAACACATAGAAAAAAATAAGCAAGTATATTCATACCAGACGGATGTGTCGCCTCGGTTCCGCCACGGGCTATCTTGGGATGAACCTCTGCAGTACGACCAGTAAGGCCATCAACTGCTCAAGACACCTCCTCCGACGTAACCGGTCAGAAGGCTCTACCATCGCATGTAAGAAGAAATGGAAATTTATTAGTACCGATGAACAGAGACAAAGAAAAACTATGCATATTCGGTTAGGATATATCTAAACACAAACTAAACTCACCCTACTAGAAGGGTTATGTGGCATGATGTCCATAATGGCGATTGATTTACAACTACTACAAATGCGATTTCTTTGTGATGCTCTCATTGTGATCTTGTACCTACGTGATCGCGGGCCTACCCGACGACTTTGACCACCGGTGGTATCAAAGGATGCGCGCCGTCTGCAAGGTGTTTCGATCATGTAGCACATGAAAGTTAGAAGAGTATGTCTGCCCGTACATCGACATGGTGTAGTATCTTGACACATAATCCAAATGATTGATTCTCCTATGTACTAGAGTTGTTATGATATGACTACACGGCATATGATAAATCATTGTTCGTGTACAACTGCATGAGCTGAATTAATCTTCTGTGAAATCAACTCTGAAGGAGCGACAATTCTTGTCCAACACTTGCACCTCATTTTCATTAATATTGACTGGCTGTGGGAAATGTCTAGCCTCCCGCTCAAATTTGCTTATGATTGTTTGGGTTCGTGGAGAGAAGGTGAATTCGTCTGAATCAATTGAACTTGCCTGCTTATAGAATACACTCAAGATGTTATAGTAAACTGCTGTTATCAATGCTTGAATTGGTAGTCCCCGTGCACATTTAAGTACACCATTAAAGCATTCTGATGTATTCGTGGTCATGGTACTGTAACGCTTCCCACCATCATGAATCAATGTCCACTTCTCCACATCACGTTCTACCAATCACTGATATGCTTCTGGTTTAATTTTTTTTATGTTAGTCATGTTGCAGTTAAATATGTTGATGTCATCGGTGCTGCCTGCCAAGTACATTTTTTTGCACATAAACTCAACATCCGCAATACCCATTCTCCTCACTGCCTTCTTAAAGTTTTTCTTTATATGTCACAAGCAATGATGATGTGCGGCCCATGGAAATATATCACGGCACCCACAAACCAACCCTGAATGCTTATCCGAGATTACACATAAATCGCCCCTCGATGAAACAATTGGCGATTCAGGCACATAATGAAGTGAGCCGGATTAGTTATTCTCATATTCGATCACTACAAAAGCAAGGAAAAATAGACCGTTATTTGCATCAATACCAATAGCTGTGAGCCAAAGTGGAGGAAGTCACAAGGAAGGAAATTGATAATACGGTATGCAAGGGATTTTCTACACCAACCAGTAGGAATATCCGGAGGTATCCTTGCTCTTTGGAGAAGTGACTTAATCACTTTCTCTCTATTGTGCAAAATGAACAATGCATTGTTACATACCGCCGGATAAAGCTATATGGAGGCGACCATTTGTTATGCTAACAAAGACTATCACACTCGGCGAGACTTTGGGACACCTTAACTCCTTTGTCAATACCAACTTGTCGCCATCATTGGAGGAGATTTTAACCGCGCATCTGAGGTGAAAGACAAAAAGGGGAAAGCGTTTAAAAGCTCGGCCAATGAGATGATGGAGTTCCTCACCAATGGGGACTTACATGTGACTTTTACCGCCCTAGATTCACATGGACCAACAACAAAGATAAAAACAGCCGTATATGGGCGCTTGATCGCTTCCTTATCAACTCCATTGCTTCCAACCTCCTCCCCTTGCACAAACTAAACACCTTCCAAGGATTGCATGATCATTGCCCCATTCTTCTCCAAATCGGGTTCTAAGGAGAGCTGGAAATCCTGGCTGAAATTTGAAGACACCGCTTTCTATCCTATGGCTTGGAAATTAGTGTGGAAAAGTTGGCAAAGCAACTATGAAGGGTCCAGGGCTGAAAACTTGAGAAAATGCCTGCATACACTAAGGAACTTATTCTACTGAGTAAAACAAGCTCAAAGATTTGAGTAAGCAAAGGGACACCCTCCAAGAAGAAATTGCATGCAAGAGGTCGATTGCTCTCCTCAAGGGATGACCGAAAGCAGCAAGAAAGAGACCTCCGCCAAAGCAAATGATGAACTCTACCCTTGCCCGCTTTATCTTGTTGGTGGCAAAGAGCTAAAGCTGTAATAAGAGGGGATGCCAACACACATTACTTTCATACCGCAAGCGCTAGAAAGAGGTCCAATAGAATTAACACCCTCAAACTTGATGATGGCCGTTACGGAGGACCGGTTTTAATCAACCAAGCTTTTATGAACTTCTTTCAGTGTGGAGGGCACATCCTATTACCACCAACAATTGGCCTTCCTTGTCGAAATCGACCATCTCACCTCAGTCCGTGGATCTCACTGGATGAGGATACTAATGAGGTTGAAATATGGGAGGCGGTCAAATCGATGGGAGCTAATGCACGGTATTGATGGCATCACAACATCCTTTACAAACACTTTTGGAGGATTATTGGCCAAGATGTTGTGTGGCTATCAAGGAGTTTTTTGTAGTGGCACTATGATTCCTCAATGGAAGGAAACCTTGGTTGTTCTTATACCTAAGTCCTCCAATGCTGATTGTCCTGCAAAATATAGACCCATAAGCCTTTGTAGAACGCTTACAAAGTCATAGAAAGATCCTTGTACACCATGAAAAACATTCTACCAAATCTCATCTCTCAAGAAGGTGCATTTGTGCCTTTAGATCTATCTCCCACCACCGCCATGCCCAAGAAATCATGAATAAATTCCAACACTCCACCTCAAAGGAAGGTTTTATGGCAATTAAAATTGACATGGAACAAGCATCGACAAAATGAGTTGGGAAACCTTAGCCATCATCCTAGAGATTTGGATTACCTATGAAGTTTGAATTGGCTCCTCCTGCCTTCCTTCTCCTCTTGTTAAATGGGCAAAGAACCGGTGGATACAAGCGAGTGCGGCCTCACAAGGGTGCGTTATCTCCTATCTTTTATCCTTTGCTCGAATCGCTTCTTTAGCCATCAAGCAACATGGTGTCTGAATTTGGTGTGCCTATTGCCAACTGGGGAACACGCATATCACACCTTCTCTATGCATATGACATTTTATTCGCCACCAAAGCTTCCATGGCTCACACAAAAGGTGTCCTCCATAAAATTATCGCATGACGGGGCAAATATCAATGCAACCAAACCGCCATAGTTTTCAAAGAAAGCCACACATAGATGGAAGGCCAGAATCACTGCTCACCGGCTTCGAAGAGTGGAGGAGCTTGATTACTTGGGCATCAAGCTTGCCATGAGGAAGTTAAAATTGCAGATTTTCATCAACTCCTCCAAAAGGCTAGAGACAAAATCAGCTGGGGAGTTAGACACCTTTCAATGGCGGCCGACTTACACTCATAAGGACATCCTGTGCATCTCTATGTACCAAACAACCACAGTAATTCCCAAGGGAATGAGGGGATTGAAAAGCTTGCTAGGAACTTCCTTTGGCAAGGAAACAACAACCATCATGGCATACACTATGTTGCTTGGAACAAAATCGCATGCCAACCAACAAAGGAGGCCTTGGACTACACATGGTCGAAATGGAATGGACCCTTAAGGGCTAGAATGGCTTGGGAATTCCTCTCTAAACCCACCAAGCGCTCCACAAGTGTTTGATCGAGAAGTATGGGTTGGACCCATGGCATAGGGAACCAAGCGGAGACTCAATTGCGGGAAAATTATTGAATGGTGCTTCCACCTTGAACCGAATTTAAAATGGAGAATTTGCAATGGCAAAGAGGTGGACTTTCTAAACTCCATTTGGATATCCGACCTACCGCTGTCCAAATGGCCGACATTTCTCAACATGGAGTGCATGGAGGAATGGAAGGTGGAAGAGCCGACACAAAACAGTAACTGAAAACTGAAAATCTGCACATCCTTTTGGAATGGAGCTTGAACTCATCTCCAACATTTCTATTGAAGAGGAACATCAACATGACATCCAGAGCTCATCAAGGCACCTATGGGGACAACTCTCACATCCATTTTATACAAAATCTGCTTTGCTGAAATTTCAGATTGGCCCTACACCATGCAGAATTTGAAACTCCCACCCGTGGAAAAGTCACGGTGGCGCTCATCAACGACTCCTTGCCAAACAACACTGCTGAGGGGGTTTAACTCACACCACCCTTGCCCTTGGGGTGTAATCAAGATGAGACACTGAACACATTGCCCAATGCTCCGTCACAACAACATTATCCAGATTTTGGCAACATGGGGTCGTCAATCCCAATTTTCAGCAATTTGCAAGATTTACTCCAAGCTCTCACTAAGGTATGCGACAACTTATGTTGGGAATGTATTGTGCAATTGTGTACCGGTGTGGATAAGTCGACGCCAAGACTCACTAGCCATGGTCAAGACTATTCCGCCGATTCTAAGCTCTATCACACATTCTTCCTCTTATCCTATCCAAGCAATGGGACATCACCCACTTATTGATCAAACTAAATTTGTGGTGTCCTCCCCTCCGGCGGATCAAGGCTAACGTGGATGGCTCACTCCTTCCCAATGGGGTGGCCGGTATTGCAATGGTGCTAAGGGATGCAAATGGCAACTTCCTCAAAGCCATGGGTCATTGTTTTTAGCATTGGGACAAAGACATCTGAACTGAGGCTATGCTCTACACTAGCAAAATTATTGAACCGTGGATGACTGAAAACAAGGGCATTATCATTGAAGGAGATAATAAAGGTGTGGTGGATCACCTCAAACTTTCTCTTAACAATGAAATATGGCAGAACCGACTTGATGCTCGACATCGCCTTTCAAGAACTTCCACTGTGTTATTTTTGTATACACAAATAGATCTAATAACACTCTTGGGACTTTTGTGGAGATATAGCTACTTTTGATTTTGTATGGCATAGTCTAGATAATCACACTATTCCTCCACGCTTTTTTGCTCTTTGGAGGAGGATAGGAAATATGTCTAGTAGTTTTTTGCTTTCTTTAGCAGCTTTTTCTACATTGTAATCGCTTTTTTTATTATCAATGCAAATGCATCTTTTCAAATAGTGAGCAACGCATTCGATATTTGCAAAAGGAACGCCATACCGAGAAATCGATAATATCTCCGGTAATAGATGGTCCAAAGCCCGAATCCTCTCAAACTGTATGTACGATGACATAATCCTATAAACATGCAGAGCATAAGGAATCCATAAATGCTGGAGCAATATGACTCCTCCCAACCGCCAAATATTGCTACATTTACTGCCTCGATCTCGCCTTCATGTAAGAGACCTTGATGTTAAATTTCGATTTCATCCTTCCTATGATCTCTCTGGGTTTCAGGTCAATTTGAAATCGCATTACTAGCATTATGAAGTAACTAATAAACTTTGAAGTGCATTGACGATATCCTGAACCACTAATGGTGAAAACGCATGTGTGCGGCGAACCTAAAGTTGATAACCTCCAGGCGCCTCCCAACCTCTTGCTTCACATGCATGTGCCATTGGCGTCTACTTTGTGCGACGCTGTACATATAACGGAAATTCTTCGATTGGATGTCAAGGTAACGAATCGACATTATTATGAATGGACCGCCATCGCAAATTGAAGCTCCTTCTTATTTGAGAAACACATACCTTCATATAACTCTACAGAACTTGATCATCCAAAAACCCGAGATATCGATGGACCATCAAACACAATATCCGATCCCGTCTTTCGTTGTTCCGACATAGCCGAAGCACTCATTAGTGGAATTCATTACATCGTGATGCCACTCGGATAGAATGACCAATAAGATCATGACCGAGCATGGCGATAAATTGGCATTACCAAGCAAAGACTCATCGCCAGATCGCTATCATCGATGCGCTTGATTCACTATTCATCATTTCATACTCATCATCAGATAGTTGTCTAGATGAACTAGTTTGATCATGCAGTTGGGCTTGAATAGGTGTCTCGATTTTGCATTTAAACATATATCATCTAGCTAAAAAAATAGAAGATACCGTACACAAAATAAAAATAAAAAATACCAACAGTGATGTCGAGATGAAAGCTTACACTATCTCCGCTCGGATATGCTATGATTCGAACGGCCAACCAACTCGTGAGCATAACCGGAGTGTACTTTCGCATAATATCGCTCGGCCAAAAGAAATACATTATGGTTTTATTTCGTAAAGAATCTATGGCGGAAACTTCCAATACAAGATCGCGCATCATCATCATCAACAGTACAAGCTATGTATCTCGCGCCTACAGGAAAACGACATGTAATCTCCACCGCAAGTTATCAACGCCATAACGCAGAGTCAGCACTTTAGTTTTAAATCTTTTGTATGACGCGACACTCATGGGCGATTTTTCCACCATCATAAATGAATGACCATCAACAATCGCCGTCTGCCATAGAACAAAATTAAGGAAACGAGATCCTGACTGATTCTACTATTAGCTCAGCAACCAATGTTATAACAAAACCTAACAATACACTCAAAATCCATTACAAAAATATATATTGTTCACTTAACAATTAAGCAACGCAAAAAATGACCAACCAAATTACCTAATCCCAGTATATCGTATATCCTAACCACGGAAAATTTTAGGAGAATTATTATGAAAAATATGAAAAACTTCCATCTACATTATTGTTAATTCAAATAAGCAATGAATCAAAAAAAAAAAATCAAACTTACGGGCGAAATCTACGATCTCGAGAAGGAAAAAACTTACAATAATGTCCTTTGATGAGGCCAAAGTTAATGCCAATGGTGGAGCCTAAAAGTTATAATGACAATGGAGCGGGCGGCGATGGGGTCTCGTCGCAGAGGAGAACGGAGGAGACCGAGAGCAAAAGGAAACAAAGTTATCTGGTCCCCGATTTAGACGCGCCACGCCCACTTATCGGGCGATCGGCTTACACGCCAATATAGTTAGCGACGCTTTAATCCGTGAAGCCAATCGTTAACTAATCGAGCAACTGGCTAAGTTTGGCCAGTCGCCCGATAAGTAGGCGACTGATCACGCCACCTCGGCGATGAGGTGACCGGCCAGTCGCCGACTTATCGGACGACTATACTTAAAGTTAAAATTTTTTTATGAATACTTAATCTGTTAATTATCAATTAAAACATACTTAATTTAAAAATTTAATCTTTCAAGGTTTCTTAAAAAATCAGACAAAAATCACAGCTTAACTTATGTCAAACCTCTCCAGTAATTTAAGCGGCTCTACACAAGAAGAAAGCGGGAGAGAGCGGCGAAGTTATACTTGGTGATATAAAACGTTTTCCCGTCGAGACTCTAGCAAACTCCTGGCAAGCTTCTTTCTCTTTATGGGGAGACTCGGGCCACCTGCTGTGGAGAGCAGCTGGCGATGACCGCTTTGTGCCAACTCAAAGGGAGAGGGAAGCGGCTGGATGTGGCTTGGGAGTTGACCTATTAAAGAGAGGGGTCAAGCCTTGGCTGAGGGATAAGGCCGGATGGAGCTCGGCAAGGAGAGAGAGTAGTAGTTTGGCTGCTGGGAAATAGAGAGGGAGAAGTCCGAGATCCTTTCCCTCAGCTGCTTGGGACGAACCCAAAAAAAAAAAGGCTCGGTTGTGTGAGACGGACGGAGGCTGAAGCGAAGGAGGGACGGCGGCATAGCTGTTCTGTCAAGAGCGAGAAAATAGGGGAAGCGGAAGAAAAACTGGTGGGGACCTGGGGTTGGCTGCTGTCCTCGGAAGAGAGACGGTGAGAGAGCGAGAAAGCCCTGGAGTAAGAGGGGAGGTTCGCCGAGAGATCCCCGAGCAGAGGAGTTGAGAGCCGCCTTCTGTTTTTTTTCCTCTGTGGAGAGACTCAAGAGAGATTGGTCCTCGTGTTGGAAACGAGGGTGTGAGAGCAATTAAGAAAAATAGTTTTATTTTATTTAATAGATTTATTTTAAATGTTTTCTCCTTTATTTGAGTTTAAAAGAAGAATATATATATATATATATATATATATATATATATATATATATATATATATATATATATATATATATATATATATATTAGTTATTCGCATGTCTCATATTTCATATTTTTTTAATAAATGAATTTCTTGAACTTCCTCACGCAAATGTCATTAATTGGAACGAAACATTTTGATTTTCAATGACAAATATAAGAAAATTAATTAAACCTTTCAAATTGAATTGAATCATAAAATTACTTGATTTAGGGTTTAATAAGAGATTAAACTTTAATTAATTGAATTAATTAGATTATAATTTTAAAAATTTATAGAAAATTAATCACTAGGCCAAAAATTATGGCCTCTCTATGGATTGAGCATTTTAAAAGAAATATAATAAATTTAAAATCTCTAAATTTTATTGTATATTTTAAAAGTAATTTGACTTTTATTGAAAATCAATTTTTTTAAATTACTTTTAAAAATACATGCTTAATCAACTTGAAATTTTTGTGGTGTGGTCACTACGTCAATATTTACCTCCCATATATTTTTTAAGGTATTTGGATTATTGGATTAAAAGGGGTCAATTTCAATCCTCTCAAGGAATTTTGATAAAATAATTAATTATAAAATTGCAAAAAAAATTATTAAAATAGTATTATTTAATTTAAAATATTTATATTAATAGAGAATCACTTAAATAAAATAAATAAACTCACTAATTATAATTATATCATGAAATTACTAAATACAAACATAAATTATTTTAACTTATTTGATCTCATTAAAAAATATTTAAGGAAATTCTAATAAATCATAACAAATCAAATATTTAATTAAAAGTAATGAATAAACCTTTTTGAATTCAGTATTCAAAGAGAAATCTTATAAAAATAAAAATTCTAAACTTTATTAAATCATTAAGTAAGGATTAATGAAATCCTATTTAATGAAATTAGTCATAAAATATGAGCTAATCAAGATGAAAGCTTCAAGAAACATTATTAGGGTATCATCTATGTATAATGATTCACTTCAGTAATTTACATTAACCTATGGTTAATTATTAAAGTTTAAATCCAAATAAATAACAAAAGTTAATAATCAACCTTTAAGTAACAAAAGAATTATAGCAAATAATGAATTAAATTTGAAAACACTTAATAAACATAGTAACTTTAAATAAAAGTTATCAAACCATTTAAGGCTTAATTACATATAAGAACTACATAATACAATCTTATTTATCAAATTAATTCTTAATAAAAATTTTAATTAAGTTAATTATCTTAAATGATCAAAGTTTATAAAAATAATCATATTTAGAGTCTAGGAGAGGCTTCTTCACCCTTTAGTGAAATGCATATTTTATTAGGATTAAGGTGTTGAAGAGAGTAGACCCCACCATAAGTAGGACCCATAATGTTATTCACTCTTTAAAACTCTTAAGTTTGATCCTAACCTAAACTAAATTAAAACTTAAAATTCATCTCAAAATCATCTAAATAATTAAACTAAAACCAATGAGTCAAAATTTAAACGTTAAAAGTTAGCCTCTCCACACTGGCCTCTTTTCACGCACTAGATCACGTAGTCACTGACTATAAATTTAGGCTAGGTCGTTACTTTGTTTATGATGCGGTGATTTATCTTGTTTTGTGGTGAACTATTTTAGATTAAATGTTAAGATTATTTGCTTATAGATTATATATTATTGTTGTATATTATATTATATTTTTTATATATATATATATATATATATATATATATATATATATATATATATATATATATATATATATATATATATATATATATATATATATATACATATATATAAAGAAGAGTATATCAATCAATTTTATGTCGATTGGCTTAATCTATAAATCTTTATATTTTGTTTGCGCCATTATCGAAATTATTCTACGACACCAAATCTATAAACCACATTATATGTAAAGAAGTTAATCACCGATCGTAGTAACTTCTTTAAATGGGTTTTCACACTTAGAGAATAGTCCCATCAAGTAGATGAAGCGATGTCTATAATACAATGGATCAATTGGTCAATTATTAATTCCAACATTCAAATGGCCAGGATGCTATTGTTGAGTGTAGTAGATTTTGAGATTGATGTATTATATTTTCATGTACATGACATTCATGACACCTCTTAGCATGATTAATACAGTCTCTCATCATAAATGACCAATAATAATCCATTCTTTTAATCTTTATTACCATCTTGGGACCTAACTGATGTGCACCACAAACTCTTTCATGAACTTCAATCATCACTTTGGTGCTTTATCTCAGATTTAGCATCATCATACATTTGTTCAAAGGATCTATGATATAGAGTGTTGTTGACGAAAGTATAGCACAACATTCTCTTCTCGATTTGAGCTGTCAGGGATTTATTATTTGGTAATTTGCCTTCTTTAAAGTAGTCGATGAAGGGTTTCCTCCAATCATGTGGCTCTTCTACTATAAAGGCTTCTCATTGCTTTTCTGAAGCAATGTCAAGCTTAGCTCTTCTTGGTATAACTTCTTGTTGATTTTGGAGAGTATGAGGAGCAACCTGAGTCGCATCCTGCTAGGTCAAATTTAATAACCCCTCTACCTGCGGGGATTGGTACTTTGCTGACTTTAGAACTCGTCAAGTAAATATGCCGATCATGACATAATCATCATTCGTACTCATCATTTTCTTAGCTAATTTTGCTAAGCAATCGACTTTATTATTCTTGGATTGAGAGACTCGATTTAGTGTGACATTTGGTATCTACTTCAAAAGCTCGAGAATTCTCTTGTGATAGAAAGCTAACTCAAGTATTAAAATAATATAAATTAACTATTTAAGTGTATTTTTAAAAAAATACGCTCGCTCAATCGACTACCACCTCATCGTTGAGGTGGAAAGCCCGCCTGTTAACGCAACTGTTTTGTAGGTGAGCATGAATAGCCAGTCAATATTTATGCATCGGGTAGACCTCGCACGCTTTGCTTTTCTCCTCGATAACAAGTGCCCCACGATCGCGACCTCCCGCAAGCATCCGCAGCTGCTCCAGGCTCCACCTTCAGCTCCTGACTCTGCCTCCTGCTCTTGGCTCCACTCCCAGCTCCACCTCCCACTCCCGACTCCACCTCTCATGCGATCAACTCCCTAAGGTAAATATTAATTATTCCCTAATCTTCCATCTGCAAGTCCGATGACCATTATAAAGATGGACAAATTAGAACTAGACGTAACACATTATAGATTATTTCTTCGAACACTTAAGTCGCTTCTCCTACTATATTCGGTCATTCATTGAGTGTCTCCCTTTGATGTAGCACTGCATTGATCTTGTTAATTTATATATGAATATTCGCCCTCCCAATGAGACTTCCAGAAATTATTGATTTCTTTTATCAACTTTTCTATTGTTCCTAGATTTAATCTGTGCCTTAGTAGTAGTGTAAGAAGAATCAACCTAATCAAAGTAAAGTTAGGATTATGTTTAGTGTTCATTTAAATTAGATCACTGATGGTATAAGATGTGTGGATGTTTAGGATTTTGTAGAGGGTTTTATTTAGTCCTTACTGTTATTTGCTTAGTGAGCATTATTGAGCCCTAAATTATTTAGATTTAACTTTACACATAAGGATTTTTGCATCAGTACATACATTTTGTTCATCCAATATTGTAGGCTGGTTGCTAAGCATACTTTAGGATGAGTCAAGAGCTCATTTTCTTGATCCTTTTCTATAATGGGAAACTGATCGTTGATGATCAATTTATTCCAAGTTATATTGGTGGAAGAAATCATCCTATGTGAGTCTCGCATCATGCAAGCTTAGAAGATTTAAAATAGAAAATGTTGAAATCTCCACGGTATGATGTAGAAAATTTTACAGTGGACCTAACGTGTCATTTTTCTGTTGACGCGGGATTCATAGCATCTATGATTTCTGACGATGAAGTATGCAGCGATCTACTGGATGAAGCTTCTCGTCAAATATTGATTCTTTATGTGAAAGTGAAGCCACACTATAATACTTCAGCTGTAATTAATATTGATTTCATGCAGCATAATATTCCATCTGATTACGCACATGATTTTACTATACCAACAGTAGCTGTACTGCCACAAAGCTGCGACGAATCAGAACCAAGGTTAGTAGTTACTTTAAAGAAATTTAGTTTGTTGATTTTAAGATTGTATCTATCTCGAGTTTTGTTTTGTTGATGTTAAAGGTCATTACACATAACTCAAATGTCTGATGAAGCATAGTTGCATGAGAAACTCACTACATCAAAGTTTCTGTTTGATGACGAGTATAAAACAATGAATAACGAATCAAGTAATGCATCTGAGGATAGTGATGTTGAAGGTGATTCTTTCCCTGGACAAACCAGTTTATGTGACAACGATGCTAGTCACGACCTTATTAAAAATCATTCCTTAAGGAGTTCTGCAAATGAGGATGATATGATCTGTAACAACGACTATGTCCGTACATGTGAAACCACAAAAGATTGGGATGTATACATTGTGTTTGATGGTCCATCTGATTGCACATTTTTTAGATGATATTGAAGTTCTAATTGAATTATCTGAAGGTATGTACTTTTCAAATAAGAAGGAGCTTCAGTTTGCAGTCAATGGTTAATCGATAAGAAATAACATTCAGTTTTTTACTATTACTTCAAATCAAAAGAATTCAACAGTTGTATGTACACAACATAATAATCCCAGTAGATCATGTCAACGGTGCATGCACTGTAGCAGGAGCAAACGATTAGGAGGTGCTTTGAGAATATTAACGTTAGGTGCTCCACATACATGCATCAGCATTATTAGTGGTTCTGGACATCGTCAATATACATCTAAGTTTATTAGTTATTTTATAATACTAGTTATGAGATCTTAGATAGATTTGAAATCGATAGAGATTATTGGACAGATGGAATCAAAGTTTAATATTAAAGTATATTATATGAAGGCATTGGATGCGCGACATAAGAGTATCAGAGCAATATTTAGGAGTTGGGAGGACTCATACCACTCTCTTAGCCTATTCATGGAGTTGTTATTCTCCGTTTTACTAGGCAATGTTTATAGGATTATATCATCAAGTACAAATAGATTCAAAGATTATTTTGGGCATTTGGACCATCGATATCAGGTTGGGAATTCTGTCGTCCAGTTCTGAGCATGGATGAGACATTCTTACTTGGAAAGTACTGTGGTGTGTTACTCATAGCTGTTGGTATTGATTCCAACAATGGATTATTTTCACTTTCTTTCGCTATAGTTGAATCTGAAAATAATGAGTCTTGGCTTTGATTCATCATGTGCATGCAACAATTATTTCCTAGTGTTTCAACATGGAGCGATTTATGTATTATTTCAGATAAATATGCATGATTGGTATGTGATTGTCGAGATGTAATCCATTGGGCTGCGAATCGGCATTGCTTAAGGCATATGAGAGAAAACTTTAAAAAATAGTGAGAAGAATGAGTATTATAGATGTTGAATTTTTGTGTAAAAAAATGTATATGGCTGGTAGTACGGATGACATAAATATCTTCAACCGACATATGACAGACATGAAGAACGTTAAAGCAGAAGCATCCCAGTGGTTAGTAGAATGTGATGTGTCTAAGTGGTCCTTGGTTCATGATGGTGATAAGCGATACAGTAGTATAAAGACTAACGCTTCTGAATGTTTTAATGAAGTTCTGAAGTGTGCACAGGGCTTGCTAATTCAAACCCTAATCACATATGCTTACTATAACATTGTCGCTTTATTTTTTAATAAGTCCGTTAGTACAAACCTAGATGAAGCAAATGATGAATTTACATTCGCTCCGAGAACATAGGCTATGCTCAGTAAGTTTAAACGTGAGGCTAGACACTATCCACAAGTGGTCAATATCAATGTTAACGAAGTGCAAGTATTCGACATTAGGGGTGTGTTCGGCGAACCAGGTCGAAATGATAATTCGAAAAGCTCGGGTAGCTCGGTCGAGTTGAGTCGGATCGAATCGAGCTCGAGCTCGATCCGCTCGAATGTGAAACGAGCCGCCTAATCGGATTGGCCGTGCGGGTTCAAATCCAATCGAACCGCTCGAAATCAAGCAAAGAGCTGGTTTTCGAAAAATAAAATCCGAATTTTAATAGCAAATTTTTTTTGGCATATGTAATAATATAAATTGCAATTAATAATAATAGCAAACTATAATTTTATAAATTACAAATACAAATCTAAAAAATGATACAATTTTGCATGAATTTCTCATCAAGATCATAGCCACTTTAACACAAATACTTGTGATTGATGCTATAACTATTATCAATTTTTTTAATAATGAAACTTAATTTGAATTTATCATTTTAGAGATATAATCTTTTCATTGAACTAATTAGCAAGAGATAATCACTATAAATTTACTAAATCTCTAACCAACTCCCTTTCTATGATATCATTTTTGTCATAGCATTTGCCAACAATTAAGCATTTCATAAAATAAAAAAAAAATTATAATACATCTAAACATTGAGTTTAAAATACAAATCTAGAAAAAAAAACAAAAATATGAAAATGTCTTTTGTTTGTGGGACTCAGAGTCAGAGAAAGTAATATCCATCTTCAAGCATTCGTAATTAGCGAAAATTTGTAATTTTTATATTTTACTTCAATAATTGAATGCTCCAACCTCTAGGTTGCCAAAGCCATCCATTAGAGCCTTAAAGATAGAAAAATAAATCCCTTGCAAAAGTGACAAAACCTCACAAATCAAAAATATCATGCATTAATATAGTAGAAAAGTAAAGGCTCTGGGTTGAGTTCTTTATGAGAGGTGACTAATAAACAAACAAAAATGCAAAATATATATTCTCTCAATCATGTAAAATTAAAAGCATTCATCATAAAATATAGTAAAGAATGTAATTTTCATGTAAGATGAAAAAGATAAGCAAAATAGGTTTGTAAACAAAATAACAAACCAAAAATATTAGCATGCACCAGTAGATAAAATATAGTAAGAATGAGTGTTTATAATGTCAAACAAAATTTCAAATCAGAACAAATATAACTATCAAGTAATATACAATATGTCACAAGCGATGAAATGGCCTCAAAGTTAGATCATCGACCAAATCATTTCACTATTAGTATAAAAATTAATCACAAAGCCATTAATCAATCTCGGTTCAATATCATTGGGCATCCAACATGCATCCACTACACATAAAATATTAAAGAAAAAGACAAAGACAAAATATAATGTGATGCTACATAGCCTACATTCTTTGAAAGAAAATAGTCTCAAAATATATACAAGCGAATAGTCATAAAATGATCAAATAGTCACTAAAGTCTCAAAAATAAAAGAGCATACGAAATGATATCACTGATTTTCATATTTTGATTAGTGGATAACTTTGGTACATTTTATAACCAAGTTCTCTTCCACAAAAGAACATGAGCAGAAATTGCAATAGATTAAAATGAAACTCATATATGAATAGAAGAGGTAGAAGATGTATAAAATAAAAAAGTAAATAATATTACCAATGGATCTTTGATGATTTATATGTTTTATCAGTGAAATAAAACATCTAATGTTCTTGGTGAAATTGAACTTCTATAATCGCTTAGTACAACCACACTAAAACGATGAAATATTCTTGGGATGGTAAAATATCTTTGGCCATCTTTGAGAGAGTCTTATATTTCATAGTAGACATTTTCCACCATTCAAAATGTCAATTAATGGGCATTTCATGCTTCATCATATATCTCGGTCAGACTTACGTATAAGAGGCATGTAGAATCTATGAAGTCATACAAACCATAAATCATCATGTGAAGCATTACCACCTTCAATTGTGTTTCTCAGATTGAGGTGGATGCTTGAAGTTTCTTTGGTGAAATCATATCCAGAGTAATAAGAGTATAGCTTAAGTTTTTTTTTTATTGCCCTTCTTCTCATTCACAATGTGAACATCATAAATTTGTGGGTAGTAGTAATTGATAGCAAAAGTTTTATTCTAGGATCTAAAATAAATCGAAATAACAAATGAACACTACATCGGTACTTATCAAATTTTTCATGCTTTGCTTGTCATGTTTGAAATAAAAGAAAAAGATCTAGATGAGCATTCTCGATCAATATTCTCTTGATTAGAACTAGATTGGAAGCAATCTATTATTTGTAGATAGGATGAACACAAAATTTGAATGCGATGAAAATCACAGCCTCTTACTTTCTCAAAATTGCATCTTCTTGAGAGGGCAACCATATATAATTGGATCATGCAAAGCATATTAGGAAACACATTCTTATAATAAAAGCACTCTAACATCTTGTATGTGGGTTCAGTTGGCACATCATACAAAGTGCCTTTGATGTGGATAAAGCCATATGTCTTTATCTCTCTATATATAGCGACACGGAGATCTTTTATAAATAAAATAGACTCTCTTACCCTTTCTTATTAGATTTCTTCATCCATCAGCACCATTAAGTTTAAAATATGAGCGGCACATTGAATATGAAAGAAATCACCCATCAATAGAACGGATCTTCTAATGAATAAAGCTTTGATTTCGCTACATCATTAGATGCATTGTCCAAAGTTATGGTACTAACTTTGTTTTGTAGACCACATTGCAAAACTTTGAAATTGCCCTAAAATCCATTTGAGGAGGATCCAATCAATGCTAATTATCCACAGATTGTAATTTCTAATCAGAATATAATGCTAAGACATATAACCAATTGTTTGATTTGAGTCCTGACTTGTGTCAAATCTCAACAACTTTCAAACTTTTTTCAACTTATCTTTTTTCATAAACTTTTCCTCCTCTTTGATGCCATCTTGAAATTTTATGATAATTTGGATTCATCATTTCAGAATATTGAACCATAAATGTTCAACTATCATAAATGGATATTCATGAACAATAATCATCTTAGCCACTATTCTTTATTCTAGAATGATCATAAAGCCAAACACATAACCAATATTGAACTTTCTAAATCCTCTCTCATCTTGGATCAAATAGTTTTTGCTTCTTTCCTTGTTATCAACTTCATAGTGATTTGATTTGAAATTCTACTTATCAGATGTGGTTCTTTTTTGTTTCACATATGATTTAACACAATAATTACATTTAAACTTACGCACCATTTTTCCTTTTCATTACATAATTTCCAAGTGTTGCCAAACTTGGATCATTATCTTTTACCTTGATCTTAACGCCAAATATTTCACCCCACTCTCATTTTGAGTTGTTGCATTATCATCAATAGGTAGCTTGTCACTTGAAACTAATAGATTTACTTTGAGGACTTGCCATTGTTATAAGAAATGAAACAAAAGCAATGCATAGAATCACTCAAAACCAACCAAAATCTTAAAGATTGGATTATACATAAAAGATCCCCATATATTTACAAGAAATCATCTATCAACATGACAACATTTACCAACAATCAACAACAACCAAGTCACTAGAAAGGCATGTGAACATCATAACATGTCCCATGAATGCACAACATGCAAGTAAACAACCTTTATAGCACCAAATAACCTCCAAGCATGAACAGCTCAAAAGTCAAGTACCTACTATTCGGCCGAGACGACATTCAACAGAGGAGATGCGACCCGAGTGAAACAAATACAATTAGGAAATGAAACAAATACTGGTCTAACGGCTGCATTCAACGACCATGAGCCAACAAGTGAGGCAACGATCGTTACAAACTTACAAACCATGACGGCGCGGAACCAAAACAACCCCAATGGGCAACATGCTAACATAAAATCGCGTTACAAACCCATGCAAGTAGTCCCCAACCAAAAACATAGATACATATGATTGGCATGAATGATTAAAGAACCAAACATCCCCAAATCAAATAACCTTAAATAATGGAATAATGAAACAATTGAAATAACCAACATAATGATTCCATGAAATACTTACAAATCGAAATGAAACAAAATCAGTATTTCGGAGCAAGGAAAAACCAAGCACACATGTCTGACACCACGTCAATCAACAAACCAAACTAAGCGATCGATTGATGATATCTGGCGCGCATCGGCCACCGTGATCGAGCAGAACCGACGTGAGAGAACGGGAGGAGAACGGAGAAGAGAGAAGGTGAGAAGTGAAGCGAGGCGAAGTCGGGGCCTCGGGGTCAGTCGGCAATTAGAATAGGATTTTGATCGTCAATTACGGATCGGACGTATCTGCTCGCTCATGCCCCGGATCGCTTTCGAATCCGCTTCGGAAATAAATGAAACCATCATCGGCCGGTCACTCGATCCTTGAGTCGACTTTCGAGCGAGTCACGATCTTTGAGCTAATTTCTCAGCCCTTTTCGACATGGGATGTTGATCCTTCGGAGTTGACTTTATTGTTAATCGGTCATGTTCATGTACCTGTAACAGGACACTGCTTTATCATATGTCATGTGGTCATTCAATTGTTGCTTTAGTCCATCGAAGATTAAATCATTTGGCATGTGTGTCAATATTTTACACAATGGCAATGTATAGGATTACATACTCTGTGAACTTTTATATTCTGTTAGATCGTATTAACTAGCTGGATTTTGATGAAGAGCGGGGAATGTATCCTTTGCAGCCACCCAATGTTAAGTAGAGATCAGGAAGACCACACACAAATAAATTTAAGAATATTATGGACAAAAGTGCAGGACAAAGCAATCGTATGTGTAGTATATGTAAATCAGTTGATCATTACCAGACATCATGCCCACACAACCCAAGTAGTAGAAGGTTAGTATGGATAGTATACCACTCTTTCATTTATATAAGTAGTAGGAATATTTTTTAATGCTTTGATTATTTATCGCAATCGATTTTACAACTATTGACATTGTTCATTTTTTTGTGTTCTTCTGTTACAAGTATGATGGTCGAGGAGTCTTTCAGGCCGACTAGATGCCGACAAAAGAGGCATGCTGTGGTGACCAACGATACATCAGATCCGACACCTTCAGAGGTCCATCCCAGAATAGCCTCCTTGTTTGGCAGACATAGGGTCATGCACCCAGATTCAGTATGAATTTAATTATTGATGCCTTTTGCCAAAATATTTTGACTGCTTACATGATTTTTACATTATTTTATTTTTGTTACAATGTACTATTTTGGAGGCCGCTTTGCATCTCCTTATGCTGAGGGAGTGGGCCATTAGCTGTCACGGTTTACATCTCCTATCCATGCATAAGGAGATGCGAAGCGGTGGTCTCATCACTTGCTGACTACGTTGGTTGAGCGGTGGTCTCCTCAGACACTTTTCACTTAGCTATCGATGAGATGACTATTACATTGCAGAACGTTGTGATGAATTTGGGCTTGTGTATAGATGGACCTCCGATCATTGGACCCTAGAGAAGGAGCGAGTTGGCTATATGGCGAGTTACTAGGTCCACCCATTACGACTATACATTATGATCCAGTCAACCTAGCAGTCACTTCATATTTTAGGATGGGTCAGGCACATGTGCAGACATGTATGCCACTAAGGTGGTTGAGGCAAACATTTTTCAGGGAGTCATACATGGATTTCCTGGTTCAAAAGTTTACCAGACATGTACAAGCATATGTATTGTTCCTTTTGGGGAGTTTTTTGCTACTAGATACTTCAGGTTCAGAGGTGCACTTGCAGTATCTATCTTTATTAGAAGATCTAGACACATCAATCACATTTTTAGTAGGTGGAGCAGTGCTAGCACACTTATATAGAGAGTTGCATGAGTCAATTAGGCCAAGAAGGGCCAACATGACTGGTTGTCTACAATTGCTTCAGATCTGGTCTTGGGAGAAACTTCATATTGGGAGAACAACATTACATGTCCTCTATCCTCCAAAGCTTGATGGGCTGAGCATTGGTTTCAGATAAGGAAACTAAAGTGGTTTTTGATTGGTTTAATATACTAATTTTATAAATAAATAATATACTTATGAAAACTCTTTTGATCAGATGGAACGAGCGGTATGTGCGACAGATGCCCATTAGCAATGTTAAGCTATTTCGAGATGAGCTTGATGGACTACTACTGAGCCAGGTATTAATCTTAAATTGTAAAGTCTATTTTTTTGAATATTAGCTCAGTATTGACTAGTAGGTTCTCATACACGTAGGTTATATAGGAGCCATATGATATTTTGATCAGATCTCGCTTATCTGATATTTATCTTGTTGGTGATGCTATATGGCTAGTACGTGTTCCCATTATCAGCTGGAAGAGGGTAAAGTGGTACCTCCCTGATAGAGTTCTTCATCAGTTTTGACACTTACCACGCATTGATGTAGCACCGATGGATCTCAGCTTTAAAAGAGTTGATGGTCATAGGAAAGCTAATATTGATTCAGTGCCATCAAACACACATAGTTATTTGAGAGAGTATGAGAGATCACATTGTCCATGTCGATGATGCTGATAGGGATAGACAGCAAGCCCTACACCGCTACATGTTATGGTTTAGGTCATGGGCTTTGTAGTACTTGCTGAAGGCCCTAATTGATCCGCCAATGACATACTATCCCAGAGCACCTGCCAAGTGAGCCTATGTAAGATAATAGTACATACTACAAATTTTCTTAAGTACCTTTATTTAAATTTTTGATTATAACATCTACTCATTTGATTAATACAGGCAGAGCATATCTTAGCGATGGAGGATATCTTTCAGCCTTTCTTTGAACGTTCAGGTGACTCAGACTTACAGATGACTGTAAATATGTATGAGAAGATATGCCATGATTTGAGATTGTGCATGTACATTAGTAATTATCGGCTCCAGCACATCGCAACAGAGCATATGACACATGAGTACGATTCAGCTATGACTACATAGGAAGCAGACATGGGTGCAAGATCATCTACTTATGCTGATCCAGGGCATTTAACTTATCAGCAGATCTCTCAGCCTCAGCATAATACAGATGTTACACCTTCACCAGATTTGGTGCCTTTAGGAGACTCACAGCTAGAGCTGGATTTAGTTGTTGTAGGCCAGGATCAGGGACCACATGATTTCTCCCATCAGTTGTGTAATCGTCTATTACAGCCACCTACACAATATACTCCCGGTAGTGCTGTGGTGGTGTATAGACGTCGCCATAGGTGATAGTTTTCGGAGATGTATGTGTATTTTGTGTACTTCTAACCTGGATTTATTTATATATGAGTGGAGATTCATAGCCGACCTATTATCTTCTTATCATAGTATGTGTCTTCCTTCTTTGGAAGTTGTATGAAGGGAAGAAATGTTTTAAATATCTATTTATTTTAAATTTATTTGAGGTTGATTTGAGATAACTTATAACTCTATAAACATTCGTAAGTTGTTAGTGAAGCATAAACAAAATAATTGTTGAATTTTTTTTTACTTCTTTAAAGTTTTGAAGCAATAATCAGGAACAAAGGAAGATTAAGATCCACATAATTAGATTAGTTATGCAAATCGCTCATATAGAGCTTGGATCTTTGTTTAATAATAAAATCATTATATGTAAGTATTCTTATTTTAAATTACATTTTACTTTTCACATTTAGATTTTCTATATCTTGGAAGATTCATTTAGTTGTTGTAATCTTTGTATTGGGTAGCACTTGACTATCATCAATAGTGTGCAAGTGTGATATGACTTAGAGCAGAAGTGCTTGGTTAGCTATAGCCAGTGTTAGCCAGCACAATGGAATGGAGATTGTTAAAAAAATAAATTTAAAGTTGGTGGGTCACCCATTTAGCGCGACTCCCTACCTAAAGCCGGTCACCCATTTAACGTCGGCGGCTTCGGGCTAGGGCTCGATCAGCCACCTCGATGAGTCGGTCGTCGGATTAAATGGACGACTGCACCTAATCTAATTTTTTTAAAAATATATGCTTAAATAATTAATTATGATTATTTTAATACTTATTTAGAAAAAAACATCAAAACAATGGTTTGGGTAGGAGGGAAGAAAATGATTAGCTAGAGAAAGAACAACTTTGATATTTTCATAGAGAATATGCAAGAGAAAAATCAATATGAATGATTCCATTTTTTTTACTAAAATGGAGACAATGTGTATTAATAAATAATCCCATAATTAAGTTATTATTAGTCATCATACAACTATAAATATAAGTTATCTAAACATAACTAATAAATCTAAGAGAATATCTCTTTAGAAAATTAACCCATTGAAAATAGTAAAATAGCATTTAATATAATGCTTTATTAGCCTCCTTAAAGTAAAAAAAAAAGAGTTCTTAATAGTTTATTAAATATACTTATTCCCATGAATTAGAACCTTTAAGTGGGCATTGCAAATTTTAAGAGAAATGAGATATTTTAATTATCATAAATGATAGTGTTGACCTATAACTATGCGCCATTTAAACTTAAATAAATGACAGAGTTTAACACCCCCCTAATCGTCGAGATCGATCTAATTTCTTTACAATTTGAAAAATGCGTCAAAATATTAAAATTAATTAAATAACAAATATCAAATCAATTAATGATCGATCAAATAATTAAAATTAATTTTAATGAAATTGTGCGCACATCAAAGTCGGGAAGCCCCGACAACGTCTGAACGACCTCCGTTTGCGAAATTGATCGTGCTGTCGTCACCGAAATGTCGAAACCTATCAAACGACACCTTCCGTGATTGATTCGGCAAAATGTACGTGAACGTCGATCAATCCGAGCGCGACGTCGCATAATTTAAACCTAATTTCGCTACGACCGCCGCCGACTTTGCTCAAACGACCTCCGATTGCGAAGTCGATCGCGCCGTTGCGTTCGGCATAACGGAAACATCTAAGATTGACACCCATATTGCTAGGGTTTATTGCATAAATTAATATCACATAAAATAATATTAAATTATAATTAAAGGGATTAACAGCTGCTTAATCTTTTTAATCCTATTAATCCCTAACCTAATTCCTGCCGCCCAAGCCTCCAATAGAAAGATCCGGCCGCTATTTCCTATTGGTTGCCGCTTAGGCAACCAATCAAAAAAAATGAGCAGCTTATCGAGCGGCAAAGGGATATCTCTCGCACAGCCCTTGCGTTGACCTCATTTCCACGACATTTTTCCTCTCTCACGTGCATTCTCCCCTCTCTCTCATTCTGGCTCTGAAGCTCTAGCATGCGATTCTCCCTCTCCCTCTTTGCTCTGGTGAACTCCCCACAGCCTCCTTCTCCCTCTGGTGAGCTCCTGCAGTTCCTTGCTCCTCTCTGAACAACCTGAGAACAAGCAGAGGACTCAATCCTTCCTAATTCCTCTTCTAATGAAACCCCAGTTGTTTTAGTTTCAATCTTAAGTTATATTTTGTTATGTGGGTTTCTCTTGAAATGCGATTTTGTTTCCCTCTTCCATTTGTGTTTTATGGTTGGATTTGTTTTCGGGTTTGCAATAGCATGAAATTAAGGTGATTGGATTTATGCTACAAGCTTTGATTTGTTGTTTTCTCCTTCTAAGGTTGAGCAGGAGCTCATTCTCTTGCTTGGTTCCTCCTTTCCTTTAGTCGTCTGTTCCTCTCCCACGACGACGAGATGAGGCTTTCTCCTCCTCTCTTTGTGTGTATGTATGATTTAAGCTATAAGCTTTCTTTGCTATTTTTCTCCTTCTAAAGTCGAGAGGAGCTCATTCTCTCGATTCTTCCTCCTTCTTGGTCGAGCACCTAGCAGAGACACATATCTTCGTCTCTCTCATGAGTAGCCTCCAATCCCGGTTGAAGGGCCCTAATGAAACTCCTCCCTTGACCCGCTTATTTTTTGAGCGACTATTTGCTCTCTCTCTCGTACCCTTTCAATCCTATGAAATCTATTGTTTTCTTGTTTGGTAAAATCTGAACTAGCAACCAATAAAAAGAAAATGGAGCAGTGTGATCTTAGATTTCAGAAGGCTCGAAGCTTGGATTTTAGTGATGGAAATCTTGCTCACATCATTATGTTAAACTACCATTCTTGTTGTTTGCTTGATCTATGTTGTACTTTGACATGGAATAGCTACTCTATCACTAAAGTGAGCCGAAATGGGCAAATAATTAGATTTCAGGATTCTGTAGAATTCATGTTGTGGATTATGTCATTGAGCATGGATTGAATTGAGCCAAATCTAAATTCTCTTACCAAAGCAATACCCTTCATCATAAAAAAAAAAAAAATGTGACTTCATATGTATGGGATCTAATCTTGCTCTTAAAAGCTGAAATTCATTTTCATGTTGTCTCAATCTCTTTTTAGATTTGAGATTGTCATGATTGTTGTTTAAATGGGTTAAATATTGCAAGCTTTAGGGTTGCCTCTTTCCACTATTTGATTACTTGCAATCATGAAAGTGGCTATCTTATTTAGGCAAGATTTCAGATTTCGGACTTATTAAATTTAGTGTGATTATTTAGTTTATGTGGATTAAACTTCATATAATCATCATGTTAAAAGAAGAAGGTGACGGTTGATTGACTTTGTTGGCATTATGCTAGTTTTCCTCTCTTTTGTGATCACTAAGTCAATAAGCCTTTGAAGTACAATCGAAATGTGGCTTTGTGCAAGTTTAAAGCTTTCATTTTGGTGCTTAGTTTCATTAAAGTTGCATCTGCCTAGTGCTTGTTCATACTTTACTCAAAAGCAATTGCCAAGTCTCTATCTTGCATTAAAACAATTATATGTTTGTTGTCCATGAGTATTTGGAGGTTGGAATCATGCAAGATACATTGTTCTATGCCTTTTTCTTGCTCTTGAATTATGAGAGTAAGTTGTGATAATGAAATCCTAGTTTCATTAGTTTACATGACTTCATCTTTGAAAGCTCACTTTGGTCATTAATATGTGATGTATGTTTCTTTCTTTTGATTTGAGGAAGAATGAAAAGAAAGCAAGTTTATTTTGGGAAGAAGTATGATTTATATCGATTTCCTTTCTATTGCATCTTTTATCTTGCATATTTACCTATTTATATCATTTTGATATCTTCTTAATAGGGAAATGCTATGCTACCAAAATTTCGACCGTGGTGTCTCACGACATCCACCCACGCACGCCTTTCTTGGCGTGGTGGGCGATCATGGCAACCCCACATGGGGAGCCGGAGGTTGTTGTAAATTTTGATTATTATGCTCTTAATTAAATATACAAGTAACTTTCTTTTTTTTTTATTATGCAATTGCGCTTTAAATTCATTACTATATAACTACTCATATTTCTCCAACATGGTAGGAAAACTTGTTGCTATGCTATGTTAACCCATGCACGCCTTTCTTGGCGTGGTGGGCAATCAAAATTTATGGCCGAGGTGTCTCACGACACCTACCATGCATGCCTTTCTTGGCGTGGTGGGAAGGCCTAGTCCCCCGAAGTAGCCCCCTATGCGGGGATGACACCGGGAGGCTGCCAAAATTTTTATAAAAAAAGGGAGATAATAAAAAAGAAAGGGATTTTTGGCTTAATCCTAGAGTATGTGCAAAATTCATTTATGGATTTTGTGATTCTTAGCATGCTGGAAATTTATGGAGAGGTGCTTACATGCAATTAAAAGCTTATGTTGCAGCTTGCTATTTGAGTATTTCAAATGAAAAATTCAGGTGAAATGGTGATGAAACTGACGTTATAGCAAGGGGGTATCAGTTATATTTTATGCACATGTGAATATAAATTTATTAAATTACTTTGTGCTATAAGTACCTATTCACGTTGTTCCAACGTGGCAGAGAAATATGCTTACGATAAGTACCCGTGCACATTGTTCTAATGCGACGGGAAAACCTGTGATAAGTACCTGTTCATGTTGTTCCAACGTGGTAGGGAAGTCTGTTGCTATAAGTACCTGTTCACGTTATTCCAACGTGGCAGGAAAACTTGTTATGATATAAGTACTTGCTCACATTGTTCCAACGTGGCAAGGAAATGCTGTGTCGTGCAACTCATGCATGCCTTTCTTGGCATGGTGGGAAGCTAGATCCCAGTAGCCCCTATCGCGGGATATTTGAGAGTAGAAAAGTTTGATAAATAAAAATGTGAAATGTCTAAGTGTTTGAAAAAGGAAGGTACATACATATGATTATTCATGCTTAGCTCATTCATCATACTATATGACAATTACAGTATGCTTACCATGCTTAGCTTAGTTGTTACCTGAATCTTCATAGCA
Organism: Cymbidium sinense; assembly: GCA_021442155.1. NCBI lineage: Eukaryota > Viridiplantae > Streptophyta > Magnoliopsida > Asparagales > Orchidaceae > Cymbidium > Cymbidium sinense. Next base: position 10,586,687 of record CM038230.1, read on the forward strand.
TATGATAATTACTTATTTAAAGTTCAAATTCATTTTGCCTAAGTGGTGATTATGTCATATGAATGGGTGAAAAATGAAAATGTGACACTCAATGTATGGAAAGATACAAGTGCATGTCATATGTCATTTAGAGAAACAAATGGCAAGGGCTTCATGATAAAATGCTTAAGTGAAATAATTCAGTATGCATATTCAAAGTGTTATCTTATTTTGTTCAATTTGAATGCCTTTAATATGCAAGTTAAATGAAATCTATGACTTTATGAAGCAATGTTCTTTTTGCTTAACCATTTGATTCATGCAAATACTTGAAAAAATCAAATTCATACTCTACAAAATGCATGCTTGTTTTATTAAAGAATAGACACATGTTTGATTTATGATAAGTGGTTGAAAGAACTAAGCCTATATCATCTAGAATAGACAATCACTTAGTTTGCAATGTGCATTCATATTTTTATAGAACAGAATCTCACTTGATACATGCAAGTACATGAAAGAGTCAATGCATATCGTATAGATAAATCTATACTCGTCTCATGACAAATAGTTGAGACAGTCAACTCGTGTCTTATAGCCTTATAGAACAGACCTCTATTTGATCTATGATAAATATTTGAAATGGTCAAATTCATATTTGACAGAACAGATCTATATCTGATTTACAATGTTAGGTATCAAAGCCTATGCTTATAATTCGACATCTATATCATGTCAAACATCAAAAACTTTAATTTAGACATTCCAATGTCCATACAATATTTTAAAAAGAAATAAATACTTGTATGCATGTTGAAGTATTCAATAGCTTAAATGCTTAAATAGACATATGCAAGCAATCAAATGAAATGAAAGAACAGATGTTATACATCCCGGTTTGGTCTTAAGACCGGGTCCGAGTTAACAAAACCTAAAAATTTAATGATGCTATTATAAATCTTAAAAGTTAATTCTGTCATGAAATGACTAAAGATAAATCTATAGGCATCATTGTTAATGTAACCTCTCAAATTCAAGATCATAAGAAGAAAAGTCTCAAACCCGGTCCTCTAAGTATAATCTAGAGTTGACAAGGTTTGGAGAACGATAGATCTTGAAATAATTAATCTAGATCCGATCTTCTGCAAGAAAATAATCAAAGTTGGTGAATCTTTCCCCATTGGTCTTGGACCGTCTAGTTAACCCAAAATGACATATTAAAACCTAAACTTGCAAATTGAACCTACATTTCAACTAGATATTTAATGTCCATACAATATTTTAAAAGAACATATACTCGTATGTATGTTGAAACGTCCAAATAATAGTGACATGTGCAAGTTAGATATAAAATAAAGAACAGATGCTACACTTCCCGGTTTGGTCTTCGGACCGGGTCTGGGTTAACAAAACTCAAAAATGTCATATTAAAACCTAAACTTGCAAATTGAACTTACATTTCAACTAGACATTTAATGTCCATACAATATTTTAAAATAACATATACTCATATGTATGTTGAAATGTCCAAACAATAGGGACATGTGCAAGTTAGATATTAAACAAAGAACATATGCTACATAATCCCAATTTGGTTTTCAGACCGGGACCGGGTTGACAAAACCTAAAAATTTGATGTTATAAGAATTTCAAATTAATAATATCTGAGAAGCTAATTCTGTCATATAATACAAAATATGAATCAACTGACATAGCTTCTAAAATTCAAATTCTTAGGAAGAAAAGTCCCAAACCCGATCCTCTGTTCAAACTAGAGTGGACAAAGTTTTGAAGGATTATACTTCTTGAGATAATGAATTTAGACCCGATCTTCTGTAGAAAATCAGACAGAGCAGACAAGGTCTATCAATTGATATTAGCCCTATGATCGAGAAGGGTAATTATAATTAAAATTTCAATGATAAATGATCATATATTCAAATCTAAAATCAATCATAAAATGATCAAAATTCAAAGAAAATAATAAATAAATAAATAAATATGAAATGAATCATTTAAATTAAAACTTAAAAATAAAAAAAAAATCAATCCACCCCTCCGCAACTGCTTATCTTCGGGTGACAAATTAAGAAAACTTTTGCTCACAAAGAGCCAATATCAAATTAAATACATAACTACCTTCACACTCAAATATTCCTAAAGCCGTGGGGCGTGGCCGTCCTCTGTCCATGGTTTTCCGTGATATGGCACCACATAAATGGCGGTCATGACCTGAGCCCTCTGACCAGGTGGTTCGCTGTAATATGGCACTACTAAATTACGGTCCGGTGCGCATTATGTTCCCCAACTGCTCTTTAGTCTATGTAATGTATTTGTATGTTAAAGGTTGACTTATATTTGTCCCCTTAAACTCCACCCAGTGCAAGACCTTTGTGAATCCCTTGTCGTCAGTTGGGTGCCTCCCTCTCCTGGACTAAGGGACTAGCCAGATAGATGGGAAATTTCCTCACAAAAGTTTTAAGTTAAAATAATAAATTTTAAGTTCTAAAATAATATACTTTCTTCTATATACGAACCAGATTTGAGGAGTAATTAATGCTTTATAACCCGGATATAAAAGTTCTCACCAAATGAGAACAAAATTTTAAATTCTTCCGCTACTTTCATTTACCCTCAGCCTTTCCTCCTCAGTATGATAAAGCAAAAATGGATTTTAGGTTAAATATGAGAATAAAATATTAATAGCTCAAACATTGAGATTATAACTTTTCAAAGAAAGAAAAATTATAAATGAGATGTTTATAGTTCTTGAATAATTTAGAGAAAAATTTATTTTGTGTTTAAATAACATGTCACCAAATGAAACTATTTATTGAGATTTATCCATATAATACATGATATATAAAGAGTTGTTATTCACAAGGGGAATTCCTCAAGGACCTACAAAATTGATGGCAATGCTTGAAATGAAAGAGATCAAAGAGGGAATCTAATCATAATTGAAGAATTCATAAGCAAAGAGAAAAGATTCATATGAAAGATGGGATATACAAAGAGATTTTTATCTAGCTATGCAAGTAGGGTGGGGAAGTAGACCTCCAACCAAAGCTAGAGGACAATAAGTATAAGGCCAAATAGATTAGGAAATAATATTAGGGAAAAAAATGAGGAATTCTCTCCTAGATAACTTAGAATGTAACTTCTCAACTTTGCTAAATATTTTTATTTTCATATATCACTTAAAAAAAAATTCATTTACAAGCTAAATTAGCAACTATTGGTCAAAGAATTATAGATATCATTGAAATATGCACAATTCATATATTTAAAAGAAATCTTTATGTATTGACACTGAGAAAGTGATTAAGATAGATAGCATATATATATATATATATATATATATATATATATATATATATAATCTCATCTTAAATGTGTATTACACCAATCCCTTTTATGTGTACTTATTATTATTTTTTTAAGCTTTATGTTGGATAGTATGATAATATTCTAGAAGAAACTCAATCACATTTTTTAGTCTCCTATTGCATATTTATACTTGCATACATCAAATAAAAGAAAATTCAGATGTAAATATTATATTGATCGTCTAGAAGTTTGCAAGATTCCATCACCAAAATATATAGTTTAAGGCACTAAAAGCTCAAATTTGACCTTATGTAACCACCTTATAGATAATAAAGAGTTCGTCTGCTAAAATCATCTCCCTTAATTAACTAAATGGTGATCTATGAGGAAGCCCTTTCCTCTTCCTGCTTTTTGTCTTCTTTGGTAAGATATCCTGGCCATCTTTTTGTTCAGAACTATCACTCTTTTCTTCAGCAATCGCTCTACTAGAGCTTCCTTTGCTATGTATGGAGTCCTTTACCTCAAGAGTTGGTGAGATTTCTTGACTATGATCAAAGCCTTCATCACCAGGCGTATTAGAGCTACTCGTTTCTAGGCTCTCAAATTGGCTGAGCTTGACCTCCGATTCATCAAAGTGAAACAATATGCTTGATATGTCTAACCCCTCCATCACCACATGCTCCACCTGCAATGCATTTCCAAAGCTTCATTCCCTTATATCACTATCCGTATATATATATATATATATATGCATGGATAGGGGCAGAATGGGAAATTGATGTTTGAAGGATATTGACCGTTGGGAGTTGAAATTCAAATAATTACCTTGCAAGTGAGGCTGCAGTACTGGAATGGTTCTTGTAGAACTCTGCCACAGCGAAGGCAAGTACTCTCTGAGGACTTGGTCGAGGGCCTGATTTGACGCCTCGGCTTCAAAAATATTGCCTTTACAGTATTTGTAGTATATAGCTGATAAAAAAATTTAACAGAATGTTAAGAAACACAATCGAAATTATTATCTTTTTAAATTCATTTAATATAATTTGGTTTTTTATAATAATACTAATTGATATATTAAAATCATATATAAGTGATATTGAAATAAATTCATATATTTGGAGAAAAAAAAATGAAATGAGGAGTTATCTACCTGTATTAAGGAGCAGTCAATGAGCTGTTTGAGATCGTCTAACCTGACTACTTCTGTGTATGTGTGACGCCTAACCTGAATTTAATGTAGGAGAAATAGTTAAAATCACTAATATAAGAGAGAGAGAGAGAGAGAGAGAGAGAGAGAGAGAGAGAGTATTCATCTTAATTATAATTAACATTTTATAAATCAGCAGAGAAGAAAAATAAAATCAACAAGAGACAATTTTTTTATATAAAATCTAAAAAAAATATTATGAATGCATATCCTATTGAGAAGTCATTTAAAGATGATATTAATAGTGTTGCAAATTAAATTTTCTCATAAAATTTATAATTTATTTCTCTATATTAATTTATCTTATAAATTATTGATTAATACAAATAAAAAATGAGAATTTTGAGACCAAAATCATAAAAAAAATTTAGAAGAAAATTAATGAGTGTTATGGAAGAGAAATAGCTGAAGTTTTTAAATATTTTGTTAAAAAAGATATTTGAATTGTCATATTTCAATGAGTATATTATGTTCTTAAATTTCTTAAATAAACTTCCAATTTATAAATTTCTTATAAATTGCAGAAATTTTCAATTTTTTTAGTTTGTTTAAATTTGTCCTAAATATAAATTGATAAAAGTAGAATATGTTCATAATAATAGAGTTGAATATGGTTTAGAAAGAAGAAAATTGAATATATATATATATATATATATATATATATATATATATATATATATATATATATATATATATATATATATATATATATATATATATATATATATATATATATATTTTCCCATCTTTTAACACTGTGAAATATGAGAGACCAAATATAATAGTAAACAAAATTAGTTTGATTGATAAAATATTTATCATTTATTTTAAAGATCTTAATATTTATTGTATTCTAAATATAAATTGGATTTTAATGGTTTTTTTAAGAAATTAAATTGGTAGGTTTTAAGATTAATAAGGAGAGATATGTAGAAAGAGAATAAAAATTGGCAAGCTATATGGTGCATGTGTAACAATATGGATTTTGCAAATCTTATAAATTCGAATTTAATAAATTTAAAAAGTTAAATCCAAAAAAATATTTGTTTTTTACCAAAAATTAAATTAATAAAAATTACAAAAAAAATTTTAAAAATTTTTTATCTTCAAATCGCCTAAATTCTTTATTGATAAGGCTTATTCGAGTCTAAGATTTAAGTTTAGTCCACCAATTTTTTGGATTTATGAAATCTTCAGCAAAATAAATTTTTAAATAATAATCAAGAGCTTATTAGTCCTATTGATAAGAGCTTTGAAAGTTATTGTCAAGATTCTGAGTTTAAATACAGCCTACACCTACAAGCAATCTTAGCCTAGTGATTGAGAACTTATCAATTCAACCAAGAGTTCTTGAGTTCAAAACTTTCGCATGTGTTGCGTGTTTGTTTGTCATTAAACTGGCTTAAATATCCTTAAAAAAATACCACCTATATCATAAATAAAGAAAATGAGATTCAAGAAAAACTAATTAAGAAATAGATGAGCAAATAACATTTATTTTTATTTTTCAACTTTTTGTCTAATTCATATTTTCTATGATTTTAACATTAATTTAGAACAGTGTATCATAACACCAAAGAAACCAGCTAAAGACTTTATTAACTACAACGTTGCTACTCCAATTCAGTGGTTATAATGATTCACCACTATGCGATTAAAGAATGCATGATTATAATGCAAATATTTATACAAGGTAAGAATATTTCTAGTAGTGTAAGGTCCATGGCACTATTATCATAATCCAGTTAATCGATTATTTTGTTTCCACCCATATACTTTCGGGGTTATTTTTAAATTAGGCATAATCCTAATCATAATTAACAGTTTAGACACGAAATTTTTTTTAAACAAAATAGGCCTAGTCTTTTCGTTGACTGAGCGTAGAGTGTGTCGCGTTTAGTCGTCCATTTAAATGGTTTTAGAGAGAGAGAGAGAGAGAGAGAGAGAGAGAGAGAGAGAGAGAGAGAGAGAGAGAGAGAGAGCAGGGTTTTATTAATTTTTTAATTAATATAATTATTTAAAATATTTAAAATATATAATTTAAAAATATTTTTTTATAAAATATTTAATAACTAAATATTTATATATTTAGTTATTAATTTTATTTATTTATATATATATGATTAAATATATAATTTAAAAATATTTTTAATTATATATATAAATTTATAAATTTATTTAATAATTTTTTTATTAATTAATATAGTTATTTAAAATATATAATTTTTATTAATTTTTGTTAATATATAATTTAAAAATATTTAAAATATATAAATAAATAATTTTTAATAAATAAATAAAGGAATAAATTATATAAATATTTTATAAATTATATAAATAAATTATATATATATATAATTAGTTATTTATTTATTTAAAAATATTTATTTATTTAAAATATATAATTAGTTAAATAAATAAATAAATAAAAATTTAAATTATAGAAATATTTAGTTATTTATATATATATATATATTCCTTTCTTTATTTATTTATTAAAAATTATTTATTTATTTATTTTTTTATATTTTTATATTTTGTTGTTATTATTATTATTATTATAGACTTATATATATATATATATATATATATATAATTACTTTATTTATATAACTTATAAAATATTTATATAATTTATTCCTTTCTTTATTTATTTATTAAAAATTATTTATTTATATATTTTTAATATTTTTAAATTATTTATATTACCCAAATATATAATTTAAATATAAAAATAACTAAATAAATTTATATATATAATTAATAAAAATTTTATATTTTAAATAACTATATTAATTAATAAATAAATTATTAAATAAAATTATAAATTTATATATATAATTAAAAATATTTTTAAATCATATATTTAATTATATATATATATATAATTAATAACTAAATATATAAATATTTAGTTATTAAATATTTTATAAAAAATATTTTTAAATTATATATTTTAAATATTTTAAATAATTATATTAATTAAAAAATTAATAAAACCGCTCAGTCTCTTTCTCTCTCTCACGGTGCTTCTTAAAATCACGGAAAAAAAAAATTAAATTCTGCCATTAGTTCGTTTGATGAAAGATTGGCGCCAACGTGGACACACTTCGACGCTAGTCGTCCGTCAAATGGATGACTAGGCCTATTTTGCTAAAAAAAAAATTTTTTTGTTAAACTGTTAATTACTATTAAGGTTAAACCTATTTTAAAAATTTTGCCTGTACTTTCTCGTTCTCGGAAAGAGAACAAAAGGATTTTAATAGCAATGCAGCATCGATCCCGAGCTCATAAAAGAACGCAGAAGGGACGAAGAGAGAGAACGAGAGAAAACGAGACGCGGAGAAGTGAGTACAAAAGGAACCTGAAGAAGCGGGTGGGAGGGGTGGTCGGGCACGCAGTTACGGCAGAGGCTGCTGCAACAGCGGAGGCAGAATATGTTCTTATCGTTCCTCGTCTTGTCCTCGTGGGTCTCGCATATCGCAAAGAATGTTTCGTCTATCAGCCCTCTCAGCCAGTTCGGCAGCTCTCCCCATTCCCCCATCTCTCTCTCTCTCTCTCTCACTCACTACTTATTTACAACAGCATTTATATCTCTCTTTCTATCTCTAAGAATCTGAAACTTTCTCTCGCAGAAGGGCTTTGAATAATGGTGGGAGGGAAGAAGGGAGGAGGGACAGGGTTGAGCCTTAAGGAACCAACTGCTGCTTTTTATAGGGCATGAGATACAAAGAATAGGAAAGCAAGGCTCCTGTTTCATGCTGTTCTTCATGTTTTTTGTGATATATTGTTGACAAAAATAGATAAATAATAAATGTTTTCATTTTAAATAATATATAAAGAAAAAAATAATATAAATTAAAAAGTTGACATCAAAAATTTATTAAATTATTTTAAAGTTTTGTTACAGTTGGGCTAGTTCTCTGAATTTAGGATTTATTTAAGACAATTATTATTATATGAAAAATATAATGATAAAATTAATGAAGAAGTTATTGCTAAAAAAAATTATGATAATCAATACAAATTTTATTTATGTAAATAAATAATCATAATTTTATGTAAATCACCATATATATATATATATATATATATATATATATATATATATATATATATATATATATTTCAAAACTAAATAGAAAAGAGCTATAAAATTGGGAAATACATATCAAGATTTTTATGTTACATATTTCTTGATATTTATAAAACTAGCACTTTTCCTATGCAAAAAAATATGCATTTCACTTGGAAAAAGTAACCAGGGTGGTATTTTTGATGTAATAATAAAAATTTAAGTGTTATTTAAGTAAAAATTAAAATTTAAGTGTAAAATATATAAATGCATAAGAATTGTGTGGTATGTATGTAAATTCCCCAAAAAAATTATGCTTAGCTATGGAGCAAGTGATTGGGGGATTTATCTCCTGCTTTGTAACGCCTCACTAACACCTAATTACTAATGTTTATGATTATTCCTTCATCAACGAAAAAGAAGTTAAATAAAAGATACATATAAATAAAATTTTCGAAGGTGAACAGACTTATTATTTGCAAAATTATCAGATGATTGTATAATATATAATTTTATGTTAAATACAGATCAATAATTATTAAAAAATGACATTAAAAAGTCAAAGAATAAATTGATTATTTAGATGCAGCCGTTTTATTTTAAAAGTATATATATATATATATATATATATATATAAAAGAAAGGTTTCTTCTCATAATCTAATCTTTTTTAAAGAAAAAATTACATACATATCACATAATTTTAATAACACATAATTTTAATGCATTTACATTTCTAACACCTAAAAAAATTACAAATATAACATTTTTATTTTCTATGCATGAAAAAATATATTTCACTTTTTAAAAAAAGCAATATGATATTATTTTTGATATAATATTAAAAATTTAGATGATATTTATATAAATATGAGATTTTAAGTGTTTAATATATAAATATATAAAAATTATATGACATGAATAAGTGATGGATTAGAACTTGTTCATGATCATTTTATTAACTAGTAGAACAAATTTCAATACTTTTGTAAACATTTAATTACTAAATGAGCAAACTGAAATAACTTATTATTCAATTTATTTATATTCCTGAATAAAATTATTTAAAACTAATGAACAAAGAGGTCTATTAAAACTTATTTGTGAACAATATTATTTAAATTTTTTTTAGAGTTAATAAACTTTAATCAATACAACTCATATATATTTTTCAACAAGATGCTCATAATCTCAATTAAAATTTAATTGAAATATATTTATTTCATTCAACAATCTCCTCATTAATAAACTCAATAATTTAATTTAAATCAAGCTCATGAATAAACTCAAAATAAACTTGAGCTCGAGAAGCTGCAACTGATGCTTGGAAGAAATCTGGAAGCCGGTGGAATCATCTGTAGAAGATAGCATGCCGCAGTTGCTCTTGTATCCTGCTTACAGGTGACTGGAATTGGAATAGAAGAACACTATATTTTGTAATAGTTGTTCCAATGGAACTTTGTTGATAACTGAGTCTATTTATAGCAGTTGCTAAACTATTGGAAATGCTATACAACATAAATGGTCGGATTCCATATATATAAAGAAACACAAATGATCAGGAGACTAAGATATGCTCATCAATTTTGAGAATCCTAAAAATGGCTCAGTCCTTCTGAGCACCTTGGCCAAAGTGAAAACCTTAACCACCACCACCAACAACAACAACAACAAGCCTTAATCCCACTGGTGTGGCACATGAATGAATCATGTCTCCATTGTGTATTATGTCAAATTCTCATTTAAATCAAGTATATTAAGATCATTTTATACAACCAAGTCTTTAGTCTCTACCTTTCTTATAAAGGCAAATCTAATGATCTACTCTTCTAATCGTATTAACGGCCGACGCTTTATATGGCCAAACCATCTAAGATGACTCTCCCTAATCTTATCTACCACTAGAATTACTCCAACTTTTTCCCGAATATACTCATTTTGCATTCTATCTCCAAGAGTAAAGCCACTCATCCACCTAAGCATCCTCATCTCTGTAACATTTAACTTAGTCTCTTTTATTAGCCAACATTCTGCACCATAAGTCATTACAGGTCTTACCACCATCTTATAAAATTTTCTCTTAAATTTAAGTGAAACTTTTCTATCACAAATAATAGGCCAGATGCATTCCTCCACTTCAACCATCCAACTTGAATTCTACTAATAACATCTTCATCTATTTCACCATTATTTTGAATAATAGAACCTAAATATCTGAAACATTCACTCTTATTAAAGTGAAAACCTTAACCCATAGAAAAAAATCAAATAGATATCATAATTTTGATCAAGATGAGTATCGAATATATTAAATTTATTTTAAGATTAATATATATGATTAATTATCTATATATTGCAATTATTTAAATAAATTTAATGACTTAAAAAATCATCATTGCGAACTTCTATGCAGAATAACTTGATACAAACTTTTTAATTCCACAAATACTGATCGGCAGGCAACTTACGATACATACGAAACTTCTAAAGCGCATTAAACCATATATTGACAGCATCGGTTAAGAAAAACAATACACAGATTTTACAGGTTACCGTTATCTTCTCTGGATTAGCTGAGAAGTGACTACTGGATGTGTCCTCTAATATGAATAATGTTCGAGGCGCTGACAAAGAAAATAAAAGAATTTTATTTTGACTGATTATGAAGATAATACAATAGAGAAAGACAGCAAATAATCAACATTATAATGGTCAGGAACATTTCGTACATGTACAAGTTCAAAATATCTGATCTGAAGCAATAATGTTCCTCTTTATAAAGATAAAACAGAGAAGGCGAGGGAAATAGTGTTAAGAAGTATAATATAACAATCCTTATACTAGTAGTCACCAGATCTCCTCAACAAAGAGTTTCCACATTCTAATCCTTCATATGATTATGATTTGGTCAGCCCTTCCTGATAGGCCAAACAAAAATCATTGTCGGCATCATTAGATCAAGTTAAGATATTAATCATAATGCAAAAAAATGTTTAAAATTGCAAAAAGACATTTTAATTCAAGTACAACCACTATTTCCTTCACCAAAAGAAGTGTTGGAAAACTAGATGCCTTCGTCCTAATGAAAATTCAGGTTAAAACCCCATAAAAGTAGGAAATGGACAAATAGCAGAAGAGAGGATCTATTTTTTTTTTAGTTGTAAACTATGTGAAGCAAAATTAACATGAGCGTCACAAGCAAATTCAATTACAAGACACACACATCTATCTACCAAAAAAAATATCATGTGCCCACCCAATTTTCTATGGGAATTGAGTAACAGCGGCCATGGTAGATGTGGGTTGCACATTTTCTACGTGTTTTGAGAAACAAAGACCATGATATTTCCCCTGCATGGCTAAACAGTGCAGGAACATTGAAAAGCAGGAAAAAAAAATTGGCTCATCTTTTTCCATAATTGCATGCTTAATACATTCTGTTGGTGAACATTGTAATTAGTTGAGTAAATCCTTTCATCTATACATGGATGATATGAATTCTTTTTTTTATTGTTATGATAATATAAATGTTTTTTTTTTCTCACATTATCAACAGATTAATTTTTATTAGATAATCATTAGATGATATGTCTAGTGACAGTGTGGTTAATCAAGGATTTATCTTCTCAATAAAAGTTATCTTAAGCACAGCTTAGCTTGAAGGCGAAAGTTCATGAAGCCTCATAGGCAGAAGGTCAACAGGCTAATCTTTGCAACACGCATCAAGCTTGATTCAACGACAGGCTTCAGCCTCCTAACCTTTGATGCTATGCATTCATTAGTTTCTCCAAACCAAGAAAACAATCGGATAGCTGCTAATGAGATTAGCAATGTCAGGATACACATTATTACTGACGACTTTGATGACTTATGAATTGGCAGTATTTGGGGGTTGGACTTCTGGCAGAGGCCACCTAAGGGAGGAATTCAGAGAGCAATTGATCCTGAAGACAACAATGGTCCAAACCCCTCTTGCAATCTCTTGTATGTAAGCAATAAAGCAAAATATTGCAATTATAAAATCATTTTTTTCAATTAAAATTTGTAAATTTCAAGACCAAAGATCGAGAAGAGGATGGGTAGTAGTGCTAGTGATGTAAGAGATCCATGCTATTTTAATGAAAATTTCAAAGAGAGTAATCATTGTTTTCTAATCAATAAAGATCTTTCTTCTTCTTTAAGAAAAAAGGATCAAATTGTGTTATGATAGTATAAATTAGGTCATTATAGTTTTTTTTATCATAGAACTTATTGCCTTCATTTTTGGTAATAAAGATATTTATCAATGTAAAATTAATCTACTTTTAAATAAAGACCTTATAATGTCATCAAATCTTTTTTTCCTTGTACGTAAAAATATCTAGAAACCATCCAAGTCTCCAAGTCTTAACTTCAAGTGGTGGCTTATTGCCTTTATTGATGATCAAATCTGTGTGTACTGGCTATACTTATTGAAAGATAATTCTAATGTTGAACAAACCTCCAAAAACATCCACGATATGAATAAAATCCATTATCATATTGAATATCAAATCCTTTGCTCTCTGATACAGGTACGGAATGTTTTAACTATATATTTGGAAGATAACTAAATCAGAATCGTATTATTCATCAAAAGTTTTTTCATCCTAACACACTTCAACAATTAATTTAGCTGAATGAAAAATAGACATCTATTAGGTGGCTAGACCCATTATGTTCACCAAAATAATCCTATATATTATTGGGATGATGCCATTCCCATAGTATGCTGCCTTATAAGTCATTTTCCTACTAATAAACTTAAATTCAAAGCTACAATCATCATATTTTCCAAATGGTTTCCTTACCCATATACTATTTCAAGTCTTTCACTAAAAGTTTTTTATTGTACTGCCTTTGTCCACAATCATGAACCTAATAAGAATAAATTTAATCCCAAAGCCATAAAATTTATCTTTTGTGAGTATAAGAAAAACAGAAAGGCGTACAAATATTTCTTTGAAGAAAAAAATATTTGTATCAATAGATGTCACACTTTTTGAGAATAAACCCTTCTTCTAAAAGAATTCCAACATTCCAATATTTGATGACTTTGAAATTACTGAAATTTATATTCACTTAACCACTCAACATCCTATAAACTGTGTTTACTATTGAAGGACGAATCCACAAATAAGTGAAACCACTCTACCTCTTGAATATTCTCATAATTCCTACCTAGACTTAATAAATTAACAAACTTTTCCTTCCTGTGATAATCATGAATAATTGCCCATTGCTCTAAGAAGAGGCCCACACATATGTACTCAACATCCTCTAGCAAATGTGGTAAGATACTATTTATCTTTCTCAATAAAAAAAATTCATCTCCAAACTAGTTAAGGTTCAAATTCCAAAGAAAATAGAAGAGGCCCTTAATAATCTAAAATGGAGAAAGATCGATGAAGAGGAGTTAAAAGCTTTGAAAGGTGAAAATTTATCCAAAATCCCAAGGACACTACCCATTTGGGTAAATGATATAGCATTATTGCGAAATATTGATATGATGTAACCATCGAGAGATATAAAACATGATTGGCTGCAAAAGGATTCACCCAAACTAACAAGATAGACTATTCCAAAACTTTTCCTCTTGTGGAGATATTTAACACCATTTAATTCCTTTTGTCAATGTTAGTCAAGCTTAACAAACTACTTTACCAGCTAGATGTCAAAAATATATTCTTGAATAGAAATGCAAATGAAGAAATCCACCTCACAGGATCAATAATTATTAAAAGACAAGCTTAGTTAGCAAATTGAAAAAAAAAATAATTATAGGCTCAGGCAAGTACCTCAAGCTTGGTTTGAAAGATTTATAAAAGTCAACAGGGATTCAAAGAGGCTCACTTTGACTACACATTATTCTACAAACACAAGAATAATAAGTCTACCATATTAATTGTATATATTGATAATATTATTATTATAGGAGAACATGATTTGGAGACATACTTTGAAAAAATAGTGGTACAATGACCTTAAACATCTAAAGTATTATTTTTTTCCACAATGAAAATCCCTCAGAACAAATTTGATCTCACAACCTGTCGACTAAAAACAAATTGGTTGACACTCATACAAATACTAGTATTAAATTGAGTGTTGTTAATATTAGTTGTCCAATGGATAAAAGAAAGATTCTAAAATTGATCGAGATAAACATCTATTTTGGCTCATACTAGATCTAACAAAGCTCTTGTTGTCAAATTAATAAGCTAGTTCATGCATGCACCTTACAAAGAACACATGAATGCTATTACTAGAATTCTCAAATACCTAAAAAAAAGCTCTAGAAAAAAAAAACTTCTTTTTCAAGAAATGAAAATTATAAAAACTTATGCTAATTGTATATTACACATATATGTCAATATGTAGGGTAATCTTGTCACCTGAAAAAAAAAGTGACAACAAGAAGCATAAAAGTAGATATAAAATCATTGGCCAAAGGATAGTGAATTAATCAAGCTTAAACCTGAATGAATGCATTCATTTGGCTTGAACTCTCCTAGTAGAGCTTACAAGAACTATCAAGACTCCTATATATTATATTGTGACAAAAATATGCTGTCAATATATCATACAATCTTGTTCATCATTATCGGGTCAAACCTGTGGAGATAAATTAAAACTTATTAAAGAAAAATTCAAAATGGATATCTAGACCATAATGCTGATAGCCTGATAAAAAGATTTTCTAGACCCCTACTTGAAAAATTGATCAACAAGCTTTGCTTTATTGGATGTGTAAAAACGAGCTTAAATTTTTGTCAAAAAGATGCTGTTATTATCTTCATCCTTCTAACCCCTATAAATCAATGATATTTGGGGGTTGGGTTCCTAGGGGGGTTCCTAAGGCTGGAATTCACGGAGCAATTACTCCTGGCAAACAACCAAAGTTTTGAGCGATAACTGCTGCAGCAACGGGGCATCTCCTTGACCACGGGTTGGTGACATGGTGCCAAACAGCCCATGGATTAATGACCTGAAGGCTGTAGGTGGTGCTATTTCGGTAGTTTATAATAAAATTTTAACCGTAAAAATTTCACTTTCTTTCTCAGTTGTGATTTATTTCTTCACATTTGTATCCATTATAAAACTCTGTAAATAGTGCTATATATATATCACCTACCCATAATATTGAATAACTCATGAATCAATTTAAGTTGTTGCAGGCCATTTTTTTATTAGTTATACCCATATTCATTCAAATTCATCATCCAAATCACAATTATACATACTAAGTAAACATCTAAAACTTTGGAAGGAGTTTTTTTATACATGCCACTAATGTGTAAAAAACTTTGTGTTGATTTGATCATGTTCTGCATAAATTGTAATATGAGATTTCTTATCAACTAATGTAAAAAAGGTTTCAATGGCCAAGCAAACAAAATATTGGATTCCACCAATAGATATCTAGCACCAACGAAAAAAAAAACTGCTGCTAATGATTCACTATAACAAAATGAGTACAAACCAACTTATCTATGACTAGTGTTAGACACTAAGACATCTCTGAAGCAATCATAAAAAAATCTCCCCCTAATACAATTAAAGAAAAATTGACTAGTCCATTCTTTTCACCAAATTGCATATCCAACGCAAACACCAAATTTATAACAAGTCATTTCTTGACTTGTACTGAGGGAATCATTAATCTCTCTATACGCTACTCTGAAAACTTTTATATATAAACATTGTAGAAAAATTCAACATTTTGACTCTTAACAAATTCCTCTTCTAAATATAAGAAACCAACAAATGTTATAAAGCCAACATAAGTCATGGCCATAAATGCACCATCTCAAATTTTGGATATTAATTTATGAGATATAAACAATTGTTAATCTCCAAACCTTGCTCTGACTATGGTTATGATTATACACAAACTTACCAAGTATATATCAACATCAAATCTCGCTATTTTTAGCATTTAATTCTTAAGTTTTCACTTCTCCCTCGCCCATCATCTTCTATTTCACCCTCACTTTCCCACTGCTTTCTTCTCTTTGTCATAATCATCCCATCCCTTAATCTGCAACGGTTGTAATGATATATAAAATCAATAGCTCTGCATGTTCAACCCCTACATCAATATCACTGCCATTTAGTTACACAAAGCATTACATTAGCACATTTGAAGGACTATATTCACAAAGATGCATGCAGCAACAAATAGGGGAAATAGAACCAACATTTTGAGGAATAGCAACAAGACGTGCAGAAATGCCTTGTTTAATAGACATTTTATACCATTGATGCTTCAGGAGCTATTTAGAAAATAGTTTCACTTAAAAAACACAGACAAATTAACAACCTCAACTGGACATGTTCCATCTTTAAAATGCTTTAGTTCAAAACCTGAAAACCAGATTCATAGGAATTACTTATAAAGTCCCTCCATTGTCTCCTTGAGCTTTGCCACATCAGCACCAACAATTTCCGAAGCTTTTTCCCCATTATGAAAGAATTGTATAGTTGGCTGCACGTAAAACAATTAGCAATAAAGTAAAACGAGGCAAGGTTTGAATAAAAGGAAATACAGAATGATCTTTAGATCCACCAACAAAACCAAACGCACCAAATGAATAAAATAAGAGAAGAAGAATCGACCAGAAAAGCTGATAATCAAGATCATCGCCATCCAACTTTATCCTATTCTACAGCTCTTTGGAAATCTTAAATAGTTTTGCCCAAACCCAAGTTCACAGAACTTTTGAGTACATGAATTAGTTGCTCGACATTTTAAATGAAAACAACCAAGAAATAAGACAAACCAATAAATAAAGAATGCAATGGAAAATATGGTGGGTGCTAATTAATCCGGTTAGTAATAGTCTGGCAATTGTTGCCAACGTCTTGAGTTTGAAATCCGCCTACATCCGAATAAAATCTCACTTTATGGACTTAGATGAGAAAAAAATGCAATGAAAAATGTAAAGAATCTAAGAAAACAGCAAGATATTTCTTATGAATCAACCAAAGTGGTACCATTGTCCAGAGAAAAAGTAGCATGCATTAGAAAAAAAAGGAAAATACTAGACATTCACTAAACTCTTAAATCATATTATTACAACCAACCAAGTCAAAGCATGGCAAAGTAAATGTGAATGAATGGCCACCGAAATTGATTGCCTCAAACAAACAAATTTCACATTTCTAATGTAGAAAATTGCACCTTCAAGTTGTAATATCATGAACTCTTAACGGCTAAGATATTGTTGCTTCAGCCTAATGACCTCACAATTTTATCCGTTTGGTGTAACTCCCCAAGAGGACTTTTAAGTAAAATGAAACCAAACTCTTAAACATTAAAGCATCAATGTAACAATTGAAATTTCACTAAAAACTTCAAAGTTTAGCATGTGGGCTCACTCATGGAATGGGTGACCCCCTGCAAAGTTACACCAAAGTGACAAAATATTAAGGTCATTAGACCAAAACATATAATATATCAATGGTTGAGAGTTCGGGTTGTTACAAATGGTTTTGGAGTGATGCACCAGTCGAAAGAAGGGAACTAAGTTACACAAGATAGTATTATGCCATAAGAGCCACCTCTTGAACCATGGCTGAAATAAAATGTTACATGTGGGAACCACCTCTTAAAGTTGTAGGAGAAAACTCTAGAATCATAACTGTCTGATTGATAATATATGTTAAGGATGCTAACAAGAATGTTAGTTAATTAAGTGAAGACTATGAAAGTGCCCTCTAAGTGAAGCGAAACTTTTAAACATCAAAGTGTGTTTTAATGTAATAATGATAACTTCAAAGTGTCCAAAGTAGTAGAGCACTGTTGGGATGGGTGACTCCTGAAAAGTTACACTAAAGAGACAATCATGAAACAATTAAGCCAAAGCAGATAATATCTCAATAATTAAGAATTTATGCTGCCTTCAAAAGTCTGCAAGAAGACTCAGCATTTCTATTCAAAGATAAGACCCTCTCAATACAACACAATAGATCAAACCCTCTTCACATCTTCAACCAAGCTTTTTAAAAACTCAATTTGAAGTGTGCTTCCTAAATGGTACGAAGCAATCAACCCTACACGCTACTTCCTCACGTGCAACGACTCTATGAAGCCAAACAATCAAGCTTTGAAACCTTCTAATCAAGTGTAGAAAAATTATATAAAACTTGTGCATATAATAAGGTGCTACCCTACGCTTGTTTAGTAGGCATCAAGATAATTAAAATCACAAAAAAGAATTTTGATAAACAAGAGATGATAGGATCAGTTGCTTAACTCTAACACAAAACAACCCATCTAGAAAATACAACCATAGGTATATACCTTGACTCAACAAGAGCATAAAAAATCTATTAATATTGATAATGATGTTAAGGCATTGCTAATGCTAATGCATATTAACTAATTATTTTACATTGAATATCTTCCATTAAAAAGTTTTATATATATATATATACTCAATATTAATACTTATGATGAATGAATTTAAGTTAATGTCACAATGATAATGTAAGTATTATGTATTAAGTTATTTCAGGATATTATTGTATTAGAAAGCTTTGGCTAAAAAATTGTAACAAAGGATAGTATGCGAATTTAGAGGGTGATATTTATTTAAGCGAGAAAGATGAAGATTTTAAATGTCCTTCTAAAAAAATAGCATTCACCTACTGATAATGGCTCAACTGAAATGATGTTAAGGGTTCCACTATGAAATTGTGAAAGAGGAGAGTATGATAGTTGAAACGAGCGAGTGAGAAGATGATCGAGAGAGAGTCCAAGCAAGTGAATAATATTTCAACTATATATAAAAACCAGAAAATCTAAAAATTGCATATTAGAATCTTGTTAAGAATTTGCATAAGAGTAAAAACAACATAAATTTTTATTGAATTTAATAAATTGAAAAAACAAATTATTAAATATAAATTATGAAAAACTTTAGGTATCATTAAAAATATTAATGTATTAATTTAAATTTTAATAACAATGTGATAGAAAATCTAATGTTATTTCATATATATTATGAATAAATATGAAAAGTGTGATAATCTAATCATAATGGCATGCAATGCATTAATCAAAGCCATTAACATAGTGCAAGGCTGAGTATTTAAATAAGAGTAAAGATTTAATTAAATTGTTAGAAAGATATTAATAAGTAATAGAATCAAACTATTATATATATATATATATATATATATATGTGTGTGTGTGTGTGTGTGTGTGTGTGTATTAAATAAAAGTAATTAATATTGATATTTCATATGAAAGAGATCCAACTAAAAGAGGTTGACTTTACGAGCTAAAGGCAAAGATATGTCACCTAAGATTCAGGTGGGTACTCTTTTTCTAAATTACAATGTAAATATTACTTCCTCTAAATCAAATGTATCACCTGATATTGATGTTAGCACAATCAAATATTATTGCAAGTTAAATATAATATATCTCTACTTAATAAACATAATAAAATAAATGCTATAGGTCTCTTATCATGTTAAGTTGATTATCTTATGCATTATTTTCATAAAAAGATATTAAATGACATAAAAAAATACAAATGAAATAAAATACATAGAAATATTTGCATGTGCATGTTGACAAATGAAATTCACCCTCTTATATTTACTAGCCGAGGATATTAATATATGTGCACATAAAACAATTGCTTGTTTATAGGTTTGGAAAAAAAATATTGTAACAAAAGTAACATAAATGGCATAATTAAATGATGCTCTTATGGCAGATATATCTTATAACAATGAACAAAAAAAAAAATGATATAAGTTTTTGTTTATGCATGTTATTACTATATTAAGAAATACTTCAGAAATTTTATATATATTTATCTCTGAACAAAATAAGCTTAAGAAAGATTTGATATTGATTCATTTATTTTGATAAGCATAAATGTTATTTTTTTATGTTAATATAACTTAAAGATGAGATGTATCCACTTTGTTGTATTGGTAACTCACAGTTTAACCAATATTTATAAGATAGAGTAAAAGAGTAAAATATTCATTGAACGGAATAAAAAGATTTTGTATATGGTCATCGTGCCACACATGCCTATTGATGCAAATACAAACCCTCTTTGAAAGACATGAGACTCATTTTTTATTCAAACTCCATTCCCATCCTTCTTTAACAACTTAATGTGATTGTGCATCAAACTTTACACGATTACAATAAGGCATATGGTATTTTCTAGAGTAAAAAATATAAAAGAAATAAAGAAAAACAACTAAAGGTTTAAATTAAATAAACATTAAAAATACAAAATATTTCTAAGAAAATATTAGGACAAATAAAATCAAAAGAATTGAAAATTCTAAATTGTTTCACAAATTACAAGATAAATCTAAAAACCATTCTTAGTGCCAAAACTTTCTCATAACTGTATCAAACGCACAATCTCCAATTTCTCACCGGTTGCAAGTCATATAAACATATAAAATTATAAAAAATATAAGAATAATAAATAAGGGAATAGCTATTGAGAAAAAATTCAGGGACCACAAAAACCCAGTCTTTCACAAGCAAATGGAAGGAGTTGTTAATGTCCATGCATTAGTAGCTTCCAAAACTATTAAAAAAAAGATTATAAGTTCCCCCATCCTATGATTAGATAACCCTTTTTAATAGCAATTTGAGGATTGATAATACAGTCATAAATACCACAAAAATATGTTCTAATACATTTGTTTAAGGCCCTCAAGGCTTTTCATGTCAAAAACTCACCAAACAAGAAAATTCTATGGGCATTACTACTTGTGAGGTATGATCATAAGCACCCAATCTTTGGGCTTCTCCATAATGAAGTGGAAAGTCCTATTTCAAAGCTTGATCCTTTGCATATGAGGGTAAATTAGACAAGGCCCATAACTCAATAATTATCCAAAGTTAGATTCTATACATGCAAAAAACAAAGTGATAGGACTAAGCCAATAATCATTCAAGTCTCAATCCACTACATAGACGGGATTGAATAGGCAGCCTATAGAACAATAGTTGTTCAAAACCTAATCCTCTATATACAAGTGTGAAATAAAAAGCTCATAATTCAATAATTGTTTGTGGCACAATACTTTATGCACAGAGTAAAGTTGGCAAGGTCTGTTCTCAATGGTTTTTAAAGTTCGATTGTCTATACAAAACTGACATAGTTGGCATGACAAAATATAAGAAGAAAAAGATAGTAACATATGTCCAAAATAAGCAATGCAAGAAAGGCATCTATGTCGGCCTCAAGTGACATGTCAAATACTGAAGATCCTTGAAATAAATAAAATATTTACAAGCCAAAGATAAAACATAAATTAAATACACAACTAATTTGTACATTCTTGTCTTGATTTGCATGCCAATATACCAAGATCTCTAGGCCAAATTGAGACAATCAATTATAGCCCTCTAAACTATACTCTTTTAGATTGACTATACAAAAAAAAAAAAATCAAATTCAAAAAAGTTGTCGATCCACCATTAAAAATTCAAGACATGTTTGTGTAGGCTTTTATCCCCCATGATGGCATGATTATTCTATATCACAATTGGATTGGTTACCAAAATCATTAAAGACTCCCACTATAAATCAAAAATCAAAACATCCTACCTTAATGACAAATAAGGGAATTAGAAGAACACAAACTCCGCACGAATTTTAAATGTTCAAAATGTAGAGCCCGTAGGGTTCAATATCTATAGCCAAAAAATTCCAAAGCTAATAAAACCTCTATTAAGTTGAGCTGAAAAAAAAAGATGAATGACTAGTTCACCAGCATAATACCAAGTGGAATAAAGGCTAAGATCTCAAAAAAACTAGTAGTCTTCATCGTAATAAGCCAAAAGACAACCATGCTAGATAATCCCCTACTCAACACGTTTGATGATTGAGCTAGCCTTCAAAAGTTTCTCTAATTCACCAAGATCCCATTAATACAAATAAGAAGAACCATATAACTTGATCGAATATATTAGCAAACAAGATCTAAACAGCAAATTCAAAGCACCCTACCTTAATCACGGGATCCGTTATTAGATTTCATAGCCTGTGTTAACAAAATTGATATCATATACATAAATCAATTCATCACCAGAATCAAGTTTGAGACCATAAAGATAATACTTCAATGTGCCCATATGATGGGTATGGTTAGTGAAAATCCTAACCAAAGAGAATTCTCATAATAAAAAAGCCCTCTTAAGACCCAAGAAAAAATATTTCAAATAGTGATGGGCTCATTCAAAATAAATCCAAATTAAAAGAAATCTACATCGTAAAAATGCCCTATGCCCCTCTAAACTTCAAGGAATGTATATTTCAATATAAAAATCATATGATGGGTCATTCAAGAAAAATAACAGCCAAAATGGTCCCTTCGAAGACTAAATTGAGATCAATTTTTTATCACTATTTCTATATGAGAGACAATTTTGAATCAATTTTATATAGCTAGGTACCAAATTAGAGAAATGAGATACTCTGTAACTAAATTGGCCACATACAAATAGTTAAAAGACCATATCAGGGTGTGTGTGTGTGTGCGCGTATACACATACATATATATATATATATATATATATATATATATACACACACACATATATATACATATATCTTTATGTGTGTGCGCACGCATCTGTATGTATATATACTATTTTATGCTCAGAGCAATCATCCATTCATACTCCACATTAGTTTGTCAAAAATGACCAATTTAACTCTAAGCAATGCTCACAAAAAGTTAATGCTATATCAAAGGTATACATATATTCACACTAGAAATCTCAAGCCAATCAAAAATTGGCACATGCCCTTGAGGCATTGATCATGTGCTTAACCTGATTGCTATTTTTATTACTGAAATGCAAGTAACTTCTCTTCAACAAAGTAAATAAGAAATCTAACAAAGCATTGCACAATTTTTACATTGACCCTTTTCTACATGATGCTTTACTTTCAAACATGCTCCAAGAAATTAGTACATCTGAATGCTTTAATACAAACATTATGAAGAGCAGATATTTCACCACAAATTATCATGGGTGGGAGAGCCAGTTCCTCATGCATGCGCCTACCACGCAGATGCTTATAGCATTCACCCAAATGTAAGCATGCATAAACTCATAAACATTAATGTTATAAAATTGGCATGTCCAATATCAATTTACATAGCATTTAATGATTAAATTTTGAATCAACTTCTAGATTTTCTCTGATAATAAGGTTTATTAAATGGCTTAACAAGAACCAAAACCCTTAGAATCAAACCAGATTGCATTATAAATACTAATAAAAAAGTGTTTCAAACTGTAAATAAATCCAATTAAATAAACTCTGATAATAAAATCAAAGAACATACCACAGAGAAAATCTGAAGTTTGCTTAATGTCCCTGTAAGGCCCTCCTGAAACCCAATTGTTTCCAAGTAATTCCATATTATATAAAGACAAAACTAATATATTTAAGTAAAATGAAAACTTTCTAGTTGAGGATCATTCTTTTAATTACATTCAAAATAAACCCTCTCTCATTAATCAGGGATTGTACACATCTAGTTGAGGATCATTAGAAGAAATGCGTATGTCCATGTACAGATGCTCGTATAATCAAAAGAAAATATGCAATTCCAAATATAAGCTGCACTCTTTAAGAAGACTCATTGTAGATCCGTTTCATTTACAAAACAGGTCACCAGGCTTGGAGAGATAAGAATTGAAGCATTCCTTCAACAAACCACGAAAAAACAATAGTATAGTTATAAAAAAAATGCATAACAAGATTACAAAAAAACACCAAGTACAAGAAAACTAAAACATAGAATACAAATCTTTCCAAACTAGGATCCCAAGATCTAAATGACTCATCAATGATTATTCAGGCATTCCGCCAACCACAAGAGGCTCAATTTTTCCTCAACTTCCAAATGCATTCATACCGAAAGAGTTTTAGAATAAAAGAAACGGTACATGCCTAGTAACTGCCCACTCATTTCGCAAAAATTTCTCCTCACACTAATGATGACCTCACTACCTATGCCATCAAACATTTCTCTCAATTAATTCCATTACCAAATAATGAAATAACGTCAGGAAAACCACACCATCAAACTAATATTATTTTGCAATTTAAGAAAAACGTATTGCTGATGTCAAAAATAAGTTACTAACAATAACTACTAGAAAATCATCAATGAGGAGAACATATCTAGATAAAGCAAGAGAACAAAAAAAAAATACAATAACCAACGGAATTCAATATTTCTACCTTGGGAGTTGTCTCATAAACAAGTGTATTTTTCAAATTTATAAATGGCGAGTGGCAATAATCCGGATGTCATTTTTAGATATAGAATTTTGTAAAGCTTCAAGTTGAATTGCCTCTGGTTTGCTACTGGAAGCACAAACTTCAGCTTTCATTTCCTTGTCATTTGTAAAGCATTTACTAGTGACCATTTCATATAAATTACAATTCTGATTTGTTGTTCCGTTGGGGATGCGAATGGACATGGATTAAATACAAACTAAAGTTACCTAAAAAAAATTTAGGATCCGAATAATGAGAAATCTTGCAATTATGAGGTACAAGTAATAATCTAAAACAAATTTTTAGGTTCTTAGCAGCCAGAAATCTGCAAATATGAAATGCAACTTGTTAAGCACTTGAATGGTTAAAGGTTGAGCAATGACTTGCAGATATAGGATGTGTTGAGGCAGGGAGTATAGTGGTGACAAGGTTGATGAGAAAAAGTTGGGACTTGAGATAGAAAAACCCAAAATAGAGTTTTCCCTTGAAAAATTATGAATCGAGTTATTTTTTAAAAGCTACAGACTACAGTAAAATGCAACTTTTTGATGTCAAAGCAAAAAATAGGCATATGATGCTATAAAATTTTAGTTCATCTTATAACCATGAAATTATTTGTGATCCTCATGGGAGTTACACATTATAATCTGCAGCTAGAACCTTTGGCTCGCTTGGTATAGGAATCAATTTGTTCTCCAGTTGTGTATGTCACTAGGCTTGTCAATGCAGCAAAGCTAAAGACCCCTTGCGGAACTTGAGTTATCATTGGTTTTGCTTTTGTTGATTAGTGAGTCCCTATGTGTTACTAATCATCGTTATTGCAGTCATTTCATTCATTAGCCAATAACATGCATATATAGCCACCACTTTATTTTGAAAGTAATAATAATGATGACGATGATGATATTTGTCACTTTTTATTCTTTGAAAACCATCATTAATAGTTCCCACCCTAGATGAAATAGATTGAACATCTAGTTGTAAAACTCACATCAAAATAGCCAAAATGAGAGATTATGAGAGCGTTCAAGGCATTCTCTAGAAGTGACACATTGTAAATCAATGCACTATAAATCTATGACCTAATCTAATTGTGATGAGAGGTAGGAAAGGGTGTACTAGAACATCAGCCTTAAGCATTATGCCTATGGTGAAAAAATTGGCAAGGGTGGGCTAGGACGTCACCCTTTGGTGACTAAGTCTAAATTTAAGATTACATTTACTACATGTAATTTGAGGGCTTTGAATGAATATACAAGATAATTGGTGGACACAACGATTAAAGGAATAATAAATATTACTTGTTTAAAAAAAAAATTAAAATAAAAAACATCACACATGCCAAGTGATCTATCATACAGCATATAAATTGGGAAGTGGTTTTAGGAGGGGTTAGGTTTGAAATCCCCATTATTCAATTTTTTTCAGCATTTGATCAATAATCTATAGTCCAAATTAAAACTCTCGGCCCTAATAAGAAACTGCACTCCTTATTCTAACTTAGATCTCTATTATCCCAACTTATCTCTCTACAATGATGAGAAGACAAACACTAAACTTAATTCCCTTTTCTCTTTATCTTTGTCCATCCCATCTTTGGTTATCGATATTCCAAATCCTCTGCTCGCCATTAGCAACGAAGACGATAAGATCCATTTTCTCCTACTCACTCTATCGAGGTAACAAACCCTAATAGTCTAGTACATCCAACCCTTTCATAGTTTGTTGAGTTAAATGTTTTACCATCAGCATTTTAAAAAAAATTACTACTTGACTAACTCTTTGTCTCTTTACTCTTGTTGCATTTCCTCATTGCTCCCAACCATAATTTTCAATCACTAGTGAAATCCAGCTTGAGGGCAAGTTACTTTGCCTATTTTTTAAAACTGGTTTAATAATTTCAACCTTAGTTTCATGGTCTCAATTTTTTATTCCTAAGATCAAAGAGATTATTTATATAATTTTAACAGAAAGATAATTTTAGCTCTAGTTCTGTAGTCTCTTTTATACAAAATGATTGAATATAAAATATATCATACACTTGTTATTTTCATCAATATGATTCTTGACATACAAAATCATTATTTTATTTTGCTGCAATGATCTTTGTTCTCGAGATATAACATGAGATATATCATACACTTTATTTAAAAAGGTTGATTCAATAGTTTCATGAGTAATTGTCAATAATGATTTTAGCTTATGTTTTCAATTATCTTTAATCTTTCAAATAAGACATCATTAACTTGATTCATTTTTTTCCTAAAACCAATGTCTACCCATTACCAACATCAATTTAGCAATAGTTCAAGTCAACCTCTAGCTAGCAATACGACTACTCGATTGAAAGTGTGAGTAAGGTATTTCAATAGAGGAGAACAATAAATTACTTAGATCGTAAGTTTTGGATCATTTTAACCATATTCCTTTAAACTAAAAAGGAAATAAAATACTATTGATAAGTAGAAATGTAACTCCTATGCTAAGTCATACATTAAACAAAAAACTCACTAGCATGAAACAAAGTCTTTATAACTTTATACATTTTATGTTATTGACAACCATGTTTGGATATCAAATCCTCAAGTTCTTACATCATTAGTACCACAAACCAATCATAATTTAGCTGATATGATTCTTCATTTGTATGATTTTCTAGACTCTAGTGGTCTTTTAGTCCCACATAAATGTAACTTGGAAGAAGCTTGTGTTAAATGCCCAAATTCCACTCATTAGAATACTAGAAAATGGCTTCCACATAGTATAAACTATTTCAAAAATAGCTAAAGATAATTTCACCATGCACAACACTTGATAGATTGGTTTGTAGTGAAAATTAAAATCATGCCAAGAACAAATAGTAAATTTTACAATCTTCATAACTTTATCCAAATTTTTATTACATATCTTTTAAATTTACCTTCATTTAATTTCTCTCTCCATAAAATATTCTTGCTGAGAGCTTATTGGATAGTATTCTTGAATGCTTTACTAATCCAGCCTTTGAAAGAATAATTGCTTAATGCACTAAAGACATATTCGTATAAAATTTTGAAACTCTATTGAAACTCATATAGGTTGGATCGCCTTACTTTTAGTGTGAAATTATATCATTTCATGAATTATTGAATATTATAAATCAAAAATTGGGTTATAACTCATGGTTAATTAGTAACAAATTTAAATGTAATTTACTTCCTACTGCACATCAATAATTGTAATTATTTAAATGTTTTATTGTGGTTCTTATTTTAGATTATATGCCCAATAACAAAAATAATTGAAAAGATAAAATGAGAATGAAATGACTTGCGATATTTGTTGAAGAAGTGATATGTAATGTTTTGGTCAATCTTTGGCCATAAACTTTTTTCTATATTTGTTGGGTTGCTTTTGTTGCTTCAAATGGTCCATAGTTTGATCCAACTAGTTTAGGACTCTATGTGCATAGTTTGCTCCAGCTAAGTTTAGTCCATAAATTACTAGAACTAATTTTGTTGTTTCAAAACATTGAATTTGTACTGTTGGATTGCTTATTTACCAATTTCAAATCATAGTTTGTCATTTAATTTACTTTTCTCTCTATTCAAAACATTGCAATTTGAAATTCATATTGTTGGATTGCTTATTTGCTAATTTTAATCAGTAGTTTGATGCTTAATTTTAAAAAGTTTATTATTTTTTAAATTGTTGAATTGATGAATTTGTAGTGCCTGTTGGTTTATTCACTAGCTTCTAATTTGTAGGATTGTATTTTAGCTCATTGAATAGCTGATATTTTTAATTATCCCTTTTTTTTGGTTCTACATTTCTATTTGGAGCCAAAAAGATTATTATTTGTTGCAAATTTGATTCTATATCACCTCAGTTTCTTGAGGTTCAGATTACAAAACTAAAACCTCAAATATTATTTTACCATTATTTTTATTGATATAACTTCATTTCATTTTCTTTTTTTTGGAGATTGATCTTCCCATGTGTGAATTTTCAAGTTGGAGGAGGAATTGCAAAAAAGATAGTGGAAAAAAAAAAGAAATTAGCTTGTTTAATTGCTTTACTATTTCAAAATGTCATGTTAGTTTATATGACTGCATATTTGTGCAGCATGGATTTGTAAATTTAAAAAGTTATAATTTGTGAGTTTGTATTAATTAAAATTAAAAAAGTAGCGAAATTACAATTTTAAACTTGTAATCACTGTTGTTTGTAATTTTAAATCAATATTTATGTTACTTATTAAATTAAAATCACAAATTATAAATTTCATTTGTATGTTATTATAATGAAATAATGTTATTTCTTGAATAAAATTTATTTTATTATAACTCTGAGTAAGCTCAATCTCTAAATAAGCTAGCACATAATCAAGCATATTCAATTCAACTAACTTGAAATCGTACTAACTCGATCCATGAATCTATTTCAAACCACATATTATCAAATGATCTAATTTCGAGCCAACATTGGCTCAACTCAAAATTGGACGAAATATATTAAATGTTGATAAGAAGATTATGGTAGAATGAATCCTAATAATATCTAAAGCCTTAACTATATTCAAGGAGTAAACCCCAACGTTCTAAATATTGGATTCACCTACTCGGGTGAATCCTACACGCAAAATTAAAATCCACTTTACCCTATGATTAAGACCATACTTCAAAGTGGATTAGCTTTGATTAAGTCACGTATTCTACTTGAGGCAGCCCATGAATACGACAATCATCTCTTTATCACGTGAACAATAGCCACTATGATAAGAAATGAACTCTCATGGGTTGAACCTCATGACAAAGATGCCCAATAGCATACAACATTTACCCAATATGCCTTGAAGCACTTTGAGTGAGCCTAATCTCATCTTGGATAACTAAATTAGACATTCTGATGTCTTTCAGTAATAGATAGTCAAGTAGTGAAATATTTGAAAGCACTCGATCAAGTGTTATGCCACTAGGCAAAATTTGATATAAATTAGTCAAATCAAATCCAATATACCTTTAGTGCTCTAATCTTTGAACTTCTAAACCATGATTAGAGCCATATTGTTCCCGTAAAGCCTTCTCTTTCTAAAAAAAATCTTTGGGTTCCACTTTGAAAGAACACTCCCTTCAACATACTACCATCCCAAACTACTTGTGAAATTTGATAGGAGGTAACTCATTACTAATCAAACTCCTTAGACAACAAGGCCTTCTGACATGTTGCATTCATAGAATAAGTTAATCAAGTTGACATGAGCCAAGGTTGACTAACCATCCCCATCTATAAACCTAACTTCCACGAATGATCTATAGTGCAATCATATCCTTGATCGATAGTATTCTCGAGCATCAAATACAAGATACAATTAAATATTGGAGCATACAACCATGAAAAACATATATCCCCTATTAAATAAAATGAACCTTGATCTCACCAAGTAGACAAGAAGAATCTCGAAAATAATCTAGCTTCGACATTTCATGGAGCTGAATACTTTTTTGTTAAAACTCCAAAAAACACGAAAAAAAAAGGATCACACAATTAGCTCATTAACGCATCTTAGAGCCCACGCTTATCATGTAAGGCATCATCTCTTAACAAAATTAGCTGCCAATAATCATGCCTTCAAACTCAAAATCATAATTTAACAATTCATATCAAAAATATACTTTAAATGTATTTATAAGAAAATATACCTAAATACATCCCGTTTAATCTTACATGTTCTAGTTTTCAATGACTATATGATGAATCAAGTTAACTTTATAGTGAAGTACCTACATATGCCAACTCTTATAATGAAATTGCCCTATTCTACTCTAATTAACTTTATAAAATGATTAAAAAGCTTGACATTACCCAATGATTTATCCTTAAACACCAAACCAAACCTCTCCTATTCTACATTTCCATAAATAATAAAGCATTGAAAAATGAAATTTATTCATATGTAGAAAGAAAAACATGAAGTCAGCATTGAAGCTAAATCAATCTATTAGGCTACATGATGAATCAAATAAATTTTAGAACAACAGAATCTATCTTCTTTGTTGTAAACTACATTTATCTTTAAAAAAAAATAGCTTTGTTCAAAAAAAATATATAAAATGAACCTAAACCATCATCTTATTATCCATACCCCAATTATTAAATAATAATTATAGACACCTAATCAATTCCAAAAAGCATTGTGGATGGACCATAATGAACATCTATAACCCATCTTTTCCATACATAAGATAATCCAAATAAAATATCTATTTCAACCATACATGTAATGGCCTAGTAATGCATAGCTTCTGACAAAGCTAAATGACAACTTAATATATACAAAAAAATAAATAAGTAAATAAAACAAAAAAAGATAATTTACATTATCTATTTATATATAGTTTCAACAAATTCAAAATTTAAACAAGAAACACCATTGTAAAACAAATATACCTCTTTTATGAAAAACAAGGCAGCTTTGAAAACAGGCCTATGATTCTTACCTGATCAATGTCAAGTTTGTATGTCGTGACATGTGGAAGTTCCTTGCTCAACTGTTCAACTACTGGAGATATCAGCCTGCCTGAAAAAGTTAGCAGATAATTACATGGAATTAAGATATATTCTAGACTTAAATTAGATTATCATGCTATCCAACTATAGTCAGAAATGTTTCAGTGAAAAATACATAAATTATGCAGCAAACTGATTTATAAAATTATAAAATTGTAGTGCTAAACATCATATATATAAAGGTGTTAAAATGCTATTAGTAGGAGCTATTGTGTGTACTACAAATATAAAAAGCAAAATTTTATGTGACACTCATTATTAGTGTGATTTGTTCTTGCATTACTCAGATAAAAGTTAGAATCTATGTATTACAGCAAAGAAATTGTTGTCATCTTTGGAACCATGTCAAAGTTGGCAGTTCTATATCAGAAACTAACCATATGATGAATATGCAAATACAAGCATGAAAAATCACAAATGAGCAAGACGATAAAAAACAACACTGTCACTCTCTATATCTTATCCCCTTTATCTAAGGGAATGAAGAAAACAAGGTAAATGAGAGTAGGCCAATAGGTAGGTTGGCAATGATGAATGCAAGATAAAGAATCAAGATCCTCAAATAAGCAAATACTCTGATAGTAATTAAAAAGGATCCAAAAACATAGCGAAAGAAATAATCACTTTAGGCTATTTGGCAACTCTTATTGATCCCCTCAACCAAATTAAGCATTCATTACTCAACTTAGAGAAAAATAGTTTAGTTGCTTGGCAAAACCCTAGGGATGCTCCACTAAGAGTGCTTGAATTTCAAGAAAGAAAGAAGAAAAGAGAAAAATAATTACATTTATGGTAATCCCATGTTAAAGAGAAAAAAGTATTCTCATTGGCTTGCATATAAAGAAAAAAAAAAACACTTAATAAGGCAACTTAGATAAATCCATGCTATCCCTAGTTTATAAGGGGAAA
Organism: Cymbidium sinense; assembly: GCA_021442155.1. Classification (NCBI taxonomy): domain Eukaryota; kingdom Viridiplantae; phylum Streptophyta; class Magnoliopsida; order Asparagales; family Orchidaceae; genus Cymbidium; species Cymbidium sinense. The sequence continues at coordinate 10,619,051 of CM038230.1, forward strand.
TGACACGATTTATACAGATAATCAACAATTTTCAAGACTTTTTGTATATGAGATATCATCAGAGAATTATAATATAAAGAATCATTAAAAAAACTGAAAGAGTAATGAGGTTCAAAAAAAACAGGCATGTACAATCTTAAAAAATCAATATGGACTGAAGTATTCCATTGAATGTAATGGTAATTGGTAAATGACCACAAAAGCTAATAGATCATCTTATGTCATACCAAAGCTCATAAACCCCAAGTAGTTGATGACAAAACAAGTACTTGAATTGATATACTACGTACCAAAGACCTGATAAAAAGTAAGAATTTGAAAATCAAACTAGACATTGAATCAAAAGAAGAGATTCAAGGTTAAACAAGATTACAGACTAGATATGGAGGTCGTATCTAGTCCACAAGGATGCAACAACGATAATAAACCTTTATCCTATTATGTGTAGTCGGCTACATGAATCATTTTCTCTATTGTGTCATATTAAGTATCTAATTATCATTTAATCTTGATGAACTAAGGTCATTTTTTATATATCCTAACCAAGTCTTTTTAGGTCTACATCTACCTTTCTTAACATAAGGCACATCTAATACATCGACTCTCCTAATGGATCGTCGGATGGCCAACACTTTATCTAGTTCACAAGGATGATGCACTAAATAATAAAATTATTTTAATATAATTTAAATGATGAAATAATGATATTTTCTTTATTTCAATATACACAATTCCAATCCAAATCATTTTACTATAGAATATTTTGAATATGATTCTACATAAAAATTTTGAGGCATGATATTGTACTTATTTTCTCTAATTTTAATTTAAATCTCTTATTTTTAGCTATCTAATCAAATAAAAAAGTCAATGTTTGATCACACTGCTCGGTTCTTCAAAAAATAATTCAATTCACTGATTCACCAATCCAACTGCTGATTTTGGTCTGTGCAATACATAAACAGCTTTGGACTTGGACCAAACCTACTGAAGGATTGGTTCACAGTTAAAATGTTCGAACAAACCAATTTGGTCTAATTTTTAAAACAATGATTAAAAACAAATTTCATCATTAACTTCCTAAAATTTCATTTGTAAGTTATGTGGTGCATCAAACCCTTCCCTTTAGAAGATTTAATTATCAAATAACAATAGGAATGTAGGTTGGATATTATGTCAAAGATAAGGTTATAAAGCTATCATAAAGAAATAAAATTCCAAAATAGATCTAATCAAAAGCTTACACGGTCCACACCAGGCGGCAGTGAAGTAGAAAATTGACGGCAATTTCTCATCTGCGACATCAAAATATAAATCAAACATATGCAATCAAGACCAATTGATTGATAACACCCAAGGATCAAAAGATTCGCAAAAACTCTAACCCTTAGCCTTCTTAAGTGCCGCATTAAACCCTTCCTCGGATCCAACGTGAACGATGTTAGCAGGACCTGCAAATAGTCATCACACATGCTCTTATATTTTAAACATCGCTACCTTCTTCTGCAAAAAGTGGGAGCGGAGCGGGGGAGAGAGAGATTACCCGAAGAAGAAGAAGAGGAGATAGCACGGGATAACAGAGGAAAAGGGTTCACAAAGCCGCGGGAGATCGCAGAGTAAGGAGAAGGACGGATCTCAGGCAGCGAGGATTGATGGAGTTGGTTGATAAAACAAGGGTTTAGGCAGGAGGGAAGGGTTTTGGGGTGGCGAGACACGAGACTGCGTAGACGAAGAAGAGTATACCGTCGCATCTTTTACCCGCAAGCCGGCAAAAACATGAGGAATAAACATTCGGAAGGTTTTATAGATCCAAGCCAATTGCGTCTACATAATCTCATAAAAAATAAAATAAAATGATCTCAAAAATTATATATATATAATTTTATTGTTGTTGCAATGATAGGGACAGTTAAATATCTTAAGAGATTGTTCAATTTTTAAAATCATAAATTACATATTTTATATTTATTATTCTTAAAATATTTCTTTTTCATCATAATATTTGTAAATATTTTATGCTGAAAAATTTGTATTATCAATAATAATAGAGTTTAATTTCTTCAAAAAAGTTTTTGGATCTGAAAAAAAAATCTATGATACTGACAGAGCTTTCAAAAAAAATTCTATTTTATAAAAATAGTTGTGCAATTATTTTTGCAAACAAATTTAATTGTCTCAAACAGAGTTTAACTATACTAAACTAAGGGTTCATTTGGTCAGCTTTTTAAGTTCTTTGATTTTTAAGAAAGTAGCCACAAAGTAAAGAGTTTCGTTTGGCTACTAACTTTTTGGCTATTTTTTAAAAAAATTTGTGGTAAAATAATTATCTTGAGAATCATAACTGTTAGACATATTTAAGTTATTTTTAATTATTTTTTAATTTTTTTAAAATTTTATTTCAACATTTGAAAACAGACCTTTAATTTTTATTGCCTCATTTTTTTACTATTACATCTTGTTTTTCAGAAATTTTATGATAAGAAATAATTTATTGCAAATAAATCTACTAAATTTTGATAATTATAAAAAATAATCTGAATTTATAGAAGAGTAAATTTTATAATGTTGAAAATAACTTAATATATATATATATATATATATATATATATATATATATATATATATATATATATATATATATATATATATATATATATATATATATATATATATATATTTAATTATATTGATTCAAATATTTTTTTGAACATATATTATATCTATTTTCACAAATATTAATAGAGTTGTTATAATAAAATAATTTTAAAAATTATTGAGGTGGGATACCATTTCACAACAACTTAATAGCAACAATTTTACTGTTAAGAATCTACAGCAGTGATTCGAAATAAACAAAATAATTGTTGCTTCTCTTTCATATAAATAGGGCTATAAATGAGCCAAATTGAGCAAAATATTGCATTATTTAAATTTGTTCATTTTTTACTAGGTTCGAGCCAATTTAAAATTTTAATCAAGCCTAACTAATCATATATTTCATAATAAAAATTTAAACATATAACTTAATTATTAAACATAATTAAATATATATAAATTAATAAAAACTAACATCATTTACTACTTTTGATTATTATTATTTTTTTTGTAAATTTAAAGATAAATATAAAAAGATTTATATATACTTAGAGTATTTATTTATTCAATATTTTATCATATATATACATAAATGAATTTTAAAATATATAAATCATAAAATATAATACAATATCACAAAATTAAATTATAATATAAATTTCATTAAATAAATATTTTATTATATTTTTATAGAGCTATTAATTAAACAATCAATAAATATATTCATCAACATAAATGAACAAGCGAGTAAATATTCAAGCTTATATATATATATATATATATATATATATATATATATATATATATATATATATATATATATGTATGACAAATTTTAAAATCTTGTTCAAATTTATTCAATAATATAAAAGAATGAATATAAATGAGCATTATATGAATAAAATACTAAATATTCATTAAATGTTCACTTATAGCCTCAAATATGAATGAATGGCTTAAGACTACAAAGGATTTATTAAGATTCATAAATAGCTTGGCCAAATATTAGCTTCTCAACAACATCATAATACATACTTTAATTATAGAGAAAGTAAAAAAAAATAAAAAATTAAAACACAATTTAACTAATTAACCTGAAACCAAACCCCTCAGTCAAAAACTTTACAACAACAACAACAAATATTAATCCCACTAGGTAGGGTTGGCTACATGAATCCTTTGTCTCTATTGTGTCTTATTATGTGTCAAATTCTCATTTAAATCAAGTATACTAAAATCATTTTTTATACATCTTAACCAAGTCTTTTTAGGTCTCTCTACCTTTCTTAACATAAGGCAAATCTGCATCTACTCTCCTGTCAGTCATGGACGGCCGGCTTTTATATGGCCAAACCATCTAAGGCACTCTCCCTAATCTTATCTACCACTGAACTCCAACTTTTCCATGTACTCATTTTGAATTCTATCTCTAAGAGTAAAGCCAGATCCACCTAAGCATCATCATCTCTAACACTTAGTCTTATGCTTCTTTTATTGGCCAACATTCACTATAAGTCATTCGGTCTTACCACTATCTTATAAAATTTTTCCTTAAGTTTAAGTGAAACTTTTCTATCACATAATAGGCTAGATGCATTCCTCCACTTCAGCCATCCAACTTGAATTATACTAATAGCATCTCCATCTATTTCACCATCATTTTGAACAATAGAGCCTAAATATCTGAAACGCTCACTCTTATTAATGACTTGTTCACCTAATGTCATAACATTATCACTAAAATTACATTCCATATATTCAGTTTTCGATCTACTTAAACGAAAACCTTTAGACTCTAGAGTTGACCTTCATAATTCAAGTTTCTGTTGGACTCCCTCTCTAGTCTTATCAACAAAAAGAATGTCATCGGCAAAAAGCATACACCAAGAAACATCTTCTGTAAATGCCTAGTAAGAACATCCATAACTAAAGTAAAAAAGATGAGGGCTTAAAGTTGATCCTTGATGTAATCCAACTGAAATAGGAAAATATTTTGTCAATCCTCCTTATGTTTGGACACGTAGCTCTAATATACATATCTTTAATGACTTGAATATAACCAATATTAACTCATTTCTCTAGAACTCTCCAAAGAACATCTCTTGAAACTTTATCATAAGCTTTCTCTAAATCAATAAATATCATATGTAGATCCTCCTTACTTTCTCTATGCTTCTCCATCAAACCCCTTAACAAATGTATAGCATCCATAATAGATCTACCTGGCACAAAACGCGATTGTGAGAAACTTACGTATCACATCATAACCTATGCTCATTACTCTCTCATAATTTTAATGTATGGCACATTAACTTAATTTCTCTATAATTTGCACACTCTTGTGCATCACCTTTATTCTTAAATATAGGAACCAACAAACTCTTTCTCCACACATCTGGCATCTTTTTAGTCCTTAAAATGACATTAAAAAGATTTGTAAGCCAATAAATTCCTTGATCTCCTAAACATTTCCACTTCTATTGGAATATTAGTCGGTCCTACTGCTTTTCCACATTTCATTTTCTTTAAAGCTTCTTTAGATTTATTAATACGATGATAAAATGAAATTCTATTTTGTTTAAGGTATTAAGGTTCTAAAATCAATCGTCTTTCGTCATCTTGAAAAGTTTATCAAAATACCTCATTCACCTATTTTCAATATCATTTTCTAAAAAAAGCATTTTATTATATTCATCCTTAATACACATCACTTGAATTATGTATTTACTTCTCCTATCTCTTTGATTAACTTATACATACATCTTTCACCTTTTCATCAGATCTAATCTATCAGTATAAATCACTAAAAGCTAAATTTTTGCATCATGATTTTTTTAGAATCTCTACAAGCCACTTTATATCTTTCACAATTCTCCAAGTTTTCTAAACCAAGTTTTATATATTCTTATTTTTATCTTTTTTTTTTTCTTTTTTGACTTCACTATTCTTATTAAAGGAAGTTTTTCCTTGATTCCAAGCATCTTTAACTTTCTTAATTTCACTTGTTATTTTCTTCCATAATGTTAGCTTCCCATGAACATCCCAAATTCTAATCTTTGTAGCTTGCTCTTAAAATATTTTTTATTTGTGTTCTTTAAGTGTCATCATCATCTAATTTTAGATAATTTGATTTATTTTTCTCTTCAACCTTTCATCTTAAAATCTAAAACTAACAATCGATGATGTTGGTCTTAGATTTTCACTAACTGATCTTTACAATCTACGATCTATTTTTCTTATCGAAAAATAATCGATTTTAGATCCATTTTATAAGTAATAATATGTTCATCTCTTTTCTTAAATAAAGTGTTAGCAACTAATCATAAATTTAAAACAAAATCTAATATATCTATCTTCATTAACCCAAATACATAATCAGAATACTTTTAAAATCTTCTACCACACTATGTCCATTTAAATCTCCTATATATATTTTGTTCAAGAGGTATCTTTTATATTAATCTCTAATTCATACCAAAAATTTTCTTTTGCTACCTCCAAACTACTTGAGGAGCATGATACTTATAACATTGATAATCTTTATCAATGATAATCTTTAAAATATAACTTTATCTTCACATCTATTAATATTTATAACATTATCCTTCAAACTTTTATCTATAATAACACCTACATCATTTCTAGTTCGACTTTTACCTGAATACCAAAGTTTAAAACCTAAACTATCAATCTCCTTGGTCTTCTCTCCAACCCATTTAGTTTCTTGAACACATTAAATATTTATCTTTCAATGAACCATAATATCTATTAATTCCATTAATTTATCTGTAAGAGTACATATATTCCAAGATCCTAATCTAATTCTAGTTTCATGGCCTAACTTCTTTGCCCGCATTCGGTCCATAATGTGGGAACCCTTGCTTATTTAACGCTGCGCGTCGATCGTACTAGCATATTTTTTTGTATTCAATACTAAACTAGGGGCCTAGTGATTCAATGATTTAAAGGATTCATGTCATGATTATTTCGACAAGTTTTACGCTGGCTGTCGACTACCTAATGCAACCCTCCACTTTTCACATCCGGGCTTGGGACCGGCAATGGTAGTGTTAAATAATTTAATTTCATCTCAGTAGCAATGGTAGTCAAAAACTTTAAAAAAAAAATTTAATTTCATCTCAGTAGCAAAATCATTATTCTTCCAGTGTCTGGAAGCATCTTCCCCTACAGAATCCAACTTCAATGCCTGAAGTGCCTTGTATTGGTGAAGAGCAAAGAAACTCCATATTTATTGCAGCAATCTACAGCATCTCCATCTCTAATACTTCCTCCAGGTTCTGCAATAACCCCGATGCCATTCTGGCAAGCCTCTTCCACCGCATCATTCCATGCTGTTCAGATGATGATATTAATACAAGTGCTTGAAAAACTTAGAACATTTCATGTAAAATATATGATTAATATAGTAAAAATGACTTCTATGGATGTATTAATGTTCTGTTTTCATCTAAAAAGTAATCAATAAGCCATGGTTAATAAGTAGAAAGTGAAGCTTAGAAAGATAGTTATGATTTTGCATGACTATTATGAAACAAGATTTACCCACCCAAGTGAAGAAATGAAATGAAAAAAAAAACATGCCGCGATTTGCACAAGATAACAACTTGATATTAAGCATTTGCTATGATGGTGGAACACAACAACAACAACAACAACAAGCCTTCATCCCACTAAGTGGGGTCGGCTACATGAATCCTTCGTCTTCATTGTGTCCTATTATTTGACAAATTCTCATTTAATTCAAGTATACTAAGGTCATTTTTTATACATCTTAACCAAGTCTTTTAGGTCTACTCTACCTTTCTTATAAAAATCTAATGCATCTAATCTCCTCGGACGACGACATTTTATGTGGCTCTAAGGCTATTCTCTAATCTTCTCTTGGAGCTACTCCAACTTTTTTTAATATACTCATTTAGATTTTATCTCTCAGAGTAAAGCCACTCATCCACCTAAGCATCCTCATCTCAGTAACACTTAACTTAGTCTTATGCTTCTCTTTTATGGAACAGAAAAAAAAAATATACATATTTCAATAAAATGAAGCCCAGTTTACTTACCAAAGGGGAAGAATGCGTCGCTAGCCAAAGCAGCTCCCTTTGCCTCATCTCCTGCTTTCCTGAAAGCAATTCTTAGGCTCTCCAACCTGTTTGGCTGACCGCTCCCCATTCCCAACATGCAGCTATTCTGTAGAAATGTGACAGAGTTCCAGTATTGTGTTGGCTTATTCATAATTTGCTAATATAACAGAGAAAAAACAATGGCAAACCACTCTATTCTTGAGGTCAAATGCAATGGTTATTAGCTTATGCATATTCTTAATTAGCCATGGAAGATATGCACACTGATTCTTGGATCAATAGTTCCATGAAAGCAATTGAAAAAGGAGTTGGGGGGTTTACACTTTGCCTGAGAAATTTCTCTAGACAAAGTTATTCTAATGTTGATTGCAGTGTTGTCCTAAAATCACATAAAGCATATCCAAATCTTATAATAAAATGAAGAAAATAATAAATATAATACAAGCACAAGAACATGTTAGCCAGGGTTCACGGAAAGGACTTTTTCCATTGCCGTTGGCTTATTCTTTGCAATGCCATAGTTTCAGACTTAACTACTTAAAGGTACCCAAGATCAATCATGGCTTCAATGTCGAATCATGCTTTCCTTACCTTCTTTTCAAATTGGAATCTACCAAATGGTAATGTAGAAGATAAAGGTTTATCTTTCTTTCTCAGGGAAGTATGGAGATATGGTTTTGTGGTCAATGAAAGGTAATCAGGACACAAAAGAACTGTTGTACATATGGCCATGGGCAAACAAAATGATCAAACCCATCACTCATTTTATTTGGAATCAGCAAACCTAAAGCTGAATAGATCAAAGATGAAAGGGACATGCATATTTTCAAATTTACCACTGCAACTTATTCGTCAAAGCCAAATTCAACCAAGAAGACTTTTCTCATCTACATATAGTGAACAACCAGCATTTTAGCTTGTTCACGCAAAGTTCTATCAGTTAATTAAGAAACTCATAAAATTATAGTTAATAAAGATAATGAGCTAAGATATGGTGTAAAGAACTAACCTTGGCTATGACAATGGCGTTGCTCTTCACATGCTTTACACATAGCCAGGCAAACTGTGCATCAGACAACTCATTTGCTTGGGGAAATCTATCTGACGTAACCTTAAATTCAATTTCTCCTGGAGTTAAATCATCAGAATCTTGAGCTAACCACCCCCCACTAACTTGTCTGAGTGAGAGCATCCCCTTCTGAGTCCTTTTCGCCTCAAGTATCCTCAGATTCTTCGACTTGCCACGTAAGATCTCAAGCCCTTTCTCTGTAAAGCTTGGTGCAATTACTATCTCATAAAACATTCTTGTTTCACCATCTGTTGGACTTCTGAACTCTCTGATTTCCTTTGCAAGATCCTAGTAGCACAACAAACTACAGTTAGACAAAAACAAAAACTAAAAAGTTTAAAAAGCCTCATTCCCATACAAATGTGAAAGGCAAATCATGTTGGTGATGATCAATCTTGATAAAAATTTAATGATTGTTGTCAAACTAACATCAACCCTCGACTTCTTGAGTTAAAATTAGGTAGTTATAATGTAGACGTGCCTTAAAAATATTATACAATAAGAGATTATCATCAAGACTTAAAAGATAAATTTTATAAAAGTCACTAACATCCAATTTGATCATGTCAAAAAAGAGAATACTTAGGCTTCGTCTGACTAAGCTTTTTTAATGCGTTTTGCTTTTGAGAGCGTGAATTTTTAATTTTGATACCCGTTTGAATAGTGTGCTTTTTGAAATTGCGTTTTAAAATTTCATTTAGAAATTTCATTTTTAGCTTTTCAAAAAAAAGAAATAAAACTTTTCAGGAAATGCTTTTAAAGCAACTTTTCAGGAATCCCAAAAGCTTAGCCAAACGAAGCTTTAGATGAACGTAAGGAAAGATATGAATGATATATTGAGAATCAAATAAACTGAAGAGATGGTAAAAGTAGCATCTATCGGAGAAAAGATATAAAAAATAAATTCGTATAATTGGACATTATGCAAAATAGTAGAAAATTTGGGTAGATATATTAACATTGAAGAATTAAAATGAGGCAAACCAAAAATAGCACAGTCAGAAACTGTACAAAAAGAATTGGGTAGAACAGATTTAACACCTATTGCAACATTCAACACCAACGGATGGGGAATGAGAATTCATAAACAGACCGCAAATAATTGAGACAATGCTAAAGATATAATGATGATGATATCGTGTTTCAAATGGCTTGAATACCTCATCTATGATTGTGTTGAAGGCAACAATTCCACCAAATGCACTAACAGGATCTGCTTTCACAGCTAGTCTATAAGCTTCAAGAATGTCTTCTCGTGATGCTACACCACAAGGATTTGTGTGCTTTACAATCACACATGTAGGCCTTTGGAACTCTGAGACACAGTTCCAAGCAGCATCCGCATCTAAGTAATTATTGTAAGACATTTCCTATTTCATTAAAAAAAAACACTGAGAAGTCAGTTTTGACCATAATCGGTGATCCGACTCGCATGAATAGCAAATAACATTAAAAATGAAACCAAAGAAATCCCTTCATGTACAAAGATTTTTTGCAATAATTATTTTGAGACAGACAGAATAAAGATAATTTCATGAGATAAAGAAATGCAAACCAAACAACTAAATAAATTATAACTAAGTTACAGCTATTCTAGCTGATCCAAAAACCTAAAACTCAGTTTTACTAGATCACCTCCAATTTTTCATACATCTCATCTAGCTTCGGAAGTCCACGACACAAGGTTACCAATTACAAATCAATATTGTCTTTTGCTTCACCACTTCCACCATGCTACTTATTTCTAAAATCTGATAACCTGATTCCAAAAACCAGTTTGACAGTTCATTCATCTTCTTTAAACTTGCATTTTAGTCCCAACCACCATTTCCTATTTGATACCATGCCCTCCTTACAACACTGCTATCACAAACACCAACTATTTATCCACAATAACTGACTCCAACTCCACCATCATCCTCCAAGACAACTACTGCAATTATCACCTGCTCTTTTTGTCATTGATTATTAACAACGCTCCTCTCACTCTATACTTTCTTGAATATGGATCTTACAGAAATGAAAACATAAGAATCTTATCAAAACACATAACATGAAAGTAAAATCATCAGAACATGTAAATAAACGACATCTCAAATGACTTTCAAAAGATGATTCACCTTTCCATGATGTTGAACAGCAGTGCCAATACCACCAGCATTCACCAGAGAGAGACTTTTGTCATCATAAAATGCAGCCTTTTGATGAGGATTTTCCCCATACCGAAGCGCACACTTCATTGTAAGTGGCACTGTAAGGCTGGGAGGAAACTTGCCTTAACAAGAAAAAATAAAAATTAAATTTTGGTAAATATGTATGAAGATTGCAATCAAACGGCATTTATTCCATATGATACCTTGTGGAGATTGATTCCACAGCCACTCTGAAACTGCTGAATCATAGGAAGCAACATGTTGAAAAGCTTTCCAGGCAAGTTGCCTGCGATATTGCTGATTATCTTCTTTCCCTTGCAGAAATTCTAGAAGGGAAGGGTAGTCTTTAGGGTCCACTACAACCAAAACATCCATGTGATTCTGTTCAAACAACTAAATTCAATGAAACAGCCAAAAATCAAATGACTTCATGATTGTATTCTATCCAACATAAAGACCTTGGCGGCAGCGCGGATTAATGTTGGGCCACCGATGTCAATATTCTCAATGCCATCTTCAAATGTTACTCCGCTTGCCGATGTGACTTTCGAATAAAAGGGATAAAGGTTCACCACCACAATATCAAAGGTCCCTATAACAAATATATTTAAGCGTAAATAAACCAAGTGTGAAACAATGCATGAGTAGCATCCTCATACTCTATACATGTTTGCTATCACATCGATGACAATTACATGCGCCGTTGCATTGAAACACATAGGAGCATGCATTAATTGAACAAAATACTACTACGTTGTGTTGAAACTCACCAATTCCATGCTCATTTAAAGCTACCATGTGGTGATCAACGTTCCTTCTAGCAAGAATGCCACCATGTATGTTTGGATGTAAAGTCTTTACTCTGCCATCAAGCTGCATAAACAAAAAGTTCAATCAAGAGCTATCAATAAAGAGTAAACCAAACAGCCTTGGTTCCGAAAAGACTCTAGGCATCCTGCCAATTAATCTTTGGCAGCAACTCAGCATATTATAATATGAACCCCAAGAGTAGCACTCCTATTTGTATTTGTGTTGCAAGAAAAAATCATTTTATAGGCATCACTATGGAAATTTAAGTTCATCCATAGCACCTGTTATTTGCTTCATGATAGATATAATCATTGACCACAAATGATGATTACATAAAAAGCATGCATGAAATAGAAAATGCAAATTCCTCATTCTGACATTATTATGCTCTTTAGAGACAATAAATTCTTTTTCCGATGAATTTTAAATTTTGCAATAAAGTTTACCTGATATGTTTTGTCAAAAAGGCTCAAAAAAAAAAATTACAATGAAATTTACCAAAAAAATCTGAAAATTAAAACTCCTAACAGTTTTTTCTTTCATTATTCTACAAAATAAATATAAGTTTTTTATCATCTACCCATTTGACTAGTGTACCACTCCAAAATCTTCAATTAGGTGAAAATGACTAGTTATACATTCTTGCACGAGTGGCACGCTCTTACCTTTATATTATTTGTGCTTAAACAAACGACTCCTTAGATTAAGATGATTAAATCACGTTCAATAAAAAAGATGCTAAGGTGGCATCTAAAAATCATAAAAATAGCAGTTAAATCTAAAACTAGCCCCCCAAATATTTCTGTGGCCAATTTAATTTAATCCCATGGCATCATATTTCTTCAATTTAAGCCTTTAACTATACAAAATTGAACCAACATGATCCCTCATGTAAAAATTGAAATAAAAAATTGATCCCAATTTAGTCCATCAATCAAACAAAATTAAGCCCAATTTAATCCTTGAGGAGTCATTTTGGATTAATTTTGTATAGTTCAAGAACTAAATTGGAGAAATACAATACCCTGTGACTAAATTGGACTCATACAAATAATTAGGGGACTATTTTAGAGTTTAAACCTTAAAAAAACAAGAAAAGTAAAAGGCCTGGTCAAAATTAATATCGCTAGAAGTTGTTAGTATATGTTATCTGTCTTTGCTAGATATACACAACCAAGCCCATATCAAGTTTAGGTTGAAGAATGTGTTGGAGACAATAGTCATAATAGTATATATTCTTCTGCATCATTTTGTGTTCCCAACATTTTAAACAATTTGATGAAATTGTTTTTTTTTTTGGATGAAAAGGAGAATCACAGAGAGCTCAAAGAAAATCACCATCTCTGGAAAGGATGTAATTTCTTCAACTTTAGTCACTGTAATGCCACCTTCCTCAAGGGCTTTTGCTGTCCCACCAGTCGAAATAATAGTATACCTGAAATCATGTGTAATCCTCATGAAACACAACACAGAAATGATAAGTAAACAAGTTTAAGCCGTAAAAAGAAACATAAAGTAAGAATGACTGATAAACAAGGAAAGCAAAAATAGATATAAAGAGCAACAACAACTAGACAATATATTATGAATTACAGTTCAAAGCTGTACATGTTCCCATATAATTCCAAATGTTAGCATGCAATCCTACCAGCCCAAAAGTGAAATAATGAACGACCTGTATGCTTTTCCTATCCAAGTCTACCTCAGTAACGTAGAAACGAGTAAATAAGAAAATGAACACAAAATAAGGCATTCCACAGAGCAATAGTTACAATGCCAACTGTAGTTAACAAGCTCACCCTAGTTCTTGTAGCCCTCTTCCAAGCAAATTGAGGTCTTTCTTATCCGAAAGAGATATCAATGCCTGCTTACGAGCTGCCACAAAAAAAAAAAAAAAAAAAAAAAAAAAACCACTCTGATGAGCCATAAAAAGATGGCAACTTTATAATCAAATATAAAGCTTTTTTCTCACTATTAAGGGAGAAGAGGAAGGAATCAGAGTTCGCACCAGATGAAAGAATGGAAGTCTGAGTCTGAGTATCGGGTTCGGCCGTTGCCATGGGCCCTACCTTTCCTCGCCCGGCGAAAGAGAAAGGCGTACGAACGGGAGTTATGGAAGCACCGTCCTGGCCGTGAACAAGATAGCGAAAAATAAGTGGATACGAAAGAAGTAATGAAACGGGAACGGAAGAGCCAGTGGGGGGAGGAGCGGAGGAGGACTAACTGGAAGGTGGCAGTAAAGGCGTCGGCTTTGAGAGCAGTAGAGGTGGTTGGTTTTCACAGCCGATGATGCGGCGGAAGAGGTGGAGACAGCGATGGCGACGGCGGGAAGGGACAAGAGCAGTAGAGGCATCGTATTTGATAGTTCGATTCGATGATCGACTCCGCTATGTCTGTCTGCAACCGTCGATCCGGATTGCAGTACGAGTGAGACGCGATTTGTAATGGCAAAATTTTTAAATTTGACATAAAAAAAAAAAAAAAAAAATCAGCAAAATAGGCATAGATGATTGATGTCAACGTAGATATCACATTGACATCGATTGTCCATTTGAAATTAGGACTAGTCAGTCGTCCGTCGAATAGACGACTGATTCATCCTTATTTCAGGCAAAAATCCGAGAGAGGGAGGTTACAGATCTTTTTTTTTCCTCCCGCAAGCTCAGCTCGTCCGTTCCACCGTCAGATTTCCGCCGCACGCCCGGCCAAGGAGAGGTCGCCCGGAGAAGGAGAGCTTCGCCCGCCGAGTCGCAGCCACTTATTTTTTCGTTCGTCCGTTGATTAAGGTAATTTTTTTCTTAAATGCTTAATTTGTGATAGATCTCATTATATATTGCTTTGTGTTATATGATTTGTTTATTTCCTTGTGTTGTTTGGCTAGATTTATATGTTTTGTATATTTTGTAAATTTTAATGTAAAGTTAGACTACATTTGTATATGCTCGCCGGAGACTGCTCAATTTTTTGCTTTGTTATTGTGATTATTGTTGTTGTTGGTAATGGTGGTGGTATTGGTGGTGGTGTTTTGCTAAAGATTATTGTTGTTGGTGGTAGTGTTTTCGATATGTCTTGTTGTAGTTGTATGTGTTTTAGTAAAAATTACTGTGATGCTAATTTGAGGCCACCACATTTTTAATAAGGAATGTGACCTCTCACTATAAATAAGATTCACCTACTCCCCCTTCGTCCTTTATGAAAATGAAAATTCCTTTTAACTCTCCATAAATCTAGATTTCTCCCATTTGAATGGCATATACTTTTCATAATCTAACTAATAAGTAAAATCTCACACTCATACCCCTACCTTTTCCCTAACAACCTCTACATATCTGACATCCTGATGTCCACCATGGATCACCCTATATATCATATTCATGTTACTTTCTTAAGGCTGATTTCTTAGTTGACCTTAATTAGGTCAACTCCGTTCTCTTCAACTTTAAGCTCCTTTTATACTCTAAAATCATATGCTTCTTTTGTTGGTATTGATATGTCACATGCTTCAAGGTTTTGAGTTCGCGAAATACCTCCAATTGGAACGTAAAATTGTATTATATCTTAAATTACTTTTTTTTATGTGATTAGGGGAGAGAAAGGATTCTTATTAGTTAGAGTTGTTGTTAGTTGAAAATGAGTTCAGAAATTATCAGCATAATTCTTTATTATGACAACAAACTGAATGTTAGTGATGATTTCTTTCCGACCTACATTGATGGGAAAAATTGACCAATCCAAATCCCATGAATGATTAATCTGATGGGGTTATAAAAGTGAATCATGATGTCATTAAAGTTAGACTAAGCAAAGTCATGTGTTAATCTTATAAGTCATTTCCCTATTGGTGTTGGATTTATCGCTACTCATATTTACGATGAAGTGTGTGAATCTGCACGACATCGTACTGTAGTAATTTATGTGGAAGTTGAGGAATTGCATTGCGAGGAAAGAGATGTTGACAGTATTGAGAAGTGTTAGAGAGCTCCAATCAGTGCTAAATACATCACACTTAATTCTCAACAAATTGCTCAAGAAGCGTGTGCAGCCTGTCTACTACTAATGTAACTTCGGACAAGTTCGATTTTGTGGGTGATCGAAGGTGATGGTGGTGATAGTATGAAATTATGCCTCGCAGAATGCAGATGATGAGGGGGTGATAGTGATGCAAAGGAGCCTTCTTTAAGGGACATAGATCCATCTAACAGGGTCAGAGAGCTTATTAGGGACTACAGTTAGAACAAGCCAAATAGATGAGTACTTACTGTCTAACAATGAGTACACGCATCATGCTCAAACAGCTAGAGAATGGGATGAAGAGCTTACATTTGATGGGCCTTCAGATGAGTCAACTTTTGAACTTGAAAGTTGTATTCCAGATGAACTGTTAGAAGGTATGCGCTTTCGTTATAAGAAGCAGTTGTTGTTTGTTATTCATGGTTGGTCTATCATCAACAATATGTCAATTATGTGATCTACGCTTCAAACAAAGCCAAGTTCACTGTATAGTGCACTCAGCATGCGAACCAAGCTATGCTTTGCATGTGGCGCTTACATGCAAGTTCAAGTAAGAGATTGGGAGGTGCATGGAGAATTGGCAGTATAGGCTCACCACATACATGTAGTCATTATCTCGATGTGGACATAGGCAATGTACATCACAGTTTATCAGTTATTTTATTCAACCTGTAATTAGACGTCAATTGAATTTAAAGCCCAGAGAGATTATAGGCCATATTAAGTCCAAATTTAACATACGAGTGTCCTACATGAAAGCCCGTGATGTTTGTCGTACGACACTGAAGGTTATTTTCAGTAATTGGGAGGAATCTTATTGATCGTTGGAGAGATTCATGTGTGTTATATGCTCAGTTATGCCAGGATCAGTCTACAGAGTGCAATCGTCAGAGTCAAACAGATTCCAACGATTATTCTGGTCCTTCGAGCCTTCAATTACTGGTTAGCAATACTATCGCCCAGTTTTATGTCTTGATAGAACTTTCCTCCTGGGTAAGTACAGGGGGACTCTACTCAACGCAATTAGAATTGATGCCAACAACGGTTTATTTCCACTGGCCTTCACAGTAGTAGAATCAGAGAGTATTGAGTCATGGTGTTGGTTTCTACGGACACCTTAAGACTTAATTCCATTTATCTGTACTAGAGGTGATTTGTGCATCATTTATGACAGGCACGTGGGTTTGGTACGTGGGTTTGGTTGGACCATCTGCATATACATTCACACAGCCACCACAATATTCATACTAGGAAGCTATGTGGTCATAGATGCACCCGTGGCAACAACCAGTCCCTCCTGCATATGGGCCTCCGTCATTCCATATGACACCCCGTATGGACTGTATCATGATTTATCGCTTCCTACATAGTCTTTAGTCGATGTACCTAGTGTTACACAATTGGGTTACTCGCAACAACTCTCCGAGTAGGTTGAA
The DNA here is from genome assembly GCA_021442155.1 of Cymbidium sinense. Lineage (NCBI taxonomy): Eukaryota > Viridiplantae > Streptophyta > Magnoliopsida > Asparagales > Orchidaceae > Cymbidium > Cymbidium sinense. The sequence continues at coordinate 10,636,227 of CM038230.1, forward strand.
GAGGAGGACTAGCATCTGGAACATCACTACGAGACCGGCCGCGACCAGCACCATCCCATTACATGCCCAATAGTAATGCAATACCGCAACGCAGGCATCGTCGGAGATAGTCATCTATACTATTATCTTCTGTCCATACAGGATTACATTTTGTTGTATATGTACCTATCTTTTTGTATTTTGTCTCGCAGGCATAGTGAAGAACTATTTTATTATTTTCGTTACCTTAATTTATAAAAATTCATATCTTTTTTGTCCTGCTATATTTATACAGCTTTAACTGTTTAGAAGAACTAGCACTCAAGTTGTACATTGATGTTTGTTTTTCAGTGAGGATATTCCCTTTGGTAGTAATAGTTGAGAGGTAGTTAGTTTGTGTTCTAAACTTAGTTTGAGTTAGCTTCTTATCATTGTTCATTTCTCTAAATCTGCTGTGCATCGGGCCACAATCACAATTTTGATCAACATGAAAGTTGTAGAAAATTTTGTCACAATTTCAACGATATGAAGTTTGCTCAATTCTGACACCGTATGACTCCTATATGGGAAAAATATGATAGATGCTCTGAATTTTCAACTCGGCGCCGCAATTTTTGCACAAATTCGCAAAATCTGCTATGTATAGGGACACAATTGTAAATTTTGACCAACATGATGTTGACCTCCACATATGTGTCATAAATCAAGACAAGCCTACAAATCGAATTCGACGGACTTCGGAGGTGATAGTGCATAAATTAAGGCTCAAAATGCACTAGACGTCCTAGAAAATGGTCAAAATAACCTCCGATCGATGAACGAACTTCATTGTTACGTTCAGAACATCAAAATTGATTTAAATATAAATATTGCAAAATCTAACTAGCAATCGATTAAGCGCTCGAGCTATCGAAGTGTCGACGCGCATATCAGAGTTGAGAAGCTACGACGATGTTCGAACGACATCAGTTCATGAAATTGATCATGTCGTTAGCTTCAAAACATCAAAAATGATTAAATGAGACTGTTCACCCTTAATTCGGACAAGCCTGTGCAAATGTCGAATGATTTGAAGTGGCAAGCATGCAAATTGAGGTTGAAATGCACTAGACGTCTCTGAAAATGATTGAAATGACCTCCGATCGATGAATTGACTTCACCATCACGTTCAAAATGTCAAAATTGGTCAGGATATAAATATTGTATGACTTAATGATCAAACGCTCGAGTCGTCAACATGCTTGCACGCATATTAGAGTCAGAAAGTTGCGACAATGTCCGAACGACCTCTGTTCATTAAATTGATTGTGTCATTAGCTTCAAAACATCTAATTATATCAAATGAGACTATCCACGCTCAACTCGGACGAGTCTGTACAAATGTCGAATGATTTGAATTGACAGTGCGCAAAACGAGGTTAAAATACACTAAACAACACCAGTCAACTCAAATGATCTCCGATTGATGAACGGACTTCGCCATCACATCGAGAACATCAAAATTGGTCAGAATATAAATATTACATGACTTGATGATCAACCGATCAAGCCCTCAAGTCGTCAATGTGTCTGCACATATATCAAAGTTAGGAGGCACCGACGCAAGCCAAACAAGCTCCGTTCATGAAATTAATTGCGTTGTTAGCTTCAAAATGTTGAAATCTATCAAGTAAGACTATTCGTACTCAATTCGGACGAGCCTGCATGAATGTCGAGCGGTCGAAAGAGACGACACACATTTTGAGCTGAAATGGACTCAAATTGACTTGAACCACAAACGAATTATATTTGTTGTGTTTGGAACAACAGAATAATCTTGAATCAATATATATATCAACCCTATGTTGAGATCGGCATAAAATTCTTATTAAGGTGGATTACATATTTTAAAAATTGGTAAAAAAAAACTACTAGCGATAACTCGACCTGTTTGACCCCTCTCATCCAGGAAAATATTACGTCCGGTCCGCGCGTAGCTTTACGTGGACTCCAATCCGATGTGTGGCTAAATAAAGCGGCAAAAAATGAATAAGACAAAAAGCGCTATTTTCCGCGGTTTAGCGCCTACCCGACCAGCAATTTACCTCGTTTAAAGCTGCGGGGAACAAAATATCTCGTTGTATTCTTTCGTATCGTGCAGGGGCTTTTCGGCGAGAATTTCCAGCTCAGTCGGTCGGACCTCCGTCGTTCGATCACTGGCTTAGGGCTTCTAGTGAATTTCAAACTGAGGTATTCTAGTTGGTTACATGAGGTATTTCCACATGCATTGTTGAACTTGAAAGATTTTAGAGTTTTCTCTATCTTTGTCCATTACAATCCATCAGTATGTGTTTCTAGGTTTATTTATGGCATCCCTTTGATTTTATATGACTACTTTTTGTTGATTTCCACATGCATTGTTGAACTTGAAAGATTTTAGAGTTTTCTCTATCTTTGTCCATTACAATCCATCAGTATGTGTTTCTAGGTTTATTTATGGCATCCCTTTGATTTTATATGACTACTTTTTGTTGATTTTGGGATGTATGTACCTCGCGTATTGCACCTCGATATTATAGATGATTTTGGGCTATTTTTGTTGATTGTTCGGCCTGGTTATTGAGACAATATTTACTGCTTTTCTCTGAAAGTAGATTAGAGGTTGTTTGGAAGCTAATTTTGATGCTTGTTTGCAAATGTACTCTCCGAACCCCCTGTACCCTCTATACTTTCTTGAGATTTTGCATTTTTTTCAGTCCATTTTGTCCCGTTTGGAGGGCATACTATGGCTAGAATCTGTTATGAATAACTGGGAAGGTGTGTTTTGCCGGTTTGGATGTGTTTTGTGGAGAAAATGAATCTGTACCCTCTGTACCCCTGTATCTCTGTACCCTCCTGATATTAGAGACGATTTTGGGCTATTTTTAGTTAATTGTTCGGCCTGGTTATTAAGACAATGTTTACTGCTTTTCTCTGGAAGTAGATTAGAGGTTGTTTGGAAGCTAATTTTGATGTTTGTTTGCAAATGTACTCTCAACCCCTGCCCTATACTTTCTTGAGATTTTGCATTTTTTCACCATTTTGTCCGTTTGGAGGGCATACTTAGAATCGTTATGAATAAGCGGGAAGGTGTGTTTTACCGGTTTGGATGTGTTCTATGGAGAAAATGAATCTGCCCTCACCCTGCCTCTCCTCATACCTCGTACCCTCGACATTAGAGGCGATTTTGGTATTTTTTGGTTAATTGTTCTGCGGTTATTGAGACAATATTTCTTTCTCTGGAAGTAGATTAGAGGTTGTTTGGAAGCTAATTTTGATGCTTGTTTGCAAATGTACTCTCAGAACCCTGCACTATACTTTCTTGAGATTTTGCATTTTTTCCATTTTGTCCGTTTGGAGGGCATACTATATAATCATTATAAATAAGCGGGAAGGTGTGTTTTGCCGCTTTGGATGTGTTTTGTGGAGAAAATGAATCCTACCCTCGTACCCTATACCTCTCTGCCTCACCCTCGACATTAGAGATGATTTTGGGCTATTTTTAGTTAATTGTTCAGCCTGGTTATTGAGATAATGTTTATTGCTTTTCTCTGGAAGTATATTAGAGATTGTTTGGAAGCTAATTTTGATGCTTGTTTGCAAATGTACTCTCCGAACCCCCTGTACCCTCTATACTTTCTTGAGATTTTGCATTTTTTTCAGTCCATTTTGTCCCGTTTGGAGGGCATACTATGGCTAGAATCCGTTATGAATAATTAGGAAGGTGTGTTTTTGGGTTTGGATGTGTTCTGTGGAGAAAATGAATCTGCACCCTCGTACCCATGTACCTCACTGTACCTCCTACCTCGACATTAGAGATGATTTTGGGCTATTTTTAGTTAATTGTTCAGCCTGGTTATTGAGACAATGTTTACTGCTTTTCTCTGGAAGTAGATTAGAGGTTGTTTGGAAGCTAATTTTGATGCTTGTTTGCAAATGTACTCTCCAAACCCCATGTACCCTCTATATTTTCTTGAGATTTTGCATTTTTTTCAGTCCATTTTGTCCTGTTTGGAGGGCATACTATGGCTAGAATCCGTTATGAATAATAGCGGGAAGGTGTTTTGCGGTTTGGATGTGTTCTGGAGAAAATGAATCTGTACCCTACTGCCCTGCCTCACGTACCTCTGCCTGTACCCTCGACATTAGAGATGATTTTGGGCTATTTTTGTTGATTGTTCGGCCTGATTATTGAGATAATGTTTACTACTTTTCTCTGAAAGTAGATTAGAGGTTGTTTGGAAGCTAATTTTGATGCTTGTTTGCAAATATACTCTCTGATTTTGGGTTATGCTACCTCTGCACGTACTCGTACCTCTGCATGCCTCTGCCTCCTCGATATTAAGGTGCTTGTCCATTATCGTTAATATTGATTACCTTGACTTTATTTTGAAGTTCTGCTGTCCAAAAGGATAACGCCAAGATGCGAGGCCATCGTGAATTATTTGATAATATTCCTCACTGAAGGAAATATGAAATAAGGCTTTGAACCAATTGTCAGTTACAATTTGTAGTTAATCCTCTTGGGACATCGGACGAAACCTTTTCTTGGGTGGCAATGCATTTCTTTCACCGGGATGAAGTATGTGATCTTTGGGGATGCCAAACAAAGGGGAGAAAGTTTTATGGCGAAATTCTATCACGATAGTTGGTGATTATAAGAATAAGCTCGAGCAATAGCTTCGTTCGGTACGCAGTTTGTCTGTACATACATTTTCTTATTTCAAATTTATTTTATCACAACTGAGTAGCTTCTAATTTAATTGCCTACGTCGATAATATTGACAAATTTGCTGAATACAATTGGGCTGAAGCCATTTGGGCCTTCTTAATGTCACAATTCAATGGCATTACATCAAAGATACACACACAGTAGGCGCCTGGCTACATGAGTAGCTTTGTCTCTCTTCTTATGATATGTTCTGGCCCGTCAGTTATATTTTACTTAATGTGAGTAAGTTAACTTGTATAAATATTTCATGTAGATCGGCGGTGAGCATTATTAGCATTAGCGCCATTTTGTCATCGCGACCATATGTTGTGTTGGCCTAAAATAAAGTTTGCAGATGTTGCCTTCAACGGTTTGAAAGAAGACCAGGTAATAGACAGTAGTTATGTTCGTTCATTTCGGTGTAGTAATGCATTTACCTATGTTGTTTGCCGTCATATCTATTTTTGGCTTAACAGTCCGCGACACTCGAGGACTTATCGAGAAGAGGAGACAGCTCCTTGAATCATCCTCTCCTCCCATGAAACTTCCCTGGTCGAGCTCGACATGATCCATCAGTCATTCTTCTCTCTTGATTTCATTATATCTCTCCCAGATATTCCCCCCAACCAGTGTGTCTAGCTTGCCCTCTGCTACTACCCCCCAATCAGAAGGATCTACAATAGATAGGTTATTTGCAGGTTTGAGGGAGTTGAGGGAAGTTATGACATCCTTCCATGCAGCATTGACAGAGAGGCTGGATGGCATTGATGCACGGGTTACTGCTATTGAGGGTACCCTTGCTGCACAGAAGAGTGCTTCCATCCCGTGAGTGGAAGCTCTGAGACCAGGGGTATCTTCTCATGAGGTCATTGGGGCTTACTCTCCTTTGGAGGCTACCACCATGGCTGCCGTAGTGGAAACCTCATAGTGGAAGCCCTCGTGGAGTCTTGTACCAGAAGCTCGTCGAGAGTTGGTCAAGGAGGCTCCCAGCATACACTTTCAGTCCCCCTTCATTGGCGCTGCGTCGGTGAAGGCACCGAGATGAGGAAGAGGAAAGCTGTGTTCTCTCCCTTCACGTTCACTGCAGCATTCTGACGCATTCGATTTATCCACCCGGCTGGCGTGGCCGTATTATGTTAATTTCATGAATAATGTGATACAATAGATGACCAGTTGTTCGGTTTCACCCTTCTAAATTAGCAGGTTGGCGTCGATGAGCCGATCTCCTCTGATGAGCCATCAAAGGCTATCATAGTTGTGGAGGAGCACCAGTCCGAGGTACGCAAATTTTCTGATTCTTGAGCTTTATATGATAATGGATATAGCTTTTGACAATTATTTTCAGCCTAAATAATTATATTACGACCGGTAGAGCGTGACTTCCCATCCAGATGGCATGTAGATGCTCCACCTCATAGTAGTCGTGCTCGATTCGACAAGTAAGTCACCCGACATCTTTCTCCTTTTCACATAGATTCAAATGTCATATCATTCTAACTATTACTATTAATTTCTCTGCTCAATAAATTACAAAAATAACTATTTCTAAATGCGGGGAGATCGATGGAAATATTATTATTTGCGAGGCATTGATGATTTCTTGACGGATGTATCAGATGCACACGTTCGCATATCATTGGAGAAGTACTCCACTGTGCGAGATTGTATGTCACATTTCTATATATTTCTTGCTTACATTGGGTGAGTTACTCCTCCAAATTAGTGGTTCTGCAATTCATTCATGATATCCATGTGTGTCTGCTGTGACTTATAGATGTTATCTTACATCATTGAAATTATCATGATATAACTTGCTAAAAAAGCAAGATGTATATCCAAAGATGTCCGCAGACAGTGCATCCAGTATGCTCTTACTCCCGATTATCCATAATCAGCAGTGGACACTTCTTGTCGGAAATATCAAGTTTGGCGTGTGGTCATTTTACGACTCATTGCCAAAATCGACACATAAAACCATTCTGCCGGAGATGGTATGCACTCTTCTTCTTGCGGGTTCTCACGGGATCTAATACTTGCCCATCTTCTGCATCAAATTCCTAGCTCGGATATCGGACATTATTTAAACCAGTAAAATGGCGGTTGAAGCGGTGGCGTTGTCGATCCAACGGTGTACTTCGGCATGTTCATTTGCAAATACATGGAGGAGCCTGATGGAGCTCCCGACGGGGCGGATAAAAAAGATGAATAGATTTAGGGCCGACTTTGTTTATGCGATTTTTTTGCTTGGCCTCAAAAAATACTTAAATCAAATTTGGATGCTTGAGTTGTTCTTTGTATAGCACATTCTGTTTAGGTAGGGATAATTCATTATGTTATTTCAGTGGGTTGATTTGTTCTATTAATTTAGTTTTTATGTGTTGCTGCTTCTGCAGATATGGGAGGCATGGTTGAATTGTCCCAAATTAGTCTATGTTTTCGCATTTTTTAGGATCATCTTTGTTGAGTGTCCAGTTTTTTGTCTGAAGGGGGCCCGTTGTACATATTCATTATGTTATTTTAGTTTTCCTCTTCTGTCTGCGGTTTGAGAGCATGTTGAATTATCCAAAGTTGGTCTTTCTCTCTGTACTGCACTCTGTCCTGCACTCCGGTATCGTATTCTCTGTACTGTGCCCTCTAGGTGATACCTTTTTCACTCACTGTCCTCTCATATCATTCATTCTAAATTTATACCTTAGTACATCTTCATGCCTATACCTCTGTACCTCTGTATCCTCTATACCTTCTGTACCTCTATACCCTCTGTACCTCTGTACCTCTGTACCCTCTGTAATGAATCTATACCTTCTGTACCCATCCTTAACTTTGTGAAATTAATGAGGAAGGATTGGTTTGCACTACTTGTTTTAAATTTAATAAATTAATTTATAATTGTTAAACTTAAAATCAACTTATTAGGTGATGATAAATTTTATTATTAACAAGGTCTTAGGCTTTTATTTATTATTAGGTGATGATAAATTTTATTGAAGCTTTGGCAACTGATAATTAGCTTTAAAAAGACAAAAATGAACATAATGTTGACGTTATTAAAATAAATAAATTATTAAATTATCAATCTCTAAAATGAGAGAACTTTCTCTCATATTCTTATCTGATCATTTTACATTGTCAAAATAAATCATGAACAAAATGCCATATATAAATGTTAATTTTGAGAATTTGAATAGATATTGACTATTTGTATTAATCAAATTAGTATTTTAGTGTAGCATTTTAGTAGTACAAGTCAAAATTTTTTTAAATTTATCCATCATGTTGAATTTTTATTATTATAAGCGTCTTAATAATTTTTTATCGACAACATAAAATTATCAAATTTATCTTATGTAGATACTCGATCTATCCATAGAAATATAATAAATGAAAATTATATAATACTTTCATCAAAATTTTCAAGAGATCTCATGTGAACTGAAAACAAATTTAATGCTATTAAATTTAGCTTATTTAAATATTAAATTTGACTATATATTTAATAAAATCAAAATTGATGATTAAAGTTATTCAAAACTTTTAATTGAAGATATGCAATGATTTTTATTTAATTGGATTTATTTTTTTAATTACATACCAATATTTATTTTAAAATTTTAAAATTTTAAGTAACTTTTGTTAAAATTTTCACCTAAAATAACCATTTATGTGTTTTGGAAGCTTCTATTTTTCGATTCCTCCAAATCATCTTTTATTGACAAGGGTTTAGTGGATCAAGATATCTCTTGAGTTGTCTGGCATTTTCAATGCTTTAATTTGATAAAGCTTCTTCTGAGGCGATGAGTTGATTATAATTTTAATTATGCTTTGACTTGTGTTTCCGGGGCATATACAAAGAGGTTCTTTAGGTTTTCTTCAATGTATTTGGCTAAATGAAAAACAAAATTTTCGTGGCAAGCTAATATTTTGTCATGATTCTACTGTGCATTGTAAATGCTTATTGTGTTAGTTTTCAGAGTTATCAAAGGCAAAGTCTTCTTCTGAACATTCTTCTTTTGGCTTATGACCATAGGTAGAGTTCCAAGATGCTATTCAAGATATTAATTGACAAGAAAATTCTTGATGAGACATGGCTAAATCATTCAAGGAGGATTCAAATTGTAGTGCTTTTATTGGTGCGATTCGGGTTTCAAGACCGACTAAAGTTATGAAATGAACAAAAAAAAAATACAAGCATAATGACTAAAATGAAAAATGAAATTAAAAAATGCCTTCTTGGATAATATCATGCATCAAAATGCCGTCTTGTAATAATATCCATCATCGACTTAGTGTACCCTTGACATATTGGTTGATTGATGAGGTCGAATTCACAATTCTGGTACAACATCGTAGTAATGGTACAACATCTTAGTAATGGATGAATGTTTGGCATCAATGTGAAATATTCTAATTACCTGAAAAGCAGGGGCATAACAGATAGCGAGGCTCCGTGATGCATCCTCTACTGACTCTCGGACTTCACTTTGGTTTCTAAGACGAGAAAATAGAATGAATTAAATATTTACAAGAACCTATAAGTAATAGCAACTTCAGAGGCAAGTAGGGTAAGTACTTGTGGATTTTTTGGACTTCTCCCAATAAGCCTTGAGCCTTGCGTTGGAAACACCCTTTGGACGTCTCTTGATTGGATCCTTCAAACCGCCTTATCCTACCGATGATGGTCGCCTTCTTCCTCTTAACTGATCTGTCAAACGGTGGAGAATTCTCACTTATTACGGAGTCCACTTCATCAGATAGTCGCTTAAGAGATGCAAGCATGTAATCCTCAACAATCTTATTACCCTGTGCTCGGGAGCTAATTTGATATGCATATCGACTTATATGGTTCCTGAAAATAATGCCGCCCATCTCGCTTCCACATGTACTAACCTTCTGTATGAACCATCGATGTAGATGTCCCTCTTTTCTCTGGTAGACCACCGCATGAGGAGGTACTTATCCGGAATGCACAACACATCATTCTGGCTAAGAACTCTAATGCAGTGTGCACAAAGTATGCCCATCATTTCAAATTTCTAGCAACTACAAGAAATATCTACAGTAGACACATCAAAGTGGACAATCCAGGTTTTGGATGCATTCTTCTTCTCTAAGTTCCTCACCAAGTACTCCATGGGGCTATCATCTGACACAGTAACAGATAATCCCCCAACTCCATGCAGAAATTCTTCTTCGAACATAGAGTAAAGCTTCCTCGTATAAAACAAAGCAGCTTGCTTAAGAATTGGACTACTCCTAACAACAGGAACAATTGCTGACTGGATACACTTGAAGTCTTCATCATGTTCATTCCGGTGCCATGTTTCCATCACCTTCTCCAATCCCAAGAAACAATCTGTCAGCGAACTTGTTGGTTTCGAAATACCATGACACAGCTATTTGTGGTCTCACTACGCTGAGTTGACAAGATGACCATACAAAATTTATCTTTGTTGAATGCGGTGGACCATTTCTGCCTAATTTTGTAAAGTTCAAATAGCCAAGCATGATCATGCAAATTGCCTTCCTCTAGCATGGCACCAAGCATCCTCAAACTCATCCTCGGTCACATTTGCTCATGCATGTATAGAATAGCCTTGAACTCTCTTGTTACTACTAAAGCAATGGACCTTGAGGGGGGGCTTTCTTTGAGATATGCCATTGGCACAACCTATGATGCGATGCGGTAGTACATTCTCGATAGCTATAGCCGATCTTGATCAAGAATATTATTATAGGATGCCGCCACCCATCAACAAGAAATGTCCTGAATAACCATGTGAATGACTCGATGGTCTCTTCCACAAAAAAGGCTACTAAAATAAGACGCTTTTGCCAATGATGATTCACTCCAACGAGTGCACAAGATTATATTTATTGAGATAGTATCAAAAATTATCACATCCCCAAAATAATCAAATTCAACCCTAGACATACCATTGCTCAAAAAAAACTCACCAAGCAATCGACGATCAACGAACATCCCATGCAAACATCTCGTCTGTCTTTCCTTGAACAAATAGATTAATTGCTGCTATCACCACTTGCAATCCGTGACCTTCGCTTTTCGATGAAATTGAAAGCATCTCTTTTATTAATCCAATATTCTCCACCCCACCAACTTCTCGCATAATGAACACGCCGTGACTAATGTCGCTCGTATCGTCTTCAAACGATGCCTTCTCATCAACGATCAGGCGATCCGAGAAGATGCAGATCACTATCGCCAATGAATGATTATGGCTCTATATATTTTTAAGAATTCCCCTCCAAATCCAGAATCGAATCATCACGGACAACCGGCCCTCGTCGACTCGGAATTTTGTTATATGGTTTGGATTGACGTGTTTTTCCGACTGCTTACAAAAATCTTTCGATTTCAATTTCTTAGAGTTTGGCCAATAACTTGTATCTTTTTTCTAACACGTTTGATGTATAATCACAAGACAAGGCATAAGTTTCATTATTATGCATACTACAGATTCCCCAAATTTGGGTCATTAGATAAAACAACTTCATCATCATCGCTCATTCATTCATCTCAAAACATAGTCCAACTTCATAGATAATAGAGAGTATGACAGAGAGTACAGAGAGCATAGGGTACAGTCCAGAGTACAGACAAAAAAATACCCAAAAAATCATTCGAACAGCCACCAAATTGCAACCATTAAATTTTAATTACCATGATCTGAACAACCGGCTACAGAAAATGAACCTAAACTGGACAAAATCATCTGTGGGGTACAGAGGGTACAGAGGGTACAGAGGTACAGAGGGTACAGAGGTACGGAGAGTATAGAAGGTACAGAAAGTATAGATTCATTACGGAGGGTACAGAGGTACATAGGTACAGAGGGTATAGAGGTACAGAAGGTATAGAGGGTACAGAGGTACAGAGGTATAGCGGTACAGAAGGTATAGAGGTATAGAAGGTATAGCCGGTCTAGAGGGTACAACAGGTATAGAGCAGATACAAAGGTACAGAGGTACAGAGGTACAGAGGTACAGAGGTACAGAGGTACAGAGGTACAGAGTACAGAGGTACAGAGGTACAGAGGTACAGAGGTACAGAGGTACCAGAAATCTCCTAAAATTCGTCAGAACAGCCACCTCATTGCTTCAATTGGGATTTAGTTACCATGATCTGAACAACCAGGCTACAGAAAGTGAAACAAAACTGGAAAAAAATCGTCTATACTCGAAAGACAGTACAGAGAGTACATATGTAAATAAGCACTAAAAAATTAATCAAACAGCCACCAATTTCCTGAAGGATTACACTAAATATGTTTTCTCCGAACAGACCAAAAAATCATGAAAAATAAATATGAAACTGGTCAGATTACAGAGAGTACCCAGGCAAAGCAGTTCACCGCACATGCAAAGTCCTGCTAGAAAGAACTCCAAACAGTGTAGGAAATCTAACTTAAATAAATAAATTACAAACTATCGCTGTCATTTTACATATACAACTCCTTAAAAAGATTACCAATCCATTTTTATTTACGACATCATCAGCTATTTCCTCAATGCCTCCATTTCCAGATTCATTCTCCTTCTTCATAGCTCTTTCAGAATGCTCATCTCTTCAAATAAAAAATATATCGCCCAAATGAAGATATTTATTTCTTTTAAATTTCTCCGATATACTCATTCCCGTAGCTGGTCGGCCGGGCGCTAAACGGAAAATAGCCGTTTCGTCTTTACACATCATTTTAGCGCCTTATTTAATTTATGTGCACGTCGTCATCTGAGTCCAGACGATATTTTCCCCCTCATCCAAGGTGCGACTCCCCCTTCTTCACGTACGCAGAAAACCAAACGTCGAAGTTTCCCCTTCGTTCGAACGGCTCGCTCGATCCCAACCGATCCCGCGCAAGCTTCCGTTAACAGCTCCCCCTTCTTTTTCTCAACGGCAAGTCGCAAAGAAAACCGCAAGGGCATTATCTTCAAGGGATTCCCTCTCTCTCTCTCTCTCTCTCTCTCTCTCTCTATTGGTGTCTCCTGCAGTATGCACGCAAGCTGACACTCTCTCCCATCTTCATCTCACCATCCACCAAAAACCCTCTGCTTCTCCACTGTCTACAGCTCGTGGAATTCTGCTCTTGGCTACAATGCTCTTTAAATTCACAGCCCTCCCTCCTGATGGCTTCTTCTATCCTGTGATGCCAGATAGGCCTCCTACGTGCTCTCATCTTCCACGATCCTACCATTGAAGAAGGCAGCAACGACTACCATCGCCGCTTCTCCTCGTTTGCCTCATCTTCATCCATCGCTACATTAGCTCCAAGGATGGATGAGTTGTGACTGTTAACGAAATGGACCTGCACCTTCGCTTCTTCAATCTACTCACAAACGTTGAAATTTCCCTCTTCACTATTTTCAAAGATGAATGATATAGGATAAAGCTCCAATATGCTTGCCAACATTGTCGGATAGACACTTTTGGCCCATATTTTCGCCATCAAACCTATCTATCGCCCCTCTTTGCTGTTCGAGGCCTTTTTCTTCTTCTCACTATTGTAACAAGATTGAATTTAAATATGGAGAATGGCAACTGAAGTGGGTTGGTATGTTTCTTGGGCCAAATCAAGAGCCGCATAGAATTTGAATCATGGAAGGGAAACTGGCGACCTTGGTGATACTGGGGATAAAGGAGCAGAAGCCAGCCTTGAAGATAGGCCAGTGACTTCGCCAGAGGGAGTGGAAGAATTCACTGATGATGATGGAACTATGTACAAATGGGATCGTGGTCTAAGAGCACGGGTCCCTCAAGATAATTTAACTGCAATGGAAGAATATGGATCTAAATAGATGACTTTCTCATATGATGAAGAAGTATTCCCCACGTTTGGTGCATCAGATGCCACTATAGTTGAAGGGATTGCTGCTAATGAGAAGCAGAAAAGAAGTCCAAAGATGAAAAAAAAAGTCTGAAGGAGATAACAAATCACATGCCGACAAGAAAACTGAAGCAGAGAATAAATCCGAACCTGAAAAGAAGTCTGATGGAAAGAGGAAGTTGCCTGATGATTCCACTCAAAAGAAGGAATCAAATAAAGCTCCAGATTGTTGGTTCGACTTAAAGGTTAACACGCATGTTTATGTTACTGGTTTACTAGATGACACATTGTGAAGGAAGAACTACTATGCATCCATTACTCAATAGAGATGCTCCGCGTGCTGGAGACTTTGCATGGTGTTGGCATAATTCATGGTGATTTAAAACCCAATAATCTTCTTGTCCGTTATGTGAGGCTTGAAGGCCTCGTCATATTCATCAGAGCGCGGCGAGATGAAAATGGACGGAGGTTTTTCAAAACACCGACCGTCACTGCATTGCCGAAAAAAAATAAATTTAATATTTCAATGTGTAAAAAAATATATGCATATAAATATATATGCTTCTTTATGCAGGTTTGAAGGCCTCATCATGCTCATGTGGCTTGACGAGAACCGGGTGTGCGAAGACATCGCCGCCACGCCATCGAGAGATTCAAGGTCTCGTTATGCTCATCAGGGCGTAACGGGATTGAAGGTCGGCTGAGGTATTTCAAAACACCAATCGTTATACTCATCAGGGCATGACGGGTAGGCCAAAATAATTCCGATGTAGCCCCTTATGCGGGGATGACGCCGAAATACTGTCGAAATGCTGCTGAAATTAAGAATATTTGCTTATATATATTTGCTTTTATGCAGGTGATTGAATGTTTTGTTATGCTCATCAGGGTGTAACGGGATTGAAGGTCGGCTGATGTGCTTCAAAACACCAACCCATGCTCATCGTATGCGGACGAGTAGGCTAAACACCCCGATGCAGTCTCCACGGGATGAGAGGTTGCCGAAATTTTCTCTAAATTCGAGACTTAGAAAAAAAAAGGAGGGGATGATTATATATTACATTGGATGTCTTCTTTCAGGTCTGAAAGTCTCGTTGTGCTCAAGAGGGCACGACGAGCTGAAAAATTGGTTGTGGTGTTGCAAGACACCACTCTCTACGCTCAAGAGGGCGTACCGAGTAAGCCAAAACACCCTCGATGTAGCCCCCCTACACAGGGATGACGCGGGGAGGCTGCCGAAATTGCGTCAAATCTTTTGACTTAGAAAAAATAGGAGAGTGAAATGAGCTGACTTAAGAGCGCTAAATAGGAAAACTTGCAGTTAATTTTAAATTAAAAAGCGGGAAACAAGAAAAGGGGGGAGCCTTTAAAGCAAAATTTGGAAAAAATAGAATATTCATTGAAAATCTAAGTGAAATTTGGGGGAGGCTAATATTAAACTCATAAACTTTGGGAGAGGCTAATATTAAACTCGCAAACTCTAATTTTAATCCTCTATAGCTTAAATTGAAGCGGTAAAGTGAGTTTCCTTTTGCTTGTAAATTCCTCAAAATTAAGCAAGATTTAATTGGAATTGGGGACTAATGCTAAATTCACAACAAACTTGAAATAAACTCAAAATGAGGATGAATCCAAATTGAGTTTAATAACTATGTGGAGGTGATTACTATGCTTGTTGATAAGCATGAGTAGGGCTAAAGCAACAAAACTGAAATCGACATAACTTATCAAAATTGATATAAATTGAGCATAATCAAGCTGGGAGAATTACAAAAACTCAACAAATAAGCTAAGTGCTCGTAGTTTTTTAAACTACAATCTAAATCAAAATACCTTCTTCACCACCGGATCTGCAACTCTTTGTACAAGCACACAAAAAATGATAATAAATCAAATTTTATAAAAATCATAGGGCTTCATTTAATCAAAAATTAAGGGATTTCATTCTAATTATGAATTTTAAAATCAACAAAATCTTTGGGTAGTGTCTTATCTACTATTCCATCTGCCTTCTGAAAATTATGTCGACACTTTAAAAAACTCTTTTCATCGAAGAGGTCGGTGGTGAATTTTCGGAGCCCATAGAGTTCTGGCGACTCCGCTGGGGACAGGATTCTCTTTCCATCTTTGGCTAGTCGAATTTGAGCTATAGTAACAGTAAAGCATGATAAAAATTGAAATGTGAAGTCAATTGTCAATGAAACTAAGTCTAAGCTAATTATGTCATTATGACTAATCTGCTTATTCTTTATATCAATGAGTCTTTAGAACACACTGTTCATCATGCAGCTAGGTCTCATAGCTAACATCCATTTGACTAATTCTGTAATCAATACCAGAGATACTGGAGCTACCATTCAATTTGGTAGTGTAAACTCTCCAACATCCCGCAAATAATCCTCTACCTTAAGCAACTACATATTCTACGCACCAACTTATTCAAAGGAGGAGGACAATTGGAATGACCACTACTGAGGTTCCTCAAAAGAGAGCCTTTGTACTTAAAAGATTGATTCATTTTGAGGCGCCAATCATGAAGAGAACCTTCACTGGGTAGAAAGTTTCAGTCATACCTGTGAATGCGATAATCCTGCCAGTTAAATCTTTTGCACTAGGAAGGTATGATACTGAAGCCTCATCTTCTGAAAAAAAATTGAGTAAAAGGCAAAGGAGAAGAAATACTAAACTGCGAGCTCAGTAGTTGCTGCCTGAATCACAAGTCATACAACTAACCTTACAACTAGAAGTGAGTTTTTCTACCCTATAATAAATTTGAAATTTTTGAGATGGGTGGAAAGGAATAGCTCTATTGGTGATGTTAAATGATGTTTTAAGAAACTACAGCTAAAGGATGTGTTTTATGAAAAGGTATGAATATCAATTATCAAAGAAGCCAAAAATGCTCCATTACGAAAGCTACAATCAATGGTAGTAAGAGCTCAGGACCATTCTAAGCAATTCATACATGGTGAGCATCAGGGCGTGACACCTGAACCGCGTGTTCGAGAATCCATTACCGAAAGGTCTCGATAGAAAAATAAATGAATATGGAGGCCAATGTCTCAAGAAGAAGTAGCAGCACAAAAGCTTCTTCATCTGAAAGCAAGTTAACCTAGAGACAATGAGGAAAGAGAAATAATGAACTATGTGCTTAAATAGTAGACATTGTACAACCAGTGAACTAGAAGTGAGTGTTCCAACCCATAACATATTTGACAACTTAAGATGAAAGCTATCAAATCAAAGTTCTTGGACAAACGCAAACTTCTCTCTTGAGGAACTCAAAATCAGATGCATGAATATGGAGGCCAATGTCTCAAGAAGAAGTAGCAGCACAAAAGCTTCTTCATCTGAAAGCAAGTTAACCTAGAGACAATGAGGAAAGAGAAATAATGAACTATGTGCTTAAATAGTCATTGTTCAAGTAGACATTGTACAACCAGCTGTGAACTAGAAGTGAGTGTTCCAACCCATAACATATTTGACAACTTAAGATGAGTAAAGCAGAATAGCTCTACTGGTCAAATCAAACAGTTCTTATGGACCCGACAACGTCAGGTTCCAACTTCTCTACTGAGGAACTCGAAACTGTATATGCAAGAGTGTATTGGGTCCTCAAAGTTGCTAAGAAGAAATGATTGATGAAAAGAAAATACGAAGGTCCTATCCTTAGGGAGACTAGAGTTTCTCCTCCAAAGAGACCTCCTCTTACAACCCTGACAAAATGTCTACTAATTCAAGTCTTGCACGGTGAGCATCGATGCGTGACACTTGGACCATATGTCCATGAATTCGCCATCGAAAGGTCCCGACAAATAGGTGAGCAGATTTGGAAGCCAAAATCTCGATGTGAAATTCCCTTACAGAAAGACAATAACGTGACATCTAGACTGTACTCCAACAGAAATCTACTATTTATGTCCTAGTATTAAAGGTTGAAGTAGTTCTATCACTTGAAGTTAAATTACCTTCACTCTGAGTAGCCATTCAACACAATCTCATTCAAGATGAGAATGTCTATATACGGATGTGAGAATTTGATGGTCTTGACGAGGTCAGACACCAAGCTCTATAAAATTTAGAAGTCTACCGAGCAAAGATGTTCAAAAGCTTCATCATTATATCTTATCTCATAAGATTACACGCATCTCAAGGATCGATCCGCGGAAGTACTTGATGACAAGACCAGCGTTGACAGGTCACTTAGCAAGATGGACAGTATTGCTTTTGCAATTTGATATCACATACATTCCGCAGAAAGTAGTGAAGGGACATGTCTTAGTAGATTTTATAGTTACACATCCTATCCCTGCGGACACTTCTCTTAATGATGATTTATCCGATGAGCAAATTATGCTCATTCATGAAAGAGAAAAATCACAAATTTAAGAAATATATTTTGATGGAGCCTCATCGATCAAACAAGTCCAATCTCTAAATTTTTCAAGAGCAAGAGTAGGAATCGATATCATCTTCATAACACCAGAAGGAGGAATAATGAGACGATCATATGGATTGACCGAGCCAAGAACTAATAATGAAGCTGAATATTAAGCATTAGTGGCAGGACTGGAAGAGGCTATTTTCATAGGCATTCAAAACCTGCACATTTTTGGTGATTCTCAGCTTATTATAAATCAAGTACTTGACATCTATAAAATTAACAACCTTGGGTTAGCTTTCTATCACAAGCGAGCTCTCGAGCTTATGAAGCAGATACCAAATATTACACTAACTCGAGTCTCTCAATCCGAGAATAGCAAAGTTGATTGCTTAGCAAAACTAGCTAAGAAAATGGCAAGTCTGAATGGTGATTATGTCATGATTGACATATTTACTTGACGAGTTCTAGAGCCAATAAAGTATCAATCCCCGCAGGTAGATGGGTTATCAAATCTGACCTAGCAGGATGCAACTCAAGTTGCTCCTCATACTCCCAAAAATCAATAAGAAGTTGTATTAAGAAGAGCTAAGAATGACATTACCTCATAAAAGCAGTGTGAAGCTTTTGATGTAGAAGAGTCACGTGATTAGAGGCAAGCCTTCATCGACTACTTTAAAGAAGGAAAATTACCAAGTAATAAATCACTGGTAGCTCAAATTGAAAAGAGAGTGTTACGTTATACTTTCGTCAATAACACTTTATATCGTAGATCCTTTGAACAAATGTGGCTGTGATGCATAGGTGTAGATAAAGCTAGCAAAGTGATAGTCAAAGTTCACGAAGGACTTTGTGGTGCACATCAGTTAGGTCCCAAGATGGCAATAAAGATCAAAATGATGGGTTATTATTGGCCATCTATGGTGAGAGACTGTATTAATCACGCTAAAAAGTGTTATGAGTGTCAAGTACGTGAGGATCTCATCCATCAACCTCCAAATCCATTACACTTAACAATAGCATTATGGCCATTCAAATGTTGGGGGGTACAGATGTAATTAGACCAATCGATCCACCGTCATCAGCTAAACATTGCTTCATCCTAGCAGCGACTGATTATTTCTCTAAGTGGGTTGAGCTTACTCCATTTAAAGAAGTTACTGCTGACCGAGTGATCAACTTCTTCACGCATAATATGGTCTATAGATTTGGAGTGTTACGTCAAATAATTTCTGATAATGGCACAACCTTTAAAAGTATAAAGATTTATAGATTTGTCGATCGACACAAAATTGATTGGTGATATTCTTCGATATACAATCCAAGAGCAAATGGCTTGGCCGAGGCCTTCAACAAGACATTAGTCAAGCTGCTCAAGAAGATTTTTATTAAAAATAAGAGAGAATGACATACCAAGTTAGTAGAGGCACTATGGGCATATCAAACTACCTACAAGATACCGACTAAAGCCACTCCCTATTCATTGGTATTTGGAAATAAACTAGTTCTTTCGCTTGAAGTTGAGTTGCCTTCACTTCGAGTAGTCATCCAATACAATCTAACTGAAGATCAAAATGCTCATCTGAGAATGGAGGAACTTGACGCGCTTGATGAAGTTAGATTACAAGCTCATCAAAATCTAGAAGTCTATCAAGCAAAGATGTCCAGGGCTTTTGACCTTACAGTGCAACCTCGAACATTCCAAAAAAGGGGAATTGATCCTGGTACTAAGAAGACCAATTATTCCCAATTGAAAATTTGGTAGCAAATTTGAGTCTAACTGGGAAGACCCTTTTGTCATTGAAAAAGTGTATCAAAGAGGGGCATACCAACTCATCAACCTAAAGGGTGAAAGACCAATGCCACCAATCAATGATCGTTACCTGAAAAAATATTATACATGACAAATACATTCCCAAGGTACAATAGAAATCCCCCTGCAAGACAAGGGACATTTTTTTTAGTATATCTATTTAGGTTGACATCATGCTTCATGCTAAGATCCCTAAATAAATATACTCTAGATGAAAAACTTTTTTGTGAAAATTCCCCTATTACACATGGGGCAATTCTAGATTTTTATATATAGATGAAATCAATGTTGTGTGTTAAAATCTTCTTTAGAGTACATCAATTCAAATATGGATGTATTTGTATATTTTCATCTTGAAAATTCTCCTAAATGTACTTTAAAATTCTCCCTGTAATACAGGGGGCATTTTTTAGTTTATTAAATTTATTTGGGTTGATATCATGCCAAAAGATAAGATCCTCAAATATATTCATATTCAGGTTGACATCGAGCTTTACGTCAAAATACCTGGACATATCCGTAATTATTACTGTTAAGTTGCATGTTCTTGCAGAAATAAAAAAAAAATCTATTTCTACGCATGAAAAGATAACCCCAAATGTCAAGAAATTTATCTCCAAGATTTGCCAAATTATGGAGATCAAGTCAGAAGAACTCCTGATTTTGGAAGCTTCAATTAACTAAGTTGGAGAAACATCAATCTCTATGCCTAAAGTCTAGGACACAAATATGTTCTAAAGGTCAGACTCAACAAGCCCACAAATGGCCGAGTTGCTGACGCTCTCTTCACTCAATAAGTCACAAGAAAAGGCCGTAGTGAAAGAGCTCTCATTCGTCAATCTGATGACAAAACCACCAACCCACTACAACTTAAGTCGAAGACTAGAGTAGGTTCTAAAGGGCGAACTCAACAAGCCCAAATGTAGCCGAGTTGCTGACGCTCTCCTCACTCAACAAGCTGCAAAAAAAGGCCATAGTGAAAGAGCCCTTGTTCGTCAATCCAATGATGGCCGTCTCAAAGCATCTTTGTGATTACAAGCAACCAGGATCCAAGAGATCTCTCTGTTTGATTGATAGATTAAGGCAATATGAGGAAACTCTCAATTCAGGGCTGCCTCAAATCAATCTTCATATTACATGCAAGGTGATGCTTCAATCTATTCTCAAATGATCGATGCTCAAAAGTCAAAGCCTATCTCTTCATCAGTGCACAAGAAAGCAGAGAGGAAGCAATTCCATAGTTTATATAAAGGCGATGGCTAAAGAATTTTATGATTATTGATCATTTAAAGCACTGCGGACTAATAACTCAACATTGACCCTATATAAGCCGAAAGGTTGGGTCACTATATGTATCCTTCAACGAATCTGTCAAAGCAACAAGCATAGGGTTCATGGCATGCATATATTGCCTGACAAGTCAATAGGGACAAATCAAGTCAGTCCTTCATCAAGTCCATCAAGCTCAAAGCTAGGACAGAAGTTATTTCAAATTCGACCAAGCACGGATAAACCGATTCCCTAGGGGAGTCCTTCATTAAAATAAGTAGACTAATTCCTTGATCAAACTCAACCAAGTATAAAGCCAAGGTTCGAGGAAACTCAAATCTGTAATGACATAAAAAAAGAGATATTCACAAAGCCATTGAAGCAGAGAGTAGATGGTGTAAGAACTCTTCTCTATCCAACAAGTCAATTCTGACAAATCGATCAAGATCATCATTTAGCATGTCTTGAATAAGGCAACATACTAATGACAAATCCTGTCAAAGTTCTGTCAGCTATCGCAATCAAAGCCGAAATGATCCAAGTTCTTTGGCCAGCCCAAATGGTCAACTAGTTTTTAATAAATGTGACTCACTCTATGCATGAATCACATTTGTTGGGGGCATTTGTTGACCTCCACATATGTGTCATAAATCAAGACAAGCTTACAAATCCAATTCGACGAACTTCGAAGGTGATAATGCGCAAATTAAGGCTCAAAATGCACTATACGTCCCTGAAAATGGTCGAAATGATCTCCGATCGATGAACGGACTTCGCCGTTGTGTTCAAAACATCGAAATTGATTGAGATAAAAATATTGCAAAAATCTAATGAGCACATCGGAGTTGAGAAGCTACGACGATGTCCGAAAGATATCAGTTCATGAAAATGATTATGTCGTTAGCTTCAAAACATCAAAAATGATCAAATGAGACTATTCACACTTAATTCAAACAAGTCTGTGCAAATATTGAATGATTTGAAGTGACAGCACACAAATCGAGGTTAAAATGCACCAGACGTCTCTGAAAATAATTGAAATGACCTTAGATCGATGAATGGACTTCGCCGTCACGTTCAAAATGTCAAAATTGGTAAGGATATAAATATTGTATGACTTAATGATCAACTGATCAAGCGCTCGAGTCGTCAATATGCTTACACGCATATCAGAGTCAGGAAGCTGCGACGATATCCGAAAGACATCTGTTCATAAAATTGATTGCCCCGTTAGCTTCAAAATATCAAAGTATATCAAATGACACTATCTGCGCTCAATTCGAACGAGTCTGTACAAATGTCGAATGATTTGAATTGACAGCACACAAATCGAGGTTAAAATACACTAGGCATCACCAAAGTCAACTCAAATGACCTACGATTGACGAATGGACTCGCCATCGCATCCAGAACATCAAAATCGGTCAGAATATAAATATTGCATGACTTGATGATCAATCAATCAAGTGCTCGAGTCGTCAATGTGCCTGCACTCATATCGAAGTCAAGAGGCACCGACTCAAGCCAAACAACCTCCATTTGTGAAATTGATTATGCCGTTAGCTTCAAAATGTCAAAATCTATCAAGTAAGACTATTCGCACTCAATTCGGACGAGTCTGCACGAATGTCGAGCGGTCGAAAATGGTGACGCGCATCTTGAGCTAAAATTGACTCAATTTGACGTCGACTTGAACCAAACGACCTCTAATTGCAAAACAGACTGCACTGTTGTGTTCGGAATAATAGAATAACCTTGAATCAATATATATGTATATCAACTCTATATTGAGATCGACATAAAATTCTTATTATGGTGGATTGCACATTTTAAAATTTGATAAAAAAAACTATTTTCATAACCCTACTACCACCTGTTTGACCCCTCGTCAGTGCTCCCCATCTTCGTGTCTAAACCAAGCGTCAAGTTTCCCCTTCGTTTGAGCGGCTCGATCCCATCGATCCAAGCTTCCATTAACCGCTCCCCCTTTTTTTCTCAACAACAAGTCGCAAAGAAAACATGATGGGCATTATCTTCAGTTCCTCTCTCTCTCTCTCTCTCTCTCTCTCTCTCTCTCTCTATTGGTGTCTCAGTATGCCGAGTTGACACTCTCTCCCATCTTCATCTCACCATCCACAAAACCCTCCGCTTTCTGCATTTCATTGGAATTGCTCTTGCTGATGCTCTTTAAATTCACAACCCTTCCTCACGGTGGCTTCTTCTATCCGTGATGCGAGAGGCCTCCATGCTCTCTCATCTTCCACGATCCTACCATTGAAGAAGCTACCATCACCGCTTCTCCTTGGTTGCCTCATCTTCATCCATCTGCATTAGCTCAAGGATGGATGAGTTGTGGTTCTAAATGGACTGCACCTTTGCTTCTTCAATCTACTCATAAACATTGAAATATCCCTCTTCACTATTTTCAAAGATGAATGATATAGGATAAAGCTCCAATATGCTGAGAAAATATTACGTCCGGAGTCCGCACGTAGCTTTACGTGTGGACTCCAATCCACGGACGACATGTGTCCCGGTTTTTTGTTTCTTCGCGGATGAGTTAACGGGCGGCTTTCCCAGCGGGCTGTAAACATCGATGGTGTATTAACGGGCCGGTGCGTAAATACATTTGCGTGGTTCAAAAGCGGAGAAGAGCGAGAAACACACGTTCGACATTCCTCGTCACAGAAGGATTTTTTCTCAGCTTAGCTCCCGTTGTCGGCGCCGCGTCAGGACGTCCTCGATGGTATAATCATAAATTGAGGTATTGTAGGTGACTACATGAGGTATTTATACATGCATTCCGAACTTGAATGAATTTAGGGTTTACTCTTCTTCATCTGATGAAAGATTGGTTTTTTTATATTTATTTTGTATCGTACTCTCTGTACCTCTTTGGAGGGTACATACCTCTTTTGACCTCTTTTGCCAGTTATTTTTTGCCAACACCTTATGATTATGTTTAGAACATTGCATAGAAAGCATTTGATGGCAGTTTGGGTTGTTTCTGGGTGGTTTAGTGCATCTGTACCCTCTGTACCTCTTTGAGGAATGATTTTTTTTTTTTGCGCTTTTTTTCCAACTCCTTATGATTTTATAGGGCATTGCAAATGAAGCATTTGATGGCATTTTGGGTGGTTTTGGGGTGGTTTAGTGCATCTGTACCCTCACCCTCTGAGGGAATTGACCTTTTTTTGCGCTTTTCCAACTCAACTGATTATGATTATAGGGCATTGCAAAGGAAGCATTTGATGGTTTGGGTGGTTTTGGGTGGGTATTTTGTATTTGTACCACTGTGCCTCTTTGGAGGGATCAATTTTGACATTTTTCACATTTTTTTCCAACTCCTTAGGATTATGTTTAGAACATTATAATGGAAGCATTTGATGTTAGTTTGGGTGATTTTGGGTGGGTGTTTTGCATCTGTACCATGTGTACCTCTTTGGAGGGTACAAATCTCTTTTGATCTTCTTTTCCAGTTTTTTTTGCCAACTCCTTATGATTATGTTTAGGCGTATAATAATGGAAGCATTTGATGATGGCGGTTTGGGTGGTTTTGGGTGGTTTAGTGCATCGTACCACTGTGTACCTCTTTGGAGAATTACACCATTTTGACCTTTTTTTTACGTTTCCAACTCCTTATGATTATGTATAGAGCATTATAATGGAAGCATTTTATGACAGTTTGGGTGGTTTGGATGGTTTAGTGCATCGTATCTTGTGTACCTCTTTGGAGAATTCAGACCTCTTTGATCTTTTTTTTTTACTCCTTATGATTATGTATAGAGCATTATAATGGAAGCATTTGATGGCGGTTTGGGTGGTTTTGGGTGTGTATTTTGCATTTGTACTGTGTACCTCTTTGGAGGTCTGATCAATTTTGACCTTTTACGTTTTTTTGCCAACTCCTTATGATTATGTATAGAGCATTATAATGGAAGCATTTGATGGCGGTTTGGGTGATTTGGATGGTTTAGACGCCTTGTGTACCTCTTTGGAGGGTACGACCTCTTTTGATCTTTTTTTACAGTTTTTCCTGGCCAACTCCTTATGATTATGTATAGAGCATTATAATGGAAGCATTTGATGGCAGTTTGGATTTTTTTGGTTGGGTATTTTGCATTTGTACCTTGTGTACCTCTTTGGAGGGTATAGATCATTTTTGACATTTTTTCACATATTTTTTTGCCAACTTCTTATGATTATGTTTAGAACATTGCAAAAGAAGCATTTGATGGCGATTTTTGGTTTCGGGTGGTTTAGTACGTCTTGTACCTCTTTGGAGAATACTGACCATTTTTCTTTTTTTTTTTTGCCAACTCCTTAGATTATGTTTAGAACATTATAATGGAAGCAATTGATGTCGGTTTGGGTGATTTTGGGTGGGTGTTTTGCATCGTACCATGTGTACCTCTTTGGAGGTAGATCATTTTGACATTTTTCACATATTTTTTTGCCAACTTCTTATGATTATGTTTAGAACATTACAAAGGAAGCATTTGATGGCAGTTTGGGAGGTTTCTGAGTGGTTTAGTGCATCTGTACCCTGTGTACCTCTTTGGAGGGTACAGACCTCTTTTGATCTTTTTTTACAGTTTTTCCTTGCCAACTCCTTATGATTATGTATAGAGCATTATAATGGAAGCATTTGATGGCAGTTTGGTGGTTTTGGGTGGGTATTTTACATTTGTACCCTGTGTACCTCTTTGGAGGGTACAGACCATTTTTGTCCTTTTTTCCAGTTTTTTTTTGCCACCTCCTTATGATTATGTTTAGAACATTACAAAGGAAGCATTTGATGGCAGTTTGGGTTGTTTCTGGGTGGTTTAGTGCATCTGTACTCTGTGTACCTCTTTGGAGGTACAGATCAATTTTGACCTTTTTTTTCAGTTTTTTTTGCCAACTTCTTATGATTATGTTTAGAACATTGCAAGGGAAGCATTTGGTGGCAGTTTGGGTGGTTTTGGGTGGGTATTTTGCATTTGTACCACAGTACCTCTTTGGAGGTGGACCATTTTGTCCTTTTTTTCTAGTTTTTTTTTGCCACCTCCTTATCATTATATTTAGAACATTGCAAAGGAAGCATTTGATGGCAGTTTGCTTAGATTCTGGGTGGTTTAGTGCATCTGTACTCTGTGTACCTCTTTGGAGGGTACAGACCAATTTTGTCCTTTTTTTCCAGTTTTTTTTGCCAACTCCTTATGATTAGGTTTAGAACATTACAAAGGAAGCATTTGATGGCAGTTTGGGTTGTTTCTGGGTGGTTTAGTGCATCGTACCCTACCTCTTTGGAGAATTGATTTTGACCTTTTTTTACAGTTTTTTTTGCCAACTCCTTATGATTATGTTTAGAACATTGCAAAGGAAGCATTTAGTGGCAGTTTGGGTGGTTTTGGGTGGGTATTTTGCATTTGTACCCTGTGTACCTCTTTGGAGGGTACAGACCATTTTTGACCTAATTACTTGTCTTTAAAGTTAACCATGCAGGATAACTTGGGTCATGAGAAATGTGTTTGATAATATTACAGACCGCCGATGAAGCCGACATTTTAAAGAAGCTTCATCTCCATCAATTCATTAGACTCCGCGGCATCAAGCAAGACTCGGTTGCCATTACATCGATCCTGTCTTGCTGGGACATAAAAAAGCAAGCTTTCTGGCGGGTGGGCGACATTCCTTTCACCGATGAAGTTGCATTGATGATAGGGATGAGCAGGGGAGAAGGTTGTATGGCGAAATCCCATTGTCGCTCAACTCATCGGACTACAAGAGCGACTTGAGAATTGGATGGCTCGTTGCTGCGATAGTTTGTGCATTGTATATCGTTTTCTTCGTCAAAATTTTTTTGTATATCACAATTATAGGGTGGCATCGAATTGATTGCTTACGATGATATAGATAGATTTGTCTGGCAAAATGCCATTTGGGACTTAGTCTCCCAATTTGATGTTATTGCATCAAAGATTGACTAGAGCGGTGGCTACATGAGTGGATTTGTTACTCTTGATGGTATGTTTTATATCTCCATTAATGTGAAATATAATGTCTTGAAGTTTCTTGTTTAATATATTCATTGTAGATATGGGCCATATAAGCATCATAAGCGTCCTTCACTCAAACCCGCATTATCTTTGCGATGGGCTAAAATAGAGTTCCCAAAAAATGCTTTCACTGGTTTGGGAGGACGCCAGGTGACATATAATAATATCACTTATTTCAAATAAGAATGTATCCATTTATGTTGTATGTCTTCAAAATTTTTTATCCTTTTACCACAGGTACGCCTTTCATTCGAGGACTTATTGGAAGACGAGAATTGGCTCCTTCATTGAGTCCTCCAACAATCTAGACATGTGGAGCAGATAGTGGTCCGTTTTAAGTCCAATCAGTCCCCACTCTCCCTATCTCTCCTCGATATTCTCCCGTCAGTGTTTCGCCTCTGCCAATACCCCACAGACTTTGCGGTGGAGAGGATGTTCTGGTTTGAAGGACTAGAGAGCATGTCGTCTTTCCATACAACAATAACTAAGAGGTTGGATGGGCTTGATTTGCTGGTTGCTGCTATCGAGGATGTTCTATCCAGGCAGCGGGGTCCTACCACAGGGAAAACTCTTCAGGAGGCTACCACGGGAGCTTCCCCTGTGGATGGTACCCACGGGGAGACTACGCGTGTACTGAGGAGGGACAACAGAGGAAGCTCTTGTGGAGGCTACCACAGGGAGATTCCATTCGGAGTTGGATACTTCAAAAGGGAAGCCCGCGTGGGGTGAGAAGTTCTTGTGGAGGCCACCACTACACATGGTGCTCAAACATGATTGGCGACATTGGCGTGGTGTTAAAGCTCGGCGAGATAAGAAAGAAAATTGTTACTTCCCTTTCACACACACTTACAAGAAGTCTCGAGCAAGAACAAATGATGTGGTGGCCTCCACTGTCAAGCCAGCGGCAGGTATTAAGATACTTTCTTTTAAATTTGAGATAATAGAAATAGTCTTTCACTAAGTTTTGTATAGGTTAACAGATGATGCAATAAAGGTCGATGACCCACAGCTACTTGTTGTGGTGGAGGAGCATCCAGAGGTAAGTTACTTTCTTTTAAATTTGAGATAATAGTCTTTCACTAAATTTTTGTATGTTATACAGATGATGCAATAAAGGTCGATGACCCACAGCTTCTTGTTGTGGTGGAGCATCGGAGGTATTAATAATCTCGACCTCGATCCAAAGTCATATTTGCTTTCTCATCATCACTAAATTTTATAGGTTAGCAAAGATGAGCCAATGAGGTCGATGACCCACGCCATTATCGTGATGGAGCATCGGTCGGAGGTATGCATCATCTCGATAGATCGAGGATTTATTCATAGTGAATGTAGCTCTTCGCACAGCTTTTGTCATGAATTTCGTTGCGCATCGAGGCACTTCATGTTGTCGAGTTCTCATCCGGCTATTTTACTGGCGAATGCTCGATCTTATTGACGTCGTGCTCCGGTTCAAGGACAAGTAAGTCGATCCTCTCGGTCCTTCATACGTAAAATAACCTACTCGTTGGTTGATCACTTTAAAATATTTATTAATTGCGGGGTGACGATTCGTGGGCGGAATATCATTATTGCGAGGCGGTCGATGAGTTCTGCGATGGATCAATATCTCTCGGATGCACACATTGATGCCGCCTTCCTACTAAATGCTCGCTCACGCCGAGATGAACCATATTTGTACATTTCATGCTTGCATTGGGTATGTTAATATGTATTAGATTCTTGTTTGCTTAGATAAAGGCAATGTGTAATCGTTCTCTTCTTTCTCCTGCAGAGTTATGCCAGGTACGGCCTGAAGATGGAAAGCAAGATGTTCATCCAGCATATCACTGGGGCTGTGGCGGTGAGTTAATCTTCTTGTTATAGATGTCGACCTGGACACTCTTGGTTGGACATATTAAATCAGAGGCTTGGTATTTTTATGACTCATTGCCCAAACCAACCCATAAGAGCATTCTTCCTGAGATTGTAAGAACTGTTTTCAAATCTAGTTCATCTTTACTTTTTTTTTATTGATCCAACTTATTGAAATTTTTTTCTACCTATTTAGATCAAATTACTTGTTGAAGATGCTGGGCAGGCTTTTGCGAGCGATCCAAGGAAATGGCCAATTGACATAGTGAGTGGGATACCAGTCCAAGAAAATAGTGTCGACTGCGGAATGTTTGTCTGCAAATACATGGAGCGGCAATCAACCTCCGATTAAGGTAGACCAACAGATTGGCCAAAGATAATGAATATATTTAGATGAGTTCTTACATTTTGTTTGGGACTTAAAATCCAGTGAGAATAATATTATTTTGTCCGATATAGGATTTTGTTTAATGCATCATTGGTGGCTTTGAGAGCTATTTTTTTTTGAAGTGCATAGACACGGGATGATATTTTACTCTACTTTGTTTAACTTCTCCTCTCTCTCATATAGTTGAAGTGCATGGACACGGGATGATATTTTATTACGCTTTGAAGACTCATGTTGAAGTGCATCGATCGGTGAAGCTCCCAAAGCTAATTCCAAGAGCTCTTCTTCAAGTACTGTGAAGAGATAAATGTGAGGGAACTCATCCTCTCTCTTCTGCTTAGCTTTTCCTCGCAAGTCACACAATAGAGGAAGATGACTTGGCATGGAGGTGAATGCAATAAAGAGTGATTTCCACCATAAAGTGTGATTCGCATTGTATATTTTCCTTGAATATGGAGCATTTCCTTGTCATGAATAGTGATTCATTGTATATTTTCACATATGATATGGATCTATTTGTATTTGATAGTGATGATTGATAATTCCAGTTCGGTTCATGAGATGGATCTATAAAAAATAACTTTTCAAAATAAATGTTTAGGTTTTTCGCTACTGGAAATGGCTCTGTTGTTTGTTTTATGATTAATGACTGTTAAATATCTTTAGTTGATATGTAGTGTAGTTATATCTGTGATGATTTAATGAAGTAGTGTGGTTTGTTGCAGCTATATATATTTTTTATATTTCTGATTGTGAGGTAAATGTTGATTAGTAATTCTATTTACTAGGATAGATTGTTGCTTAGTTGTGCTTAACATGTCGTACTTTATTCTCACTTTGAACATATTTATGAGCTCTGAATTTATGCTTTGTCACATTAGGATTGGTATTGACTGTGATGTTAATGATTAATACATTTTGGAGTGGGGCTTTTTTTTCAGTTAAATCAAAATCGAAATCATTGATTTGAACAATTATATAAATTAAACCTCTTATGAATCTATTCGAAGTTTAAGAAAACTTCATTTTATGGTAACTTCGAAATATTGAGAATTTCTATTATTCATGTGCATATATATTTTAAGTTTTAGATATTAGTTCAATGATTTGAAGAAGTTATATATAATAAATTTTTATTAATTTATCTTTAGAGGCTTAATTTATTCGATTATAAGTCGAATTATTTATAATGATTATAATATATCCTTTGTAAAAAAGATTAAAGAGGTGCGTACCCTCAAAGAAAGAGGTACAGATGTAAAACACCCACCCAAAATCACCCGACATCAAATGCTTCCATTATAATGTTCAACATATCAGAGTGGGAAAAAAATAGAAAAAAATGTCAAAATGATCACCCTCAAAGAGGTACACATGGTACGATGCAAAACACCCACCCAAAATCACCCAATGACATCAAATGCTTCCATGTATAAACATAATCCTAAGGAGTTGGAAAAAAATGGAAAAAATGTCAAAATTGATCTGTACCCTCCAAAGAGGTACACAGGGTATAGATGCAAAATACCACACCAAAACCACCCAAAATGCCATCAAATGCTTCATTTGCAATGCCCTATACGTAATCATAAGAAGTTAGAAAAAAAACTGCAAAAAAAGATCAAAAATGGTCTGTACCCTCAAGAAAGGTACAGATGCACTAAACACCACCCAAAATGCCATCAAATGCTTCCTATGCAATGTTCTAAACATAATCATAAGTTGGCAAAAAAAGCGGCAAAAGAGGTCAAAGAGGTCAGACCCTCAAAGAGGTACCAGATACAAATGCAAAATACCCACCAAAACTACCCAAGCGATGCTTCCTTTGCAATGTTCTAAACATAATCATAAGGAGTTGGCAAAAAAAAAATTGGAAAAACAAGTCAAAAGAGGTCTGTACCCTCCAAAGAGGTACACAGGGCACATATGCACTAAACCACCCAGAAACCACCCAAAATGCCATCAAATGCTTCCTATGCAATGTTCTGAACATAATCATAAGGAGTTGGCAAAAAAAACTGGCAAAAGTGGTCAAAATTGATATGTACCCTCAAAGAGGTACAATCTGATGCACTAAACCACCAGAATCTAAGCGCCATCAAATGCTTCCTTGTCCTGTTTCTAATCATAAGGAGGTGGCAAAAAAAAAAATTAAAAGGAAAATGAATGGTCGAAAGAGGTACAGTGCAAGTACTAAACCATCCGAAACCACTCGCCATCAAATGCTTCCTTTGCAATGTTCTAAACATAATCATAAGGAGTTGGCAAAAAATGGGAAAAAGGTCAAAATGGTGCGTACCCTCAAAGAGGTACAGTCTGAACCAACCAAATCACCCAACGACATCAAATGCTTCCTTTCTGATGTTCTAAACATAATCATAAGGAGTTAGCAAAAAAATGGAAAAGAGGTCACCCCAAAGAGGTACAGTCAAATGTACTAAAACCCAAACCGCCATCAAATGCTTCCATTATAATGCCTAAACATAATCATAAGGAGTTGGCAATAAAAACTGGAAAAAAAAGTCAAAATTGATCTATTGGTACATATTTATTGATCGTCCAATGATTACAATTTTCTAGGGATTAACTCATCACTATTGCTTAAAGAGCTACAAACAGTGTCAAAATCTCTAGCTCAACCAATCAAAGCGGATAATGTCATGTATCAAAATGTTTTCGAGATAATATCCATCATCGACTTAGTATACCCTTAGTAGATTGTTTATTTATGGAGCTCGAGTTAAATTCATGTAGAACATCATATTAGTTGATACTTTCTTACAACATCGATCAGATATTATGTGCATTACCTCGAAAAACACTTTGGCATAGCGGAGAAAGGTGATGCAACTTGTGAGGACCTTCACGCTATCGGTAGTTTGGTTTTGCAACCAAAAAAGTAGAAGGGTTTGAAGATTAAATGATATTTAAAATACTAAAAGTAATCAGTAGAAAATTACTCTTGGCTTTCTTGGATCTCTCCCAATATCCCTTAAGCCTTGAGTTGGAAACACCCTTTGGGCGTTGCTTAAGCGGATCTTTTAAGATGTCTTTTCCTTATGTCATTGGTTAACTTCTTCTTCCTAGCGCTTTGTCGGTTGGATGAAATTCCCACTTATTATAGAGTCGACATCATCATATAGTTTTTAGGGATCCAAGCATATAGTCCTCGACTCTCTTATTGTCTGTACGCTTATGATATGCAATATCGACTTATGTGGTTCGGAAAATAATGCGAAGCATTTTCCATCTTTGCCATCTCTTAATTTTCTATGCACTATCATTGTAAATATCCCTCTTTTCTAGTAGACCATCGCAAGAAGATACTTGTCAGGAATCGCATCTTCACGACTAAGAACTCGATACAATGGGCACAAAGTAATCCCATCATCTCAAATTTTTTCAACTACAAGTCACTTCTAGGGTAGTCCTATCGAAATACCCATGTTCTGGATGCATTTTTATTCTCTAAGTTTCTTACCAAATACTCCATGGTGCTGTCATCTGACTTAGTAACTGATAGACCCCCAACCCCATGCAAAAATTCCTCTTCAAACATAGTGTAAACCTTTCTTGTATAAAACATAGCAGCTTATTTTAGAATTGGACTGGTCTTAACAACAGGAACAATCGATGACTGGCTACACTTGAAGTCTTCGTCATGTTCATTCCGAAGCCATGTCTCCATAACCTTTTCCAACCCCAAGAAACAATCTGTGAGCGAACTTGTTGGTTTAGATATTCCATGGCATACATTGTTCTGGACTCACTACGTGCGTTGACAAGATGCCCATGCAGAATGAGTCCTTACCGAATGCAATGGACCACTTGGATCTAATCTTATAAAGCTCAGACAACCAAGCATGATCATGCAAATTGCCTTCTTCTAGCATGGCAGACCAAGCTTCTTTAAACTCTTCCTCACGAGTCACACTTACTCATGCATTTATAAAATAGCCTGTCTTATCTTATTACTATTAAAGCAATGAACCTTGGAAGGAGCTTTCTTTGAAATATGCCATTGGCACAACCTATGATGAGTATCGCGGCAATTTCAATGGCTCTACATATGCGATCTTGATCGAGAATATTGTTATAGGATGTCATTCATCAACCAAGAAAAGTTTGGAATAGCCATGAGAATGACTCAATTGTCTCTTCGATAAAAGGCTACTCAAATAATACATTTTGCCGATGATGATTCACTCCAATAAGAGGGAACGAGATTATAGTTGATATCAAAATTATCACATCCCCAAAATAATCATATTCTATCCTAGACATGCCATTACAAAAAAAACTTACTAAGCAATCCGACTCATCAACTTGCACATCCATGCAAACATCCCATCCGATGCTTGCCTCTCCTTAAACAACTATATTAATGCATTACCATCACCATTTGCAATCCTCGATCTTTTCTCTTTCTGAATAAAATTGAAAGCATCTCTTTTGGTGAACCCGATATTCTCTACGCCAACTTCCTGTTAGATAGGCAGATGCATCGTTGCTCTAATACCAGCCTCTGTCATTGTCTTCAACACGGACGCCTTTTCATCGCTAATGTATCTGTGTGATCTGAGAAGATGTAGGTCAGCAGGCTCTGCCAAAGAATGATTATGACTTTCTGTATGTTTTTTAATCGTCCAATTCCCCTCCAAATCAACAGAGAATCTAATCATGGCTGGACATCCAGTTCTTGTATCAACCTTCTGGAATTTTGTCAAGCTATTTAGACTGGCAGACTTCTTCCGACCAGCTTTTGCACATAGAAAATCTTTTGATTTCAATTTCTTTGAGTTTGGCCAATAGCTAGTATGGTCCTTTGAACAGAAACCAATTTGATGTGCATAGTCACGATCTGATACATATGCCTCGTTTCATTCGAGCGGTGGTGGAGTTTCTCTAAATATGGGTCATTATTTGCATTTACAGTGAGCAGATACAAAATATGTTAGAAAATATGGATGGAAAATACCACCCAAAACCCGCCATCAAATGCTTCCTTTGCAATGCCTAAACATAATCATAAGGAGTTGGCAAAAAAAAGCGGAAAAGAAGATCAAAAGGTCAACCATCCAGAGGTACAGAGTCTCTAAATGCACTAAACCACCCAAAAGCCATCAAATGCTTCCTTTGAAATGCCTTATACATAATCATAAGGAGTTGGAAAAAAAGCGGAAAGAAGATCAAAAGGTCGTACCCTCAAAAGGTACACACTGAGATACTAAACCAGAAATCAAAGCGCCATCAAATGCTTCCATTATAATGCACATAATCATAAGGAGTTGGTAAAAAATGGAAAAAAAGGTCAAAAGAGGTCAAAGAGGTCAGTACCCTCAAAGAGGTACAGTCTGGTCACTAAACCACCTAGAAACCACTTAAAGCGCAAATGCTTCCTTTGCAATGCACTATACATAATCATAAGGAGTTGGCAAAAAAATTGGGAAAAAAGGTCAAAATGTGTACCCTCAAAGAGAAACAGTCTAAACCACCCGAAAACCATCTAAAATGTCATCAAATGCTTCCTTTTGCTATACATAATCATAAGGAGTTGGCAAAAAATGGAAAAAAAGGTCAAAATGGTGTACCCTCCAAAGAGGTACAGTCTGAATGCACTAAACCACCCAGAAACCACCCAAAATGCCATCAAATGCTTCCATTATAATGCCCTAAACATAATCATAAGGAGTTGGTAAAAAAAAATGGAAAAAAAGGTCAAAAGAGGTCAAAAGAGGTCTGTACCCTCCAAAGAGGTACACAGGGTACAGATGCACTAAACCACCTAGAAACCACTTAAACTGCCATCAAATGCTTCCTTTGCAATGCACTATACATAATCATAAGGAGTTGGCAAAAAAAATTGGGAAAAAAAGGTCAAAAATGGTCTGTACCCTCCAAAGAGGTACAGTGAATCTAAACCACCCAAAAACCATCAAATGCTTCCTTGATGCCCTATACATAATCATAAGGAGTTGGCAAAAAATGGGAAAAAAGGTCAAAATGGTCTATACCCTCCAAAGAGGTACACAGGATACAGATGCACTAAACCACCCAAAAACCACCCAAAATGCCATCAAATGCTTCCTTTGCAATGCCCTATACATAATCATAAGGAGTTGGCAAAAAAAATGGAAAAAAAAGATCAAAAATGGTCTATACCCTCCAAAGAGGTACACAAGGTACAAATGCACTAAACCACCCAGAAACCACCCAAAATGCCATCAAATGCTTCCTTTGCAATGCCCTATACATAATCATAAGGAGTTGGCAAAAAAAATGGAAAAAAAAGGTCAAAATGGTGTACCCTCAAAGAGGTACACTGAGTCTGGCACTAAACCACCCGAAACCACCAAAATCAAATGCTTCCTTTGCAATGCCCTAAACATAATCATAAGGAGTTGGCAAAAAAACGGTAAAGAAGATCAAAAGGTCTCACCCTCCAAAGAGGTACAGTCTGAGATCTAAAACCAGAACCGCCATCAAATGCTTCCTTTGATGCCCTAAACATAATCATAAGGAGTTGGCAAAAAAAATTAGAAAAGAAGATCAAAAAAGGTCTGTACCCTCCAAAGAGGGTACTGAGATGAACTAAGCCAGAAACCACCAAAGCCATCATGCTTTCTTTGATGCCCTAAACATAATCATAAGGAGTTGGAAAAAAATTAGAAAAGAAGATCAAAAGGTCAGTACCCTCAAGAGGTACAAGTCTGGTCTGTAAACCACCAGAAACCACCCAAAATGCCATCAAATGCTTCCTTTGTAATGCCCTATACATAATCATAAGGAGTTGGCAAAAAATGGGAAAAAAAGGTCAAAATGGTCTACCCTCAAACAGGTCTGAATGTACTAAACCACCCAGAAACCACCCAAAATGCCATCAAATGCTTCCTTTGCAATGCCCTATACATAATCATAAGGAGTTGGCAAAAAAAATGGGAAAAAAAGGTCAAAAATGGTCTGTACCCTCCAAAGAGGTACACAGGGTACATATGCACTAAACCACCCAGAAACCACCCAAACTGCCATCAAATGCTTCCTTTGCAATGCACTACACATAATCATAAGGAGTTGGCAAAAAAAATTGGGAAAAAAGGTCAAAATGGTTCTCTCCAAAGAGGTACAGATGCAAAATAACAATCAAAATTAAAAATTTGACAAAAAAAACATCCAAATTACTTCTAATTGGAGTAATGAACATATTCTTTCAGATAGAACAAGAATATCACTAATAAACCAGAAAAAATGCAGAAGCATTACCAATGGATTTGTATTTAATACATCCTCGCGGTTGTTATTTCCTCGGCGTTCTCCATCTTCATGTTCTTTGTAAAAGGAAATGAGATTTTTTTTCTTCAGCCGCTTCGCTTTGGAAAAACTAACCAACCCTAAATCATTATATATTTCTTTAAATTCCTCCCGCGATTCGATTGTGGGAAATGTATTTACGTCCGTAATACGCCATCGACGCTACGGCCGGCCTGCCAGAAAGCCGTCGCTATCCGGCCGCCCGCCAGAAATGAAAAAATCGGGAAACATGTCAGGATTGAGTCCGCGACGCAGCTACCGGCGACTGACGTAATATTTTCTCCAATATGCTTGCCAACATTGTCTGATGACACTTTTGGCTATTTTCATCAAACCTATCTACCGCCTCTGTCGCTCGAGGCCTTTTCTTCTTCTTCTCACTATTGTAACAAGATTGAATTTAAATATGGAGAATGGCAAGGGGTTGGTATGTTTCTTGGGCCAAATCAAGAGCCACATAGAATTTGAATCATGGAAGGGAAACCGGCACCTTGGTGATATTGGGGATAAAGGAGGCCTTGAAGATAGCCGCTGATGAGGGAGTGGAAGAATTCACTGATGATGATGGGACTGTGTACAAATGGGATTGTGGTCTAAGAGCACGGATCCATCAAGATAATTTAACTGCAATGGAAGAATATAGATCTTAATAGATGACTTTCTCATATGATGAAGAAGTATTCCCCATGTTTGGTGCATTGGATGCCCCTATAGTTGAAGGGATTGTTGCTGATGAAAAGCAAAAAAGAAGTCCAAAGCTGAAAAAAAAAAGTCTGAAGGAGATAACAAGTCAGATGCTGACAAGAAAATTGAAGCAGAGAATAAATCCGAACCTAAAAAGAAGTCTGATGGAAAGAGGAAGTTGCCTGATGATTCCACTCAAAAGAAGGAATCAAATAAAGCTCCATTGGTTCGACTTAAAGGTTAACACATGTTTTATGTTGATTTACTAGATGACACATTGAAGGAAGAAGTACTATGCATCCATTACTCAATAGAGATGTTCCGGTGGAGACTTTGCATGGTGCCTGTGATAATTCATGGTGATTTAAAACCCAATAATCTTCATGTCCGTTATGCGAGGCTTGAAGGCCTCGTCATATTCATCAGAGCGCAACGAGATGAAAATCTATGGAGGTGTTTCAAAACACTAACCATCATTGCATTGACGAAAAAAATAAATTTAATATTTCAATGTGTAAAAAATAACAACATTTGGTCCCAAACCCGATGTGAAAAGTCCGGTCAGGTAGTCGACAACTAGCGAAAACTTGTCGAAATAATCATGACATAAATCCTTTAAATCATCAGGAATGCTAGGGCATCCCCGGAAGTGACGCTATATGACTTGAATACGTGAAAAATGTGCCCGACGCGTCTGCAAATAAGCAAGGGTTCCCATATTATGGACGAATGCGGGCAAAGAAGTTAGTCCATGAAACTAGAATTAGGTTAGGATCTTGGAATATAGGTACTCTTACAGGTAAATTAATGGAATTAATAAATATTATGGTTAAAAGAAAGATAAATATTTTATGTGTTCAAGAAACTAAATGGGTTGGGGAGAAGGCCAAGGAGATTGATAGTTTAGGTTTTAAAC
This sequence comes from Cymbidium sinense, assembly GCA_021442155.1. NCBI lineage: Eukaryota > Viridiplantae > Streptophyta > Magnoliopsida > Asparagales > Orchidaceae > Cymbidium > Cymbidium sinense. The sequence continues at coordinate 10,674,432 of CM038230.1, forward strand.
TTTGGTATTCAGGTAAAAGTCGAACTAGAAATGGTGTATGTGTGATTATAGATAAAAGTTTGAAGGATAATGTTATAAATAGTAATAGATGTGGAGATAGAATTATAGCTTTAAAGATTATTGTTAATACTAAGATTATCAATGTTATAAGTGTCAATGCTCCTCAAGTAGGTTTAGAAGTAAGCGCAAAAGAAAAATTTTGGAATGAATTAGAGGGATTAATACAAAATATACCTCTTGAAGAAAAAATATTTATTGGAGGAGATTTAAATGGACATGTTGGTAGAGTAGTAGAAGATTTTAAAAGTATTCATGGTGGTTATGGATTTGGAGTGACTAATGAAGAAGGTAGGACTATTATTAGATTTTGCTTTAGCTTATGATTTTGTAATTGCTAACACTTTATTTAAGAGAAGAGATGAACATATTATTACTTATAAAAATGGATCTAGTAAAACACAGATTGATTATTTTCTGATAAGAAAAATAGATCGTTTAGATTGTAAAGATTGTAAGGTCATTCCAAGTGAAAATCTAAGTACCCAACATCGATTGCTAGTTTTAGATTTTAAGATGAAAGGTTGTAAGAGAAAAAATAAATCAAATTATTGTCCTAAAATTAGACAGGGACACTTAAAGAACACAAATAAAAATATTTTTAAGAGCAAGCTACAAGAGATTATAATTTGGGATGTTTATGAGGAAGCTAACATTATATTGGAACAAATAGCAAGTGAAATTAAACAAGTTGCTAAAGATGTGCTTGGAGAATCAAAAGGAAAAGCTTCCTTTAATAAGAATAGTTGGTGGTGGAGTCAAAGTGTGCAAGAAAAAATAAAAAATAAGAAGTATTATTATAAAACTTGATTTAGATGTAAAAACTCGGAGAATTGGGAAATATATAAAGTGGCTTGTAGAGGTTCTAAAACAGTTGTATATGATGCAAAAAATTTAGCTTTTAGTGATTTATATAATAGATTAGATACCAAATAAGGTGAAAGATGTATGTATAAGTTAGCCAACCAAAGAGATATGAGAAGTAAAGACATAGTTCAAGTGAGGTGTATTAAGGATGAAAATAATAAAATACTTTTTTTAGAAAATGATATTGAAAATAGGTGGATGAGGTATTTTGATAAACTTTTCAATGAAGGATTTGAAAGTATGATTGATTTTAGCAACCTTAATACTCTAAACAAAAATAGAGAATTTCATTTTTATCGTCAGATTAGTAAATCGTTAAGAAAGCTTTAAAGAAAATGAAATGCGGAAAACAAGAGACTAGATAATATTCCAATAGAAGTGTGAAAATGTTTAGGAGATCAAGGAATTTCTTGGCATACAAATCTTTTTAATGTCATTTTAAAGACTAAAAAGATCTCAGATGAGTGGAGAAAGAGTTTGTTGGTTCCTATATTTAAGAATAAAGGTGATGCACAAGAGTGTGCTAGAGGAATTAAGTTAATGTGCCATACATTAAAATTATGGGAGAGAGTAATTGAGCATAGGTTACGATGTGATACGTAAATTTCACAATCGCTTTGGTTTCATGCCAGGTAGATCTACTATAGATGCTATACATTTGTTAAGGGGTTTGATGGAGAAGCATAGAGAAAGTAAAGATGATATACATATGATATTTATTGATTTAGAGAAAGCTTATGATAAAGTTTCAAGAGATGTTCTTTGGAGAGTTCTAGAACAGAAAGGAGTCAATATTGGTTATATTCAAGTCATTAAGGATATGTATACTAGAGCTGTTACTTGTGTCTAAACACAAGGAGGATTGACAAAATATTTTCCTATTTTAGTTGGATTACATCAAGGATCAGCTTTAAGCCCTTATCTTTTTTACTTTAGTTATGGATGTCCTTTACTAGGAATTTACAAGAAGATGTTCCTTGGTGTATGCTTTTTGCTAATGACATTCTTCTTGTTGATATGATTAGAGAGAGAGTCCAAAGGTTTTCATTTAAGTAGATTGAAAACTAAATATATGGAGTGTAATTTTAGTTGTAGAAGCTCTAGTGATAGTGTTGTGACATTAGGTGAACAAGTCATTAATAAGAGTGAGCATTTCAGATATTTAGGCTCTATTGTTCAAAATGATGGTAAAATAGATGGAGATGTTAAGAGAATTCAAGTTGGATGGTTGAAGTGGAGGAATGCATCTGGCCTATTATGTGATAGAAAAGTTCCACTTAAACTTAAGGGAAAATTTTTTTAAGATGGTGGTAAGATCTGTAATGACTTATGGTGCAGAATGTTGGACAACAAAAGAGAATCATAAGACTAAGTTAAGTGTTACAGAGATGAGGATGAGTGGCTTTACTCTTAGAGATAGAATGTAAAATGAGTATATTCATGAAAAAGTTGGAGCAGCTCCAGTGGTAGATAACATTAGGGAGAGTCGCCTTAGATGGTTTGACCACATAAAGCGCCATTGATGGGGAGAGTAGATGCATTAGATTTTCCTTATGTTAAGAAAGGTGAGGTAGACCTAAAAAGACTTGGTTAAGATGTATAAAAAATGATCTTAATATACTTGATTTAAATGAGAATTTGATACATAATTGACACAATGGAGACAAAGGATTCATGTATACCACCCAGTGGGATTAAGGCTTGTTGTTGTTATTGAATGTGTAAAAAATATATGCATATATATATATATATATATATATATATATATATATATATATATATATATATATATATATATATATATATATATATATATATATATATATATATATATATATATATATATATATATATATATATATATATATATATGCTTCTTTATGCAGTGACTCTTGTCATGCTCATCGCATGACGAATATCATGGTGTCAAGACATCGCCGCCACGCTTCATCAAAGCATACCGAAAGTGATTGAAGGCCCCATTATGCTCATGCATGAACGAGATTGAAGGTCACCGAGGGCAAACACCAACCGTCATGCGTAATGCAGCCAAAATAGTTTGATGTATTACGCGGGGATGACAGAATACGCCAAAATGCTACTGAAATTAAGAATACTTGCATATATACATTTGCTTTTATGCAGGTGATCGGAGGCCTCATTATGCTCATTAGGGCGTAATAGGATTAAAGGTCGGCTGAGGTGCTTCAAAACACTAACTATCACGCTCATCGTATGATTTGGTAGCCAAAACACTGATGCTTACAGGGATGACAGAGGTCGCTAAAATTTATTCTAAATTCTAGACTTAGAAAAAAAAAAGGGATGATTATATATTGCATTGCATGTCTTTTTTCAGGTATGAAGGCCTCGATGTGCTCAAGAGGGCACGACGAGGTGAAAAACCGGCTGTGGTATCATAAGATACCACTCACTATGCTCAAAAGGGCGTACCGAGTAAGCCACAATCGATGACCACACGGGATGACGGGAGGTCAAATTCGCCAAATCTTTGACTTAAAAAAAATGGGAGAGTGAAATGAGCTGACTTAAGAGCACTAAATAGGAAAACTTGCAGCTAATTTTAAACTAAAAAGCAGGAAACAAGAAAAAGAGGAGAGCCTTTAAAACAAATTTTGAAAAGAATAGAATATTCATTGAAAATCTAAGTGAAATTTAGGGGAGGCTAATATTAAACTCACAAACTTTGGGAGAGGCTAATATTTAACTCACAAACTCTAATTATAATCCTCTATGGCTTAAATTGAAGCTGTTAAAATGAGTTCCCTTTTCTTGTAAAATACTCAAAATTAAGCAAGCTTTAATTGGATTTGGGGTGAGAACTAATGTCAAATTCACAACAATCTTGAAATAAACTCAAAATCTGGGGATGAATCCAAATTGAGTTTAATAACTCTTGTACTAATGTGGAGGTGATTACTATACTAGTTGATAAGCATGTGTAGGGCTAAATCAACAAACACTGAAATCGGCATAACTTATCAAAATTGATATAAATTGAGCATAATCAAGCTGAGAGAATTACAAAAACTCAACAAATAAGCTAAATGACATTAGTTTTTTACACTACAATCTAAATCAAAATGTCTTCTTCACCATCGGATCTACAACTCTTTATACAAGAAGACATAAGACGATAATAAATCAAATTCTATAAAAATTATAGGGCTTCCTTTAATCAAAAATTGAAGAATTTTATTCTAATTATGAATTTTGAAATCAATGAAATCTCTGGGTAGTGTCTTATCTACTATTCCATCTGCCTTCTGAAAATTACACCGATACTTTAAAACACTCTTTTCATCGAAGAGGTCGGTGGCAAATTTTCGGAGCCCACACATGAAAGTTGTAGAAAATTTTGTGACGATTACAACCATATGAAGTTCGCTCAATTTTGACCCTGTATTATTCAGATACATGCAAAATACGACAGCTGCTCCAAAATTTCAACTCCACACCGCAGTTTTTGCGCACATGTGCAAAATCTGTTGTGTATCATGCCGCAATCGTAAATTTTGACCAACATAAAAGTTGTAGAAAATTTTGTTATGATTCCAACGATATAAAATTCGCTATTTACATTATGACTGATACGCAAAATGACTGCCGATTTTAAAAATTTAATTACAAATGCCATCCACGGACGACCGGCGCCAATGTTACGTTGGTGCCGCCGCTCAACGGACTAAGTTGAGAAGCCTCCATCGACGGATGACTAGGCTTATTTTGCTGATTTTTTTTTTTTGCCTAAATTGATAATTACAATTAGGATTAAGCCTAATTAAAAATTTTGCCATTTGTAAATATATGATTTTGCTTCCCAAAAAAAAAAAAACAGATTTTACCCTTATTTTCTACTTCTGTGACAGAGAGGACTATAAATAAATCGAGTGTTCTATAAATTATTATTAAATTTCATTTAAGATCACTCGATTAACTATTCTATTCAAATAAATTTAAATATCTTTTAAATACACGGTAAATAAAAAGAATAAATTTAAATAACTTTTCTAATTCATTTATATTTATAAAAAATATTATTGAAAACTAGTGAATAAATTTGTTCTAAAGCTCTATTACAATTTGATTAAGATTTGCTCATTTTTTAATCTCAATAAGTTTTACTTGATACAACTATTTTATATTTTTTGACAAATTATTGATGAATAAGTTTACTTAAAATTTGATTAAAATTCATTCATTTCATTAAATTAATTGTTCATTAATAAACTTTATAATTAAAACCTAAGGTTGAATCAATCTCAAACATGACTTTTATAAAAGAACTTAAGCTTGAACAAAATATTAAAAGCTTGGATCGAATTCGAGTGCTCGGCTCCACTCGATTCATTTGTAAATATATTCTATAAGATGGATAGAGACACTTGGCGACCTTTTATGTATAAATTGTGAGTTTAAAGTTTCTCCCCTCTCTTTCTCCAAAAGAAGAGTTCCAATTTTGTTTAAAAATAAATAAATAAAAACTTTATTCATCAAATGCCATCTCATCCATATTGCTATATAGCCTATTTATCTTTATATGATATTATATTCACCAAAAAAATTAAATATAAAATCATTATATAACAACATAAAAATTTACATAATTCAATACAATTTATATATTTTTTTTCTATGTGTGTTTTATGTGTGAGTGTGATATCGAACTTTTAAGTGAATAAAATAACTTTTTTTTTACCACTTTTCTCATTGTTTGCAACATGCTACAAAAAGAAATGTCGTGGAGATCCTATTTGTTATTTTAAAAACTCTTCATTTATTAAAAGAAAATAAATAAAATTTTAATTTTGCAATTTCTTCTCTCTCTCTCTCTCTTTTTTGAGAACCAAAATTATATAACTTAGGATCACACACACAAAAATTTCACTAGTCTAAGCATGAATCTTAATGCCAAAAGCAATTCGATCCTAAGTCAAAACTAGTCCAGATCAAACACTTAAAATACTTTTATAAACTTTGGGATATCAATTAAATCCCTAAATAGTTCATAAATATGGAGTGTTTATGATCAAATCAAGCATCTTGACGAGCAATATCTAATAAGCCCAAGATCTCTTGATTCTGAATTTTTTTGAGCATTCAAATACTTAAAATACATCAGATGATCAAGGGAATCATTTTAAGCCATCCGATGGAGTGGTTTGGATTTTGCATGTATTTAGAGAAATGTCATCCCTCTAATCTATAAATAGCTTCTCATTCTTCACATGACCCAAGCTAAAGAGAAGAGAGAGCTCTAAAGCTTGAAAATCCTCCAAGCATAATCGTGTTACCACTGACGGTGGTCACATCACCACGCTAACCACGGCGAATTGCTATTACCACCATTGCGCCATCCATCAACCATCATCGCTCACGCCGAATTATCGCTGCCGCTGCACTGCTGATCTCTATTGCTATCGACCATCGTTCGACACCGCTTTGTCACCATCTGTTGATTCGTTGTTGCGTCACATTGTTTGTCATCACACTGCTGCGGTTAAGCACTGCTGGCCACACTGCTGATCGTTGCTGCTTAACCATTATCGCTAACTGGTGCGCCAGTTGTTGATCACTGTTGCTGGTTATTATCATTACCACTGGTTGCTGGTTACTGCTGCACAATTGCTGCGGTTGTTATCACTTTACTGCCGCTGCTACTGCTGCTGATTACCACCGGTTACTGCCGCATCATTATCGATCATCATTACACCACTGCGGTTATCACTCTCCCACTATTACGATCGCTGCAACCATCACCGGCCATCTCCGCCGATCATCACCACCGTCGATCACTGACTGCCGCTGTTCTCCATCATTAACTGCCACCAACAATTGTTACAACATAATCACTACTACATAGTTATTGTTATCTGATTCTGGGATTCTCATTGTCAACCCTTCTTATATACAATTATATAATCTCATTATCGGGAAAACTTTGTACTCCGAAGTAGATACATAGTGGAAGATTTTTACTGGGCTAGGCCCTGGGTTTTCCCCCCTCTTCAGAGGTTTTTTCAAGTAAAAATTTTGGAGTTTTCTTGTTCATTCTTCAAACATCTATGTAAACTCTTATTCTACCGTCAACTAGTTTTCTAGCACACAATAATTTGACGCCATCTGTGGGAAGCAAACCTCACAATCGCAATCTCTGTGAACACTTGCATTATGGCCAATAGGCGCAATACTCGTAACAACGGAGCCTCTCACTCCAACTCCCGTCACTCTCAAAACCAATCCTTGAACCAAGGATGCCAAGCTTCTGCCTCACTTCCCCCTGATAGGCATGACCCTATCGGTAAAGGTGCAACAGGAACCTCTCTAGAAGATCGTGTGTGTCGAATGGAAGAGTCTCAAAATGAGATAATATGACTTTTACGAGAAATACGATAGCCACTAATGCAGCAAATGCATCTCCCCCAAGATCGATTGTTAGCCAGGGGAGGTCAAAATGCTAATACGGGGCCTTCTCATAATCAGATTGAAGTTCCTCTGCTTCCAGACCATGATGTTGACCTCATTGACCCCGCTAGTTCTACTCATCCATCACTTGCAGCTCAACCGACTATTAATCCACCAATTATTGCTGGTAGCTTGGCACATTCTCGTCTTGTTGACTCCACTCATCATGTTATACATACAGAATTATAACGCTTAGTGCGAGAAGAAATTTTACTTTAAAGGTGAAAATCATCTTCCCTCTCATTGCGGCTATCAGGAGTCTTCACCTTTAACTGAATTTATTCTTCAACATCCTATTCCTGTAGGGTTCAAGCTCCCGAGCATCGACTCTTATAATGGGGTAGCTGACCCATATGAATACATCGACCATTACAGGACCATCATGCATATCTAACGAGCTCCTGACACAATGCTTTATCAGGTCTTTCCAGTCACCCTCAAGTGTCAGGCTTGCACTTGGTTCTACTCCCTTCCAAGGGGATCCATCCATATCTTTGACGAACTCACCAAGATTTTTTTAGAACAGTTCATTGCAAACTAGAGGATCATTAAAGATTCCTTCATATCTCAAGCATTCATCAAAATGAGGGTGAATCACTTAAGTAGTACTTCCATAGATTCTCCTTAGAGGCTTGCTAAATACTTGGAGACCCTGAACTATTAAGAGAAGTTTTCCTTGGAGGGCTCTGTCTTGGGCCTTTCTACTCGTCACTAATGCAAGATACGGTCTGCTCATATGCCAATTTGGTTCATCGTGTGGAAGCATAAATTTTTGCCGATAAGACTATTAATGTCCATCGTAAATAATTTGAACAATCCATAGTAAAACATAAGAGTGCCCCAGGGAATACAGACCAACAATCTCATCAAAAGAAGAAATAAGACAATTGTGATCCCCCTCCACGGCCCTCACATCAAAGATGTGAACCACGACCAAAAAATGAATACACACCACTGAACACATCTCATATTAATGTCCTGATAGCCATTTGAGATGAAGAGACCATCAAGTGGCCACATCCACTGAAACCAAATTTAAAAAATCAAGAGCAATATTGTCACTTCCATCGAAGTCGTGAACATACTACTAAGGCGTGTAAATAACTCAAAGAAGAAATCGAGAGGCTCATTCAATAAGGATATCTACGTCGACTTGTGCAGAATCAATCGACTCAAGAAAACATAACTCCAACTGGGGAGCAACCAGAACAATCATCACAAAAATAACAAAATAGTCGCCAGATAATTGGAGAAATTGAAACAATCACAGGAGGACCACTACTATTTAATCAAGTCCCCATTGCCACATCTAAAGAACCAGAGTTAAAGAAATCTAGTATTGATCATTCCATTACTTTTGATGACTCGGACTTAGAAGGAGTCCAAGTTCTCCATCAAGATTCACTTGTCATCAGCACAGGGATCGATGACCCATGCTATAATGTTAAGAGAATTTTGATTGATAACGGGAGTTCTGTCGATGTTTTAATTTACTCTACATTTATTAGCATGGGCTTGGTTAGGGAAAAGCTCCAACCCACTGCAAGACCATTATATGGGTTTGATAATCTCCCTGTGCGAGTGGAGGGGGAAATCACCCTTCTTATTGTCCTCGAAGAATTTCCACGATAAGTGACTCATTCAATTTAATTCATAGTGATCAAGTCAAATTCAATGTACAACGCTATCTTCGGAAGGCCCATCCAATCAATTTTTGGTGTCATTACTTCAGTATCTCTTCTTAAGATGAATTTTCCAACCCATGTTGAGGTTGGAGTGGTTTGTGAAAATCAACAAATAGCACAATCATATTACCTCACACAAGCTCAACCACGCCCTTCAGTGACCTTCAACATCGAAAATTTTAATTTTTGAGATGAAGAAGTACCCCAGAGAGCTTCTCCTATAGAACACTTACTCCTTGTTTCATTATCAGATGACCAATCTCTACGAACAGTGCAAGTCAGATCTCTGCTCACAAACTAACCGAGGGTAAAATACATAGAATTTTTGCACAAAAATCAAGACATCTTTGCTTGAAATTCGACATATATGCCAGGGGTCGACCCCAATGTGATCATGGACTCCCTCAAGATTGATCCAACATTCAAACCGATCATCCAAAAGAAGCGGAGTTTTGTACATGATCGCCTCTAGGCTGTTGAACAAGAAGTTAATAAGCTCTTAGAAGTGGGATTCATAAGAGAAGTACATTACCTCACATGGCTAGTAAATGTTGTCATGGTTAAGAAAGCAAATGAAAGTTGGAGAATGTGTATTGATTACACTGATCTCAATAAAGCTTACCCGAAAGATAGTTTTTCTCTCCCTCGAATTGATCAATTGGTCGATGTTACGTCTAGACATTAAATGCTCAATTTTTTCGATGCTTACTCAGGTTACAACCAAATAAAAATGGACCCAATGGATGAAGAAGCCACATCATTTCAAACATATAAAGGTTTATATTATTACCAAGTCATGTCATTCAGGTTAAAAAATGCTGGTGCTACTTATCAACACCTTATGAATAAGGTTTTTAAAGACCTCTTAGGCCATACAATGGAGGTATATGTGGATGTCATGTTAGTAAAAATCTTAGAAGAATCACAATATATTTTTGACATAGAAATATGCTTTAACCTTCTTCGACGTTATAACATGCAACTTAACCCGACCGAGTGTGCTTTTGCGATCACATTGGGAAATTTTTTTGGGTTCATGGTCACCCACTGCAGGATTGAAGCTAATCTTGATAAAATCAGAGCCCTCAGAGATATGGCTCATTTGAAGAATATCAAAGAAGTTCAACGCTTGAATGGACGAATTGCTGCCTTATCCTGCTTCTTAGCCCGTTCTGGAGATAAATACTTGTCATTCTTTAAAATACTAAATGGAGCTAAAAATAATAAATTTCAGTGGAATAATGAATGCCAAGCTGCTTTTGAGCAACTAAGGGAATATTTAACATCTTCACCTTTACTATCTAAGCCTATCTAATGAGAGATGTTATACTTATATCTCACAGTCTTTTTCCACGTGATAAGCTCAGTTTTAGTGCGAGAAAAAAATGTGATACAATGACTAATTTACTATGTCAATGAAATTCTCTCTGATATAGAAAGTCATTATCCACTTGCAGACAAAATGGCTTTGGCTTTAGTTTTCTCAGTGCAAAAATTACATCCATACTTCTTAGCTCACACCATCGATGTTTACACTCATTTACCATTGAGACCCATTCTACAGAAACCAGAGGTATTTGAGAGGTTAATCAAATGGTCCATAGAATTGGGAGAGTTCAATATCCATTTCCTACCCAGGCCAGACATAAAGTCTCAAGTACTCGCAGAGTTTATAGTGGAATGCCATACCCCTACTCCAAATGAGCTATCTATTACACCCATTTCGTCTCCTCAATGGACCCTCTATGTTGTTGGAGCTTCAAGAAATACTGGTGTCGGAGTAGGAATCTTACTTATTTCCCCACAATAGGATACCTTAGAGTATGAACTTCGCTTAAAATTTCTTGCAACCAATAATATAGCTGAATATGAGGCTCTCATCATAGGGTTAAGACTTGTCATCGATTGTGAAGCTCAAAACTTAATGATCCACACTGACTCTCAGCTTATCGCCTCCAAGGTTGAGGAAAACTTTCATACTCATAATCCCAAGCTAACACAATACCTCAGCTTGGTAAAGTCACTTCTTGCCCATATCAAGACACATCAAATAATTCACATATTGCGAGGGAAGAATACTCGAGCTGACGCTCTCGATAAGCTCACTACCTCAGCTACTCGGGATCTATTTAAAAGAAGGCATATTGAGGAAATATATTTTCTTAGTATCCAAAGGTCATGGGTTATACAAGTAATTACTCAGATAAAGGAACCTTTGTGGATGGACCCCATCCTGTCCTTTCTACAAGAAGGGACCCTTCCTAAAGACCCAACAACTGTAATTCATCTCCGAAGGTAAGCTGTAAACTTTATTATTATCGAAGGTGAACTATACAAATGAGCTTTTTCTAGGCCATACCATAAATGCCTCTCACCATCAAAGGCCGATTATGCATTAAGAGAGGTTCACTCAGGGATATGTGGAGATCACCTATGAGGAAGGGCGTTAGCATTAAAATTATAAGACAAGGGTTCTATTGGCCTATGATGAAGCAAGCCGTCTTAGAGTTCACAAAAAAATATGCGAGTTGTCAGTTACACTCTAACCTCTCTCAAACACCACATAATGAGCTCTCATCACTTCAAAGTCTGTGACCTTTTGCTCAATGGGGAATTGATATCATGAGACCTTTTTCGGTAGCGTCAGGGCAATGAAATTTTATCATTTTAGCTGTCGACTACTTCACTAAATGGGTGGAAGCTGAACCACTCGCTAAAATCACAGAGAAAAATGCTAAATAATTTATTTGGAAAAAATATAGTATGTCAATTCAGTCTTCCTGCAAAGATCATCACCAACAATGGAACTAAATTTACTAGAAAAGTTTTTATGTCTTGTTGTAAAGATCTTCATGTTCAGCTGCTGCATACGGCTGTAGCCCATCCTTAAACTAATGGACAAACTGAAGCTACCAGTAGGAATATACTCAAAAGGTTAAAAATGCATCTTGAGAAGGCTGGGGGATAATGGGTTGAGGAGCTCTCTAATATTCTTTGGGCTTACCACACTACAATGTGAACTCCGACCGGTGAGACACCATATAATTTGTGTTTTAGTACAGAAGCTATTATACCAATAGATATCGGGATTCCAAGTCCAAGAGTTTAATCATTCAATCATGATATTAATGAAGAAAAACTCTCTGACAAAACTGAGACCTACTCCCCGAAATTCGTGACATGGCCCTACTTTGAATTGCTTCCTACCACCAAAGGGTAGCTTGTCACTTCAGCAGAAGAGTGAAACCCTGTCTCATCTCTGTCGGTGACTTGGTCCTGTGAAGTCTTGAAGTTGTGGGCAAAGGCCCTCAATGTAATAAAATCTCACCTCTTTGGGATGACCCTTATGTGGTTATAGCTATAGTCAAGCCAGGAACATTTAAGCTCAAGGATCCAGAGGAAAAAACTTGCTTCAAACTTGGAACACCGAGAATCTCCGAAAATATTATCAGTAATTCCTACTGTATAATTATTGCAACTTTTATTTTATCTCGTTTATCATTTCCTCTTCAAACTCATATCTTTGTTAAAATTATCTTATGATTGTATCACCGACCTTATCAGAGTAATGAGTTTATGATATTTTCTTTCAAACTTGTTACAGATAAACAATCTCCTTCATTTAATCCTCCCACTTGAGAAGTGCACAATTCACATTGTATCTCAGTCGGGGCATGATCAATCCCAAGGGGACTTGATCGAACCTCTTCTATACAGGTAAAAAGTTAAGTAACACTTTGACTAATACCTAGGATAGGTCAAAAAGTCCTTGGTATACATTCCACTGCCTCTTCCATACAAGTAAGAAGTCAAATAACACTTTGGCTAATACCTAGGATAGGTCAAAAAGTCCTTGGTGGACATTCCACAGCCTCTTCTATACAGGTAAGACGTCAAATAATAATTTAACTAATACCTAAGATAGGCTAAAAAGTCCTTGGTGGACTTCCCACGATCTCATCCGTATAGGTTAGTGTCGTTGAATAATATTCTGACCAATCACCTCAGATAGATCAAAATAAAACAAGAGCAAATCACCCAAATTTTTTTAATGTCATTGATAACTCTAACATGATGATATAAGAAAGAATCAAAATTCTAGATACAAATAATAATAATAATAAATAATAATACATAGATAAAAGGAAAAGAAATGCATCCTCAAGTGATACTACATGATATAAACGTCCTCCTCGCCACTAGTAGATGCTCCCTTAAACTCACTCTCAACCCCTTCATCTCCTAAATTTGGCAAAGGCTCTTCAAATACTTATCCAGGAGATAGATTCTCAATACTAGCTCCAATTTTTGCGATATACTAAGTGGATTCCTTTTAGGAAACTTCGGATGAAGCCTTCCTCCAAACATTGGCGCTCTAAGTCCTTTACTTCAACATTAAGAATATGATTATGAGCTTCTTGGACATGGTCCTCGATAGTATCACAATAAGCTAGGGATTTCTTAAAGTCTTCTACTACCTTCAAGAAGATTTTATTTGCTTCCGCTTCTGACATTATAAGCTCCTTCTCAAAAAGATGATCCTGTAATGCTTCTTCTCCAGTTCAAGAGCTTTCTTCTCCGCTGCAAGTACCTTGAGTCTTTTCTCTTTCTAGCGAGTCTCTGCCCTCGCCTCAATCAGCTCATCACGAGTATGTTCCACCTTCTAATGCTGGAGAGAAATAGATGTTGACATGTTCGCTAGCTAGTTCTACACCCGGTTAACTGATCCTCCAGAGCTGCCACTTCTTTGGCCTTATCACTCATCTTTTACCCATACTTGCCTTACAAATATTTTATCTTCACAAATTCAGTATTCCACTCGTCTAGAGCAACACCCAAATGAGCCATCAGCCCTAATGTTTGAGCTACCTACAATAAAAAAATCATAAATATTACACGAAGAGAAAAAGGAAAAGAAGAAAAGAAAGAGAATGAGAAGATAACATACTAATTCGTCTGCTCATTGACGTCTAGTGCATACGTGCTTTAACACCACTTCAGGAATATGCGGCTTCAAGAAATGAATCCCCCCATTATGGGTTAAGATAGCTAAACTCACAGAGGCCAATTGGGGGCGAACATCTTCTCCGCAAATATTTGACATAGTTATTTGGCACGTGTCTTCTTTTTCCTTAAAGAAAAAATATTTTTATCACCATGATTTTGTAATGAGCTTCTTGAAAGAATCCTATGAATATGAGGAGACCTTTCATCACCTTTACTTGATCTCTTAATTGGAAGAGCATGAGATCTCCCTGCTTGAATGGAAAGGCCAACCTTAAACATTCTATCTTCAATTATATACTTGCCAATGTGACGTAACTCATGTTGCAAACTTTTCACATCAGGAATATTAAGAGTCATCAAGAATTCATTTTCTTCAATCAACAATGGATCTGAAAGGTCATTCAATCTCCCCCATCTCTTAGAGATGCCCCACTTATTTTTCACAAAAATAAACCCATTAGACCAATTTTTAAATGAATCCCGTGCTGAAAATTATATCCAATTCTCTATAGCTCGATAAGATATACGTCCTTGAACATCACATGTGAATATATACATTCGACATAAGTATTTGATGTTCAAAGTAACACCACGCTCTCTGAAGAAGACAGTCAAGCCAACGATGATCACTAAGGCTCGAAATAAAAATTGTGACAAAGCTACACCGCATATTTTAAAGATCTCATTCAATTCAAGAGCCAAAGGGAATCGCAGTCTTGCACGAAGAATCAACTTAGAAACAATAAAGTATCCTAGCAGATGTGAACATGCTTGGTCAGACTTTTTGGCAACAATAGCCACCAACTCATTGGAGAAATAAAATTTTCTGTGGAGCACCATTAAACTGTCAGCTGTGATAGTGGATGATATATCATCTATAGCTGTCACGCTATTGGTTTTCTTTCGGCCATCTTCCTGCAAAAATACATAATAAATAAAAGAGAGAGAGAGAGAGAAAGATAAAAGTTTGAGAATTATGTGAAGTAACTCACTCACCCTAATACTTGGGCATATCCTTTCCAGACTTTGTTGCTCACGAATAGCTTAGGATAAAATTTTTCATCTACGATCTGACGAAAATATACGCATACATATGAGATCAACAAAAAAAAGCTATTTCTCTCTAATGATACTCAGAAATTACCTTTCAGACTTCTTGAGTTTTTTGAGGGATGGTTCCAAATTAATGCTTCCTCGCCATCTTGACAGTTGTCAATTATTGAACCATCCATTGGAGTTTCAAGAAATTCAATTTCCTACAAGAAGAAGTAGAAAATACCTTGATCGCCTAAACCCGGCCACACCAAGAGGACTGACGCCTCTCTTGAGGGAAAATCGGAGCCTCGCCATATGATCTACGGGTCTTGATCACCTCCAAACCCGGTTGGCATGACGAGGACAATTGACGCCTCTCTTAAGGGAAAACTGGAGCCTCACCGTATGAACTACGGGCCTTGATCGCCTCCAAACACGGTCAGTCATATGAGGACAATTGATGTCTCTCTCGAGGGAAAACTGAAGCCTCGCTGTATGAACTACGGGTCTTGATCGCCTCCAAACTCGATCGGTCCGATGAGGACAGTTGATGCCTCTCTCGAGGGAAAACCGGAGCCTCGCCGTATGCGCTATGGGTCTTGATCAGTAAAGTGAATGACCTTCTTTTAAGAAGAAGGTCAGAACTTCGCTGACAAAAAGAAAAGAAATTTTTTTTTTTACCCTAATCCTTGAACTTCTGCTAGATGACTTTTTCATCCAAATGCAGAGGAGCACTAAAGCATATGGGAGTTGTGTTTCCTTACTTGACTCTAGGGGGATTTTTATAAGCCCACTAGAGGGGTAAAAAGAGAAAAAATAAAAAAATAGAAAAAAATGAAAAAAAACTGAAAAAAAAACTAAAAATAATGCTCATCGATGCGGGTTTGTGCACGCTGGATGGAGCCGACGGGCGATGATGTGAAGCTGCAGTTCAGAATCTGAGTCACGACCGCACATTCGACACACCCGCACGATCCGCTTCCGTGATCATAATCTTGTGCACCCATGAAGATCTATTCTCTGAAATTATGTAGTTAATAAACTCACAAATTTCATTGAAGAATTTGTTATTTTCAATTATTTGGCATATATTTTTGGATGATAGAAATAATGTCATCCAAAAATAGGGGTTAACTGATATGACACTTAAAATTTCACTAATCGAAGCATGAATCTTGATGTCAAAAGCAATCTGATCCTAAGTCAAAACTAGTCCAAATTAAACACTTAAAATACCATTGGAAACTTTGGGATATCAGTTAAATCCATAAATAGTTTATAAATATGGAGTATTTATGATCAAATTGAGGGTCTTCATGAGCCGGATCTAACAAGCTCAAGATCTCTTGCATTCAAATACTTAAAATACATCAGATGATCAAGGGAATCATTTTAAGCCATCCGATGGAGTGGTTTGGATTTTGCATGTATTTACAGAAATGTCAACTCTCTAATCTATAAAAAACCCCTCATTCTTCACATGAGGAGAGCCCAAACTAAAGAGAAGAGAGAGGGAGCTCTAAAGCTTGAAAATACAAGCATCCAATTACTGATAGACCACTGCACCCGCCACCACTGCCGCCGCACCACTACCACGTTGCCACCACTATCACCGGTCATCACTTTCAACCACGCCATCGGTCATCACTATCGCCGTCGCTCATATCGCCGCTGACTACCACTACCGCTGACACCACCGCTGATCTAATTATACTACCACCGCACGGCCACCACTGCTGATCCTTGTCATCTAACCACTGCTGTATTATCATCATTTCGACCACTATTACTGACACCGCGACGCCGGCTTACCGCTGATCTCGTTGCTATCAAATTCACTATCGGCGGCTATCACCGCTATACCGGATTGCCACTATATTGACACGTTGCCGGCTACCGCTGCTGATTATCGCTAACACCACTGCGCTGCTACCACGCACTACTACTGGTTACCGCATCACTACCGCTTTATCGCTGCTTAATCATGGTTACTACTACTGACATTGCCGGTTGCCGACCACTATTACTGATTAATGCTGCTACGAGGCACGCATCGAATCACTGTTGCTGATCATTACTGGCTGAATTTATCGCCGGCAAGACACTACTACGATTATCGCATTATCAATTACCATCACGGCTATCGCTACACTTTGCCTTTCGTTATCGACTATATCGCCGCATCTCCGGTTATCACCACCGCCAATCACGTTTTCGAACTATTCTCCATCATTAACTGCCACCAATAACCGTTACAACCTAATCACTACTGCATAGTTATTGTTACCTGATTTTAGGATTCCCATTGTCAGCCCTTCTCATATACAATTCTGTAATCTCATTATTGGGAAAAATTTGTACTCCGAAATATATACATAGTAGAAGATTTTTATTGGGCTAGACCCCGTGATTTTTTCCCTCTCTTTAGGGGTTTTTTCAAAGTAAAAATTCTAGAGTTTTTTTGTTCATTCTTCAAACATCTGTGTGTGTGCTAGATTTCATAATAAAGCTAAGATCTAAACTCTTATTCTATCATCAACTACTTTTCTAGCACGCAACATATATAATACTTTAACAACATAAAACTCATAAATCACATTCAAATATATGTATAAAACGTATATTTTACTTTTAAAAAATAATATTTGTAATATTATTGATGTGATATTAAAATTTAAATATGTATAAATAAATAGTGAGATTTAGATGTAAAATATATACAAACAACAACAACAACAACAAGCTTTTATCCCACTAAGTGGGGTCGGCTATATGAATCCTTCGTCTCCATTGTGTGCTATTATGTGTCAAATTCTCATTTAATTCAAGTATACTAGGGTCATTTTTTATACATCTTAACCAAGTCTTTTAGGTCACCTCTACCTTTCTTAACATAAGGAAAATCTAATGCATCTACTCTCCTAACGTCATCATCGACCGACGCTTTATGTGGCCAAACCATCTAAGGCAATTCTCTAATCTTATCCGCCACGGAGCTACTCAACTTTTTCCCGAGCATACTCATTTCGAATTTTTTCTCTAAGAGTAAAGCCACTCATCCATCTGAGCATCCTCATCTCTGTAACACTTAACTTAGTCTTATGCTTCTCTTTTATTGGCCAACATTCTGCACCATAAGTCATTGCAAGTCTTACCACCATCTTATAAAATTTTTCCTTAAGTTTATGTAGAACTTTTCTATCACACAATAGGCTAGATGCATTCCTCCACTTCAACCATCCAACTTGAATTATACTAATAACATCTCCATCTATTTCACCATCATTTTGAACAATAGAGCCTAAATATCTGAATCGCTCACTCTTATTAATGACTTGTTCACCTAATGTCACAACACTACCACTAGAACTTCTACAACTAAAATTACACTCCATATATTCAGTTTTAGATCTGCTTAAATGAAAACGTTTAGAATTTAATGTTGACCTCCATAATTCAAGTTTCTCTTGGACTCCCTCTTTAGTCTTATCAACAAGAAGAATGTCATCACAAAAAGCATACACCAAGGTACATCTTCCTGTAAATGCCTAGTAAGAACATCCATAAAGATAAGGGCTTAAAGCTGATCCTTGATGTAATCCAATTGAAATGGGAAGATATTTTATCAATCCTCCTTGTGTTTGGACACAAGTAACATCTATAGTATACATATCCTTAATGACTTGAATATAACCAATACTAACTCCTTTATGTTCTAGAACTCTCCAAAGAACATCTCTTGAAACTTTATCATAAGCTTTCTCTAAATCAATAAATATCATATGTAAATCCTCCTTACTCTCTCTATACTTCTCCATCAAACCTCTTAACAAATGTATAACATCCATAGTTGATCTACCTGGCATGAAACTAAATTGATTGTGAGAAACTTTTCTATCACATCGTAACCAATGCTCAATTACTCTCTCCCATAATTTTAATGTATGACACATTAACTTAATTCCTCTATAATTTGCACACTCTTGTGCATCACCTTTATTCTTAAATATAGGAACCAACAAACTCTTTCTCCACTCATTTGACATCTTTTAGTCTTTAAAATAACATTAAAAAGATTTGTAAGCCAAGAAATTCCTTGATCTCCTAAACATTTCTACACTTCTATTAAAATATCATCAAGTCCTACTGCTTTTTCACATTTCATTTTCTTTAAAGGTTCTCTAACTTCAGATTTACTAATACGACGATAAAAATAAAATTCTTTATTTTATTTAGGTATTGCTAAAATCAATCGTATATTTAGATCCTTCATTGAAAAGTTTATCAAAATATCTCATCCACCTATTTTCAATATCTTTTTATAAGAAAAGCACTTTATTATCTTCATCCTTAATACACCTCACTTGAATTAAGTATTTACTTCTCCTATCTCTTTGGTTTGCTAACTTATACATACATTTTTCACCTTCTTTGATATCTAATCTATTGTATAAATCACCAAAAGCTAAATTTTCTACATCATATATTGCTTTCTTAGAATCTTTATAGGCCACTTTATATCTTTCCCAATTCTCTAAGTTTTTACATCTAAACCAAATTTTATAACAATGCTTCTTATTTCTTATCTTTTCTTGCACACTCTGACTCCACCACCAACTATTTTTATGAAAAGAAGCTTTTCCTTTTGATTCTCCAAGCATATTTTTAGCAACTTGCTTAATTCACTTGCTACTTTTTTCCACATAATATTAGCTTATTTATGAACATCCCAAATTGTAAGCTCTTATAGCTTGCTCTTAAAAATATTTTTATTTGTATTCTTTAACTGTACCCATATAATCCTAGGATAATAATTTGATTTATTTTTCCTCTTACAAACTTTCATCTTAAAATCTAAAACTAACAATCGATGTTGGGTACTTAAATTTTCACTTGGAATGACCTTGCAATCTTTACAATCTAAATGATCTATTTTTTTCATTAGAAAATAATCAATCTGTGTTTTATTAGATCCATTTTTATAAGTAATAATATGTTCATCTCTTTTCTTAAATAAAGTATTAGCAACTACAAAATCATAAGCTAAGGTAAAATCTAATATTGTCCTACCTTCTTCATTAGTCACTCTAAATTCATAACCACCATGAACACTTTTAAAATCTTCTACCACTCTACCAACATGTCCATTTAAATCTCCTCCAATAAATACTTTTCTTCAAGAGGTATCTTTTGTATTAATCCCTCTAATTCATTCCAAAATTTTTCTTTTGAGCTTACATCCAAACCTACTTGAGGAGCATAAACACTTATAACATTGATAATCTTAGTATCAACAATAATCTTTAAAGCTATAATTCTATCTCCACATCTATTAATATTTATAACATTATCCTTCAAACTTTTATCTATAATCACACCTACACCATTTCTAGTTCGACTTCTACCTAAATATTAAAGTTTAAAACCTAAACTATCAATCTCCTTGGCCTTCTCCCCAACCCATTTAGTTTCGTGAACACATAAAATATTTATTTTTCTATGAACCATAATATCTATTAATTCTATTGATTTACCTGTAAGAGTACCTATATTCCAAGATCCTAACCTAATTCTAGTTTCATTGACTAACTTCTTTGCCCGTATCCGTCCATAATGTGGGAACCCTTGCTTATTTAATGACCGCACTACCGATGCGGGTTCTTGCACATTTTTTCACTATATTCAAGCCATACAACGCCACTTCCGTGGACACCTTAGCATTAACACAATGATTTAAGGATTCATGTCATGATTATTTCAAGTTTTACCGGCATTTTACTACCTATCGCAACCCTCCACTTTTCACATCCCGACTGACCCATAATGGTAATGGTATAAGATAGGTAAAGGTATAGTATAAAGATAGCATAAGATGTGTAATATATAGTATGGCATATACTATATATATTACATAATAGTATAATCGTGATATGTATACTACATGTACTGTATATCATACATACACTCACAAATATAATGTAGTATGTTGCATACCATAATTATCCATGTATGCCAATGCTAACAAGATAAAAGATATAAGCATGTAAAGATAGTATATTAGTAATATATAGTATAGTATAAAGATAAGATAAGAGAGGTTGCTATACCATGTGCAATATAACATAGTATTATAACGTATAAAGATAGATAGATGTATGATAGCATAGATAGATTAATTCTTACATATATAATCGCAATTTATTAATATGTTTTATCAAACACTATACCATATAATACATATAACACCATACCATACGCATGTAAAGATGCAAGATAGCATAGCAAAGATGGTAGTAGTACGTGCAGTATGTAACAATGTAGCGTAAAGGTATCAAAGATGCTAAGTGTTACTATATACATATTATACACAACCAGCATATACCCATACTACATTTTATACCATGCACCATATAGTTGTCTCCGAAAGATACCATGGTTGTTACAAGATAAAGATACATAGTGCATATATAGCCATACAATTATAACACATACCATGAACGACCATACATATAGGCAACATAACGTTCAAAGTATATATACGTATTATTACATTATATAATTATAACATTTAGACACAACATAACAACATACATATATACTATAAAGATAAAAGGTCATGTCGCGATATCAGAAGATATGTATGATCAGATATATAACATTATAAGATACAATGTATGTTATATGTAGTGTAATATAGTAGTATATAAAGTATATAATATGCAAGAAGATACCTGCAGACAATTACACTACACTTACAAGTGTAGATAACACTACATAAGATGTATATATATACTACACTATATCATATATTGTATGTTATACTACACTACACTATATTAGTATATATACACTAGTAGTAGTATATAGTATAGTAGTGTATAGTGTAGTATATAGTATCAGCATTATTTTTGGATGATTGAGATAATGTCATCCAAAAAAAATTGTATGCTTAGAAAACTAGGTAGAGTGAGTAAAGTTTCTTGTTGTAAAATCCAGCACACACACAGATATTTAAAGAGTGAACAAGAAAACCTAATTTTTTATGGAAAACCTTGAGGGGAAAACCACTGGCCTAGCCTAAGAAAAAAATCTTCCACTATGTTTCTATTTCAGAGTACAAAATCTTCCCGATAATGAAATTACAGAATTGTATATGATAAAGGAACAACAATTATGTAGTCACATTCAGGTGGTAACAATTGCTAGTGGTAGCAGATGATGGCGAACAATAAGGAACAACAACTGACGATGAAGGTCATCATGATAGAGACCGACAGAGGTTCACGACGACGAGGATCACGGCGACCGGATGCGATGATGGCCGGGTCGTTTAATCAGTGGTGGCACTATTGTGCTTGGAGGATCTTCAAGCTTTAGGGCTCTCTCATCTCTCTTGCTTGGGCTCCCCTCATATGAGGAATGAGGGGCTATTTATAGATTGGAGGAGTGGTGTCTCTGTAAATACATGCAAAACTCGTACTGCTCCACTACATCGGACGACTTAAAATGATCCCTTTGATCATTTGATGTATTTTAAATATTTGAATGTTCAAATAAAGTCAAAATTTTGAAATTTTGGGCTTGTTAGATCCGGCTCATTGAGACGCTAGATTTGACTATAAACACTCCATATTTGAGAGCTTTTTAGGGGTTTAACTGATATCCCAAAGTTTCCAATGATATTTTAAGTTCTTGATTTCCAACTTGGATGGTTGCTTTGACGTCAAGATTGTTCAATTAGAATTTCGTCATATCAAGTATAGTGTATAATTGTAGTATATCATAGTATACGTATTATAGTGTTATGGTATAGTGTGTATACACTATACTATATACTATAATATAATGTAGTATAACTGCCCAATATTATATATTATAGTGATAACATAAAGTGTAACAAGTATAGTATGTATATACAACATATTGTGTATTTGCGCACAAGTTTATGCGCCATATGCCATTATGGTGGTAAAGATAAAGATGTAGATATATAATATAGATGTTAGTGCAAGATATGCTGGTATAGCATGAAAGATAGCAGTATATAATAGTACATTTATTAACATATACTATACACTATATATATGAGTAGTAGATATAATATTCAAGATAACATATAATATGAACACAATGCGAATATAATAATATAATATTGTATGTGTGAGTGATAATTATGTACAATATGTATATGCGATAGCATTATAATATAACATATATGTAATTCATGGCAGAATAGTGTATGTATATGATAGCAAGATATACAATTATAGTGCTAGCACCATACCATCTTAACATCTATACTAATACTAACCAACCATAATACTCAACCATATCTTACAACACTAATATATGCGTAATATATGGTAAAGATAACACATATACCATGTAGTACACATTATCTTATTTTATGTTATTTATACCATATCTTTACACCATACTACCACTATATACTAGAAGTGGTAGGTGTAGGTAGATGTATAGTCAACATATACAATTATATACACAAGCAGTAGAAGGTGCATACCATTATGTGAATAACAAAGTGTATAATGTAACAAAGATATATTATACTACCACACCACCTATACATAAGATGGTGTGAAAGGTGGTATATGCATGTAAGATAATCGAAGCATAAAGATACATACACATTACAATTTATTATATTACAACATACACCAACACACTCTATATAACACCATAATGCTTACACCATTACATACACTATTACACAATGTAATATAACATACAATATACACCCCATCTTAATACCATTAACTATATTATGCAACACAACATAACCGTTAAATGGTATGGCAGTAGTACAGGAGCATACCCAAAGATATTAAAGATAAGCATAAATATACAACATAAATATGTGGCCAATATAACATAAAGGTAGTATAGCGTGAAGTGCAAGCCAAAACACTATTACACTATATAGTATATATAACCACTATCAAACATATATATAATGTAAAAGTATTATATAAATCTTACACTATATAATATGCAAGAATGTAATATGCATTATAACATAAATTAATATTGCATAATGGTTAGCATGGCCAGTGATATACTATAGGGTGGTAGATTATAAAGAAATTATAGCAGATATGGCAATTGTAAAGATTATGCAATTACAAGAACTAATAATATTAGAATAAATATGTGTAAGATGTAACATAAGATATATATATATGAATATATATGTGCGTAGTATTACATATAAATGGGATAGTGTATAGTATAGTTACCAATATATAAGATATATAAATATGCTACACCACATATACTAATTATACCATATGTATGCTATCTGCATATATACCTTTATACCATACCATAATTTATACATACCAAAGTATAATGTATGTGTATGCTACACTACATATAGTGCTTATATATACGATAGTATATATCTATTATACCATACTATATACAAACACTATGCTATACCATTCATAGCATTGTATTTGCCAAATACCATACCACCTATCTTAACTGCTGTCACCATACCATATACACCATAATTATACTTAACTATATATGTATAATATCATATTTATATACCAGAATAATATTATTATATATAGTAACACTAATACTATTACTGTAATATATAAATGTAAAATAAGAGGGTAAAGATAGCATGGGTGTG
Organism: Cymbidium sinense; assembly: GCA_021442155.1. Classification (NCBI taxonomy): domain Eukaryota; kingdom Viridiplantae; phylum Streptophyta; class Magnoliopsida; order Asparagales; family Orchidaceae; genus Cymbidium; species Cymbidium sinense. The sequence continues at coordinate 10,699,230 of CM038230.1, forward strand.
CACTATATTATTGATGAGTGTGTGTATACACCAACACCATACAACACCCACAACCATACCATCATACTACCAATTATTTACTAATATATAGTGTAACTTAACACTACTATATAACACTTATAATGCTTTACAATATATAGTGCAAGATATGTATGCTAATAATATACTTATCATACCATGCCCATACTATACCATATACTTATATACATAATATATATATTGTTATTATACCTGGTTTTATATAAGTAGTATGTTATAATTATTATACACTTATAATTTGCTACATATCATTATACTACACTCCACACCATACTACAAGATTTGTATGTGATATGGCATATGGTGTGATATAGATATTTACATAATATTAGCATTATACCAAAATAAATAATATACTATACATACATATACCATAATAGGGTGTAGTGGATATACCACAACCATAAATGTATAAGAGCATAGCAAGAGGTTATAAAGTATAAAGATAAATGATATGTAAAGATAGATAAGATTGTATAGCATATATGCATAACATAAAGCAGGTATAATATTAGTGTTATGTCATATACACCATAAATATCCAGTGCAATGAGTGTATGTATATATATAACCTGCAGTTAATAAAGTATACCATGCCATTAATATATATTATCTACCAAGAATAATAATATATATTATGTAACAATAACGATAATTATAAGGTATGTATGCATGTCATACCATACCATACATGATACAATACTACTATATATTATAATCATTATGTTGTACCATAATATCTCATACACTGTATTTACATGCCACATATTACATTATGTTATTTGGCACATGCATGGCAATGTTATAATGGTTGTTGGGCTCAACATATACTGTAGCTGTATATTATGTTATGTTTATATATAAGATACTAATATATGGTATACCAGATACATACTTACATACACCACAAAACTATATATATATATATATAATATGTAAGTATTACTATTGCCCTGAAAGATGAATATAACACACCACACCATAAAGATGTAAGATGCGTATAGCATAGCATATGTAAGCATACAGGGAAAGTGACATATGAAGTGCATAAAGGTAGCTTATATATATGTATAGCATTAGCATAATAAGCAGAAAGTATAGTTAATATATAAGAGGGTATTAGTGATATATGGTTATAATACCATAATATGTATAACATATGCAAAAGACACCAATAATAACAATATATCTATAAAATATAATAATAAGTAATACAACTAAATTATACCATACAATACACATAATATATGACATATACACCATCACATGTACTTTATGCCAACAACTAGGTATTGGCACATACATGTTAAAAGTGCAATTGCGTAAAATATAGATAACGTGTACACATAATGTATACAATAATAACAATATGCAGATATACCATATTAACGTATAACATATATAATATCAGCATAATAACATAAGTATGTATTACACTATAATTATACAATTACATAATATATATCCCATTACAAGATAAGATAGGTGGTATTGTATAACCCCAGAGCATATACAGATAAAGGTGCATAAAAGATAATCACATGTATAGGTAATATGCTAATAATTACATACATCCAATTATATCACATACAATAATATATTATACAATATACACAATAACACAATGTATAATGGCATAATAGCAACATAGCATATACATACATATAGGTATATTGAAGATGGGCAAAGTAAGAAGATTAGTTTTATATGGTTTATACCCGTAATACCGCTTGTAGTATATAAGTATGTTGCATATGATAAGTGTATGTATATATATTACATATCTATCACCATGCCAATGTTACCATAAAGAGAAGATAATGGGTAGCGCAAAGATAGATGAATACATATAAACTCATTCACACAACACCACCGAGCAAAAGCATAGTATAATATGGTTGTTATATATGCACATTATATACCATGGGCGTATGATAAGATAATATAGAACCATATATGTACATTAACATACGAGTATATAAAGATAAGTAATATCATATAATCATATATTACACACCACCATAATTGCCAATAACATAAGTATGTATACACCATATATATTATTATGCAATACCATACCATGTTATGTTACAAGTATAGTGCATGGCATATATTCATATAGATATGGTCTTACACTGCACTATATATAACATTACCCCATGCATGCATGTCGTAGTATGTATGTAGTATGATACCATGTGGTGTATATACCATATCTTAATTTTATAAATTGTATATATATGCAAAGTAGCATGTTAAAGAATATAATTATGTATAGATAAAGGTATAATTATATACCCAATTACTATCTACACATAACCATATATTATTACACAATACACTTGTGTATATAGTATGTAGTACATTGTAGTATAACATACACTATATGTATTATGTGTTAATTGTATAATGTTATGTTGTGCTATATTATGAATTGTATGCCACACTATATATACTATATGTTACACTACACTATACAATACATATATATACTATATATGGTGTAGTTATGGTTATAATGTGTAATATCATATATATATAATATACACTACATTGTGGTATCATATAGTATAGTGTACATATAATATGGTGTTGTACTACACTATACTTTATATAGTATGGTGTATGGTATATGGTATGGTATATTGTTTATACTATGCACTATTTTATCTTTACTATGTAATATACCTATGTATACTTATAGTATAGTATAGTATATTATAGTATAGTGTAGTATATAGTATAGTGTGTATAATATAGTGTAGTATATTAGCATAGCATGTATAATGTATTATAGTGTATAGTTCTACCTCTACCAAGGACAGGAAATGGCAATGAAACTCGTGCTTGCTATTGATTATCAACTTCTTATTATAAAAGTGAACTTAGTAGTGAACATATTGTTCTCTTTCTTTGATCTGATCATGCTAACTTCTTAGTATTATGTAGCCATGTAGGCAGCTTATAGCATTCTTTCCTTGCTGCACTATTCACTCCGGAAGTGATTATGCTTCAGACCTTCCTTGTGCTCAGGAAAATATTGATAAGAATTTTTATTCTACTTGGAATTCATAGATGCTTAAGGGCCTAAAAAAGGGACTTAATTTAATTTTTTTTTAAAAAGGCACGTAGTGAAGGAAGAGAAAAATTAAAGATATCTAATAAAGATGCTAGGCCCCAAAGCAAATTTTTTGATTTCTCATATTGGAGAATGAAAACAGACTCTCTTACATGATTCAATCCCTACTTTGAAAGCTTTTCTAAAGACTTCCACATTGATTAGGTAACTAGAAATATCATAAGAGAAGAAAGCACTACTTCTTTTAGCACTGCTTGTACTCGTAAGTTAGTCTTATGCAACATCTTCTCTCTGCTTTTCATAGCTCCGCTATTGCATCTATTTTATTCTTCTTTATTTACTCAAACTAGTAATTCAAATTAGAATTGAGTTCTAATCAACTAATTCTACCATGAAATCGAATTCAAATTGATGTGGTCCTAGGATTGGGTTGTGGTTCAGCTACTTTCTTATCTTCTTTTGTTCTTTAGAGGCTACGTAAGCTTTTGGCTAAGCTGGTCACCCTTATACTTATGAGCAGGGACTTGGCTTGATATCACTACCTTCTATCCTATAGATTGTGGTCATACATACAAATGAGAGACTGAAGATTGGGGGATAGGATCTTTGATTCCTTTCTATCTCGTGCCCTTCTGGGTGATACAAAGAAAATTTGAAAAAGAAAAAATATTTTTACTTTAGATTCACCCATAAAGTTAGGTTCTATAATGGAAAGCTTGCTCTTAATACCAACTCTGAAAACCATGTTGTAACAGATCAAAATAGACATTAGCTAGGTAAGAGGGGTCGAGCACCTCCTCTTCCTTAATAACCATCCAGGAAAACTCTTGGAGAGACTAGCTATATGGCAATACAATTGCTTGAATGAATAGTGACAATCTCAAAAAAATGAATTCAAGGCAATCGCTTTTGCTATCTTTTCCAACCCCCATTAAACTTTGCTTCGCAACTCTGATTTAAAAAAGAAATTGATCTAGCTAGGGCGATACACATAAGATTCCATATTTCTTCTGCTTTCGTCAATACAACTTTTTAATATCTTGGACGAAAAAAACCTACAGACTCGAATGCCCCCAGTGAGTTTCTGATGAAAAGTACGGAGCACTGCTTTACCATTCCAAAGCTAATAGTTCCTATTAGGAAGTAGAGGGAAGTTATTATTGGTTGGAGATGCTTACTTGTGTGTGTTGATACTCTTAGAGTATGTTGGTCGTTCCATACTTTTAGAGCTAACCACCAAAGGCACTAGCAAAAGTAAGGTGCACAATGAGAGCCTTCATGAAGTTTTATATTACTATGTTTGGTCTCTCACATTATTCTATTGTTAATGGCAAATTGACACAGAATTCAGGCACACATGAGGTTGATGCTACTTTCTAAAGAAAGGAGTGATGTGATGATGATGAGTTTTTCTATCACAAATACTGGACCAAAAATTGCCTTTGCAGTTGAACTTCTAGGCAAGTTTATGCAGTCTCCACAAGAGACCCAGACAACTAAAAGGATTTTTTGACATGTAAATGGAACATTATCTTTTTATTTGAAGTTTTGGAGAGAGGTATCTAAACATGGATGGTAGGAATCACACTAAACTTATCAACCATTGAAATCCCTTTTTGGATTGCTGATTGACTATCTCTCTCGATTAAGATCTGTAATTATGGCATTGGTTGGCAGATCCAATACAGAGATAGATGGCACAGGTAGAGTGTTAATAGATTCAGATTAGTTATCTTCCTATGATATAAGAGATTGATCATCTAGGTCCCTCCCACCCATTCGAAGAAGTATAGAGGTGCGAAACCTCAACCAAATGGATTAAAATGAAGACTCAAGCTATCCCTTTCACTGTAGAAGTTAAACTATTGCCTTTTACTATGAAGTTGTACTATTAAAAGCATTTCACTGAGGTTGAATGCACAAGAACCGATTCCCCCTCTTGAAACCACTCCTGTGTTGGGCTTAGGTAGATCCTTCCAACTCATCTATCTCGGCCCTATTATGTAAGGGTGATCATAGGAGTCAATAGTAGGTAGGAAGGGATGAAGCAATTTTCTATCTACAACCCACCATTGTCAATGCTTAGAGCTTCTCGTCGAGCTCCATTAGATTCTGCTCAGCTCGATCTCCACTAGCAGCATAACCAGCTTGATCCGACCTTACTTTGACCAATGAAAACCCTACCTCCTTAGCTAGCGCCTTTGCTGGCTAGTTGCCCACAAGGACTACTCCTTGCACTTTGCTTTCTTGTTGGATGGGAAAAAAGAAGGTTAGACTGTCTATGGATAGTGAAACCTATGATTGAGATCTTTTTAACTTTGGGAGCATACAATATGAAAAGGGAGTCATTTTATAATCTTAGAGAATAGGTGTGAAAATAGTCACTTTTTATGAAATAAAAAGCAGCTCACTTAGAATCCGCTTTTCCTAGACCCGACAAAGCACCAACACAACCAATTTCAACTCTAGCAATCTGAGCACAGTCGGTGGTACCCACGTTCTTCATGCTCTATAGGTTGACTTCCTATGCATCCTGGTATCACAAACGTGCATTTTCCTTATGCATACAGCTGTTGAATAGGTTATACATAAGGGTGGGTTGGTTATATACTCTTCTACGCCTTTCTTCTTCTAACCTTTTGGTATGTCTTTCCCCATAACTAGAAATTATAGATTAGATCCACCATATGAGAAACTCCATTCCACATAGCTGCTGAGTCATCAAACTTATCCACCTCAGGGATTCATAGAATTTTCATTTTTTTTCATTGTGTTAGGGGAAATCTACCAAAGCTAGGCAGATAAATAGACTCATTTGCTACTACTAAGTGCTAAGAGAAAGCAAGAAACTAAAGAAAATGATTATTTTTTCATCGGCTTGGTACTCAAAGTCCTCTCACTGCCAACCAGTAAACATCATCATCTAGCTAAGTCTTGCCATTATCAACAACGAGAAAAAAATCCAAATGGAGAAACAACAACTAACTATGGCTCTTGGCCCAGGGAACGCCCTAGGCGTAGGGGGGAGATTAGAGCAATAGGGAATGCTTACGATGATGCATCACAGCTGTAGTAAGGAGATCGAGAGGTCATTCTGCCTCTTGTCCCTAAAGATGGCTAATATGTTCTCATACAATTTTGTTATAACTTTCTTCTATAGGGCCTAACTAGCGAATGATCCCAATCCGTGGTAGAGAACTAGATAGCAAGCGAGCATACCTTTGTTCGCCTCTCTCCACCAAGCACGTATGTTTTAGAACAACTGTAGGTCTATGGCTACCTAAGGAAACTCCGATTCAATCGGCCCATCGTTTGGGAGGCATCTACCTCATCTTGATCTCAAGGAGAGGTTCACCATGATGGGGGTTAAGGTACTTGAATTCTTTTTGGAATGGAAAGAAATGCATAAGGGACCATCCTTTTTTTTGCGGCATGCTCCTCACTGAGATTTACGGATTCGCAGGGGGATATTCACCCTACTTAATTTACTTACAATGACAAAGGCCTTATTTCACAAGCCTTTCTCATTTCATTTCTTATTTAGTAGTCTATCAGTGGTGCAAAGTAGCTTTCTCTTGGGGAGCGAAAGTATACCTTAGTAAGTGAACAATAGTTCATCCTTCTATTTATGTCAAAACCTTAACTCTCTGAACGTTGTGCTAAGTTATTTTGTGTAGCGTAGTAGAATATAATTTCGGCTACGCCTCGACACTCTCTTAATAATTACCCTAAGCGTCTTCGCTAACTCACTCGCCTCGCCTACTAAAAGAAAAATTTGGCGAGGATAGGCTAACTCAGCTGCTTAATTCGACTGTACTGTAGTGGGCTTTCATTTTCTTTTTTTTAAAATTGAAACAAAAATTCTCATATTTTTCAATACATTAAGTAGGTGAACTGTCAGGTCTTTAGTAGCATTTACAATGAAGAACAGCTGGTGAACTCAAAATTTTTTTTTTTCATCATCATATATATACATATTGGCCAGCTTGACGAGCTACCTTTCTTATTGATCTGAGGTGCAAAGAGAAAAAGAAATCTCTTTTTTATGAATTCAACTTCTCAATCTTGCCAGCCCAAAAAATGACTAGAGTTTATGAATGAAAGGGTTTATGAGCCCTAGCCCTATAATCCCACATCTATGTAGAGTAGACTGTTCAACACCTGTGGCATAAACTTATTTTTGACCCATTGGTACTTCTATCATAATAATTTCATAAACTTATTTTCAACACTTATACGACCGCCCCCTAATTACTAGACCGACCTGCTATAATAATTTGATAAACACCTAGCGAAGATATGATAAACAAATAAAGTAACCCCATGTTTGGATTTGACCATACCACACCATAATCAAAAGCTACAATGGCTCGGCGACTAGACATAAATGTAATACTGGAGCCATTCTAAAAGGGAAATTAACACTACTTGGTGAAATAAGTTATTTTAGAATTAATTACTTTACATTCAGCTAATACTAAAATTGGAAGTTTTCTATTTTCTAACACTAAAAAGGGAGAAATTTGCACAATCCAAATGATCCTACTACATCAAGACCCTTTCGACGTTGCAAAAATTCCATTACTTTACATTCAACTAACACTAAAAAGGCTACTCCTAGTAAAAGTGGTAGAATTATTCCAAGTATTTTTGCTGGAATAGTAATGTACGCTTTCTATTTTCTATTCACTCATGATGAGGACTGACTTGGTCAACTCGATCATTTTCTTTCATTTATGATTTGGCTTGGTCGACCAAATCATGATATTGAAGGATGGGACCTTTGCTCAAAAAACTAAGGATGCCAAGAAGTTTTGAAGATTGTGCATTAATGAATCCTATTACGTTACTTTGATTGGAAGTGGAGACCCCCTTCCCTGCCTTTAATCTTGCCATTGTGATGTAACGCGCCAACAATGCTTCACACCTTTTTCAAAGCTCTATTGCACCCTGTATTCCGAGGCGACCATTTTGCGGGGTTCGATCCATTTCTTGATCCAATCACGTACCTATATAAGTGGTATGGATGGTAAATCATTTGTAGTCTTTTTCGGCAGGACCTAGATAGGGAGGTTAGGGAAGTAGCTCTTGCTAGCATTCACTAGTGGAACAGCAGCAAGAGCATCATAGTTGACATGGTCTGAGCTATAGTCCCCATATCCATCTCTACTCTTTCTGTAATGTACTCCCTCCCACTCTCAACTCCACTTCTCCCTCTAATGCCGATCAATGAATTCTAAGACTAAACCCATGGATTCCTTTTGTAAAAAAGTTCTTATGCGAGTGCGATATTGCTACTGAAACCATTGGTCTTACTTGTACATCTCATCTTCTGTTGCTAGAAAAGGAAGACGTGTTGGGTCAGTCTGACACATCACGCTTGCTAATACGGTTTGGCTACCCCTATACATAGTTTGATCAATTGACCAACTTGACTTCTCTTCCCATACACATTTTATTGATGGACAAGCTCTCCTTCTGTGCACATCGATCGACGTTGAGATCTGCATGGTTTCTTCACTACGTGCCTTAGATTAACTAATCTATATATGTATATATTCTATATATGGATAAGTAGTGTTCATGATTCCGATCATAAAGGATATTCTATCTAAGAATAGAGTACTAGGGTTGTCAACCCCTTCCCCTTGAGAATCATTTTGGTCTTGATTTTATTCCGCTCCTCATCTAAGCTACTTGAATCGAATTAGGTTAGCAAGAGCAAGCCTATGCCTAATTAATGAAAGAATAAAATGTTATTCGCTAGCCTTAAAACTATCACCTTATCTATTCCTTGATATAAGAGCCCCTTCTACACCCAAGCAAACCAATCAGGGCCTGCTCTTGCATATTGTTCATTAGAAAACTCTAGTTCGTAATCCGTGGAAGGCTTTGATCTTCTATGACTTATTCTTATACCATACACATCTATGCTCATATAGGGCAGGACTTTGTCCACCTTATTGAACTAAAGCGAAATGACAGATGCTAATTTCAAGTCTAATTTCATATTCACCCCATAGATAATTATGAACCCCAAAGAAAAAGAGCAGGTTCGGGCCCATCTAGCTCATCTTGTTATGGTGAGATAAGACAACCAAAAGTCATCTTTAGGGCTGGCATTGAATAAAGCCTTAACACAACTAGAAAAAGCTCTCTATGTAAAGTAGCACAGTGTTTCAGGCAAACATGCACCCAAGCTCTTTTCTTTCCTAACCACAAAAGCTCCAAAAATGAAAAAGGCCACTCAACATGCTTTTAGTACTTGCCTACTGACTATGGGCATTGAAGTTAACCTTAGAAATGAGAAAGATGAATAGAGAAATGTTTGAAGAAAAAAAACTAGTCAAGCTTTTTCACAAGTGAAGGAATTGCAACCTAACCATCTGTTAGATCGGTAAAGAGGCTCCGCAGTCCTCTTTCACACCACTCTTTCTGAGTCTCATTTGTTTGATGAAATGAAGCTTACTATTCTGTTAGTGAGAAGCTAAGTTTCACTTTAAGCCCAATAAGCAGGCCATAAAAGCAGGAAACCAAGAGAGGTAGGCACGGAAGGAAGTGCTTCCTGTCGAGATAGCAAGCTCACCTTCACTAGAATACATTCCCCTTGATTCGTTTGAAGAGAATATGGATATGGATTTGGATGCCTCACTAGATTCAAATCCTTGATTACGAAGCAGAGAGATCGATTGCAATTTCTCTATTCAAGATTTTTTATCTGAAACTGGTTCACAAATCATTTCCTTTTATGCAGTTCAATAAGGCTATTAGAAAGTTAGAATTGCAGAAGGAGACAAGCCTAAAACCACTTATGTTACTAGATATGGCTTTACGAATTCTTTGTCATGCCATTGGGGCTTACAAATGACCCGGCTACCTCAGTAATTTGATGAGTGATTTCTTCTCTAATTTCGTAGAACTATATTGCTCGCTTTCTTGTTTTGATGACATTGTTGTCCATAGTCCCTAAAGGATCACTTGTCCAACCTAAGGAAAGTATTGAAAAGATAATGCAATACAGGAAGGGAAAAAAAGTACTTTCACCTAGGCCAAGCATTAGTTTACTTTTACTATACTATACTATAGTAAAGTGTATAGTATAGTAGTATAGTGTAGTATAGTGTATAGTATAGAGTATAGTATCGTGTATAGTATAGTATAGTCTATAATATATTGTATAGTATAGCATATAATATATAGTAAGTAGTGTTATATAGTGTACAATATAGTGTAGTGTATAATATAGTGTGTAGTATAGTATGTTGTGTATACTATACTATATTATTATAGTATGTAGTGTCATGTTGTGTTATATAGTATATAGTATGTAGTCTAGTATATTATATGTAGTAGTGTTATAGTGTTATAGTGTATAATATAGTGTATAGTATAGTATGTTGTGTATACTATATTATATTATTATAGTATGTAATGTCATGTAGTGTTATAGAATATAGTATATAGTATATTATATATTATATAGAGTGTTATAAGTATTATATAGTATATTGTATGTAGTAGTATTATAGTGTTATATAGTAGTGTTATAGTATATCATATGTAGTGTTATATAGTATATTATATATAGTATTGTCTAATATAGTATAGTATAGCATATAGTATTATATTGTAATATGTATGTGTGTAGCGTGGTTATAGTATATATTATATGTAGTATATTATAGTATAGTATTATAGTATTGTATGTTGTATAGTATGCAGTATAATATAATACAATATAGTGTAGTGAATGTAATATGTAGTATAGTATAGTGTACTATAGAATAACATATAGTATTATATAGTATAGTATAGTATATAATACATAGTGTATAGTGCTTGTTATAGTATAGTATATAGTTTTGTATTACATAATTGTGTAGTGTTGTGTACTATGTAGTGTAGTGTATATAGTATTGTATAATATAGTATAGTGTATGTAGTATATTGTATATTGTTTGTACTATTGTATGTAGTATATTATAATATAGTATTATCTTTGGTGTAATGTATAATATGTAATATAGTATGTATCATATAGTATATAGTGTAGCATATATGGTGTAGTGTAGTGTATGTATATGTAGTATGGTATATAGTATAATATAATATATTCTATATAGTCTTGTATATGTGTATAATTATAACATATAGTATTTTTATAATTAGTATGTATGTAGTGTATGTAGTATAATATAATATAGTATCTTATATATACATATTTTATAGTATATCTGTTTGTTTAGTATATAGTTTTTATATTGTATACCGATTGTATGAAGTGTATAGTGGTGTAGTGTATGTATATAATTGTTGTGTATTGCATGTAGTACATTATAATATAGTATATTATTGTATGTAGTTATTATAGTATAATGTAGTGTAGTGTATATAATATGTTGTATATTTTATATAGTATAGTATAGTATAATATATGATATTATAGTATAATTTAGTATAAAATAGTATAGTATATAGTATTATATATTATTGTATGGTTATTGTAGTGTTATTGGTATTGTGTGTATGTATGGTATGTTGTGTATACATGTATATAATATATGGTATGTTTGTGTAGCATAATATATTATATATGTAGTGAGTGTATGGCAATTATGGTTATATGTATATATATATTATATATATATATATATATATGTATATATATATATATATATATATATATATATATATATATATAGTTTAGCATAATATAGTATAATTGTGTAGTGTAATATTGTGTATATAATATATAGTATGTAGTATAATATAATAGTGTATAGTGTAATTATAGTATAATATATAGTATATATAGTATATGGCATATTGTAATATCTTATTTTTGAATAGTATGTATATAGTATAGTATGGTATGGTTGTGTATCAAGGGTGGTATAATATAACATATTATAACTGCAATATTGTATATGTGGTGTATATATAGTATATATATTATAATGTAATATATATTATATAATTATATATATATATACATAATATAGTATAATTATATATAGTATGGTATAGTATAGTATGGTATATTATGTATAATATATATAATATACATATATAATATGTATATATTATATATAGTAAATAATATATATGGTATAGTATAGTATATATATGTAATATGGTATACTATATTATACTTATATGTCTTACTATACTATACTATATATACTATCTTATATTATGGTATATGCACGTTACACGCTACACTACACTACACTACATACTATATCATATGCTTGTTTTATAATATGGTATCTATATACATGTACTACATTACATACTATACATACCAATATTATGGTATTATATTGTATACATAGTATGGTATAATTATATATAAATTATATTATAGTATGTGTATATATAAAATGGTGTGTGGTTATGCCATACACTATACTCTATACTATATACTTCAGTATATGGTGTTGGTGCTATACTATATTATACTATATATGTATGTATGCATGGTATATTATGCTATCTGTATTATATTATATATTGTATGTATACCAATGTACAATACATATATCTTTATACTATGCTTATGCTATACATATTTGCTATTACTATGCTATCTTATGGTACACTATAATATATAATATCTATGCTTGTATATGTACATTACCATGCATATTTGTTGTGACCAATGATGTGTATATCTTGCACTATGTGTAATAATTATTATCTTTGTATGTTATGGTATGGTGTACTAAAATACCACTATCACTATGCTATCATGCTGTAATTATGCTATATTTGCACACTTGTTGTATGTTACATATAATATGATGTACTTATATCTGTTACATCTTGTATCTTATCTATCTTTGCATACACATGCATCATATTACATATGTAACTACTATCGATATCTTGGTGGTATATTGTATGGTATATTATGCTACGTATTTCTATACATGCACTTATGGTTGGTGTATAGTATGTGTATGGTATAACTTACACTAATATACACGTAATAGTAGTGGGTTATATACTAAATACTATATCATATATATAATTACCTTATCTTGCACATAGTATATATGTTATATACTAAATACTATATTACACTATACACTATATATGTTGTGATATATTATATACATTACACTATATTATTGTGTAGTATAATATAGTGTTATAGCCATACACTATATATATAATATGTAGCATAATGTGTAGTGAGAAATTTGCACAATCCAAAAGCACGTCGAGCGGCCTTTTTCAGTTTTGGAGCTTTTGTGGTTAGGAAAGAAAAGAGCTTGCATGCATGTTTGCCTGAAACACTGTGCTATTTTACATAGAGAGCTTTTCTAGTTGTGCTAAGGATTTATTCAATGCCAGCCCTAAAGATGACTTTTGCTTGTCTTGTCTCACCATAACAAAATGAGCTAGATGGGCCCGAACCTGTTCTTTTTCTTCAGGGTTCATAATTATTTGTGGGGTGAATATGAAATTAGACTTGAAACTAGCATATGCCATATAACTTTAGTTCAATAAGGTGGACAAAGTCCTGCCTTATATGAGCATAGATGTGTATGGTATAAGAATCAATCAGAGAAGATCAAATCCTTCCACGGATTACGAACTAGAGTTTTCTAATGAACAAAATGCAAGAGCAGGCCCTACTTGGTTTGCTTTTGTGTAGAAGGGGCTCCTGTATCAGGGAATAGATAAGTCAATAGTTTTAAGGCTAGCGAATACAATTTCACTCTTTCATTAATTAGGCATAGGAATGCTCTTGCTAACCTAATTTGATTCAAGTACCTTAGATGAGGAGAGAACAAAATCAAGACCAAAAGGATTCTCAAGGGGAAGGGGTTGACAACCCTAGTACTCTATTCTTAGACAGAATATCCTTTATGATCTGAATCATGAACACTACTTATCTATATATAGAATATATACATATATAGATTAGTTCATCTAAGGCACATAGTGAAGAAACCATGCAGATCCCAATGTCGATCAATGTTCACAAAAGGAGCACTTGTCCATCAATAAAATGTGTATGGGAAGAGAAATATAGTTGGTCAATTGATCAAACTGTGTATAGGCGTAGTCAAACTATATTAGCAAGCGTGGTGTGCCGGATTGACCCAACATGTCTTCCTTTTCTAGCAATAGAAGATGAGATGTACAAATAAGGCCAGTGGTTTCAGTAGCATTATCACACTCGCATAAGCACTTTTTTACTAAAGGAATCCATGGGTTTAGTCTTGGAATCCATTCACCAGCATCGGAGGGAGAAGCGAAGTTGAGAGCGAGAGGGAGTAAATTATAGAAAGAGTAGAGATGGATATGGGGACTATAGCTCCGACCATGCCAACTATGATGCTCTCGCTACTGTTCCACTAGTGAATGCTGGCAGGAGCTACTTCCTTAACCTCCCTATCTAGGTCCTACCGAAAAAGACTATAAATGATTTACCATCCATCCCAACTTATATAGGTACGTGATTGGATCAGGAAATAGATCGAACCCCGCAAAATGGTCACCTTAGAATACAGGGTGTAACAGAGCTTTGAAAAAGGTGTGAAGCATTGTTAGCGTGTTACATCACAATGGCAAGATGAAAGGCAGGGTGGGGGGCCTCCACTTCCAATCAAAGTAATGTAATAGGATTTGTTAATGCACAATCTTTAAAACTTCTTAGCATCTTTAGTTTTTTGAGCAAAGATCCCATCCATCAATATCATGGTTGGGTCGACCAATCCAGATCATAAGTGAAAGAAAATGATCGAGTTGACCAAGTCAGTCCTCATCATGAGTGAATAGAAAATAGAAAATGTACATTACTGTTCTAGCAAAAATACATGGAATAATTCTACCACTTTTACTATGAGTGACCTTTTTAGTGTTAGTTGAATGTAAAGTAATGGATTTTATGCAATGTCGAAAGGGTCTTTATGTAGTAGGATCATTTGTATTGTGCAAATTTCTCCCTTTTCAGTGTTAGAAAATAGAAAACTTCCAATTTTAGTTTTAGCTGAATGTAAAGTAATTGATTCTAAAATAACCTATTTCACCAAGTAGTGCTAATTTCTCCCTTTTTAGAATGGCTCCAGTGGCTACATTTATGTTAAGTCTAGTCGCTCGAGGCATTGTAGCTTTTGATTATCGTGTGGTATGGTCAGATCCGAACATGGGGTTACTTTATTTGTTTGTCATATCTTCGCTAGGTGTTTATGAAATTATTATAGCAAGTCGGTCTAGTAATTAGGGGGTGGAGGTGTTGAAAATAAGTTTATGAAATTATTATGATAGAAGGACCAATGGGTCAAAAATAAGTTTATGCCACAGGTGTTGAACAATCTACTCTATAGAGGTGTGGGCTTATAAGGCTAGGGCTCATAAACCCTTTCATTCATAAACTCTAGTCATTTTGTGGTCCAACAGGATTGAGAAGTTGAAGTCATAAAAAAGAGATTTCTTTTTCTCTTTGCACCTTAGATCAATAGAGAAGGTAGCTCACTAAGCTGTCCGATATGTATATATATGGTGATGATGAAAAAAAAATTGAGTTCACCAGCTGTTCTTCATTGTAAATGCTACTAAAGAGCTGACGGTTCGCCTACATAATGTATTAAAAAACATGAGAATTTTTGTTTCAATTTCAAAAAAAGAAAAATGAAAGCCCACTACAGTATAGTCAAATTAAGCGGCTGAGTTAGCCTATCCTCGCCGACTTTTTTTTTAGTAGGCGAGGTGAGTGAGTTAGCGAAGACACTTAGGCTAATTGTTAAGAGAGCATTGAGGCATAGCCAAAATTATATTCTACTACGCTACACAAAATAACTTAGCTCAACGTTCAGAGAGTTAAGGTTTTGACATAAATAGAAGGAAGAACCGTTGTTCACTTAATAAGATATACTTCACTCCCCGGGAGAAAGCTACTTTGCACCACTGATAGACTACTAAATAAAAAATAAAATGAGAAAGGTTTGCGAAACTAGGCCTTTGTCATTGTAAGTAAACTAAGTATGGCAAATATCCCCATGCAAATCCGTAAATCTCAGTGAGGAGCATGCTGCAAAAAAGGATGGTCCCTTATGCATTTCTTTCCATTTCAGAAAGAATTCAAGTACCTTACCCCCCATGATGGTGAACCTCTCCTTATGATCGGGATGAGATAGATGCCTCCTAGACGAAGGGCCGATTGAATCGGAGTTTCCTTAGGTAGCCAGAGACCTACAGTTATCCTAAAACGTCCGTGCTTGGTGGAGAGAAGCAAACAAAGGTGCACTTGCTTGCTATCTAGTTCTCTGCCATGGATTGGAATCATTCGCTAGTAAGGCCCTATAGAAGAAAGTTAGAACAAAATTGTGTGAGAACATATTACCCATCTTGAGGGACAAGAGGTAGAACGACCTCTCGATCTCCTTACTTAATGCAGCCCAAGATAGGCATCATCGTGTAAGCATTCCCTGTTGCTCTAATCTTGCCCCTACACCTAGGACATTCTCTGGGCCAAGAGCCATAATTAGTTGTTATTTCTCCATTTGGTTTTTTTTCTTGTTGTTGATAATGGCAAGACTTATCTAGATGATGATATTTGATGGTTGGTAGTGAGAGGACTTTGAGTACCAAGCTGATAAAAAAATAATCATTTTCTTTAGTTTCTTGCTTTTTCTTAGCACTTAGTAGTGGCAAATGAGCCTATTTATTTGCCTAGCTTTGGTAGTTTTCCCCCAACGCAATGAAAAACATGGAAATTCCATGAATCCCTGAGGTGGATAAGTTCGACGACTCAACAGCCATGCAAAAGGAGTTTCTCGTATGGTGGATCTGATCTATAGTTTCTAGTTATGGGGCAAGACATACCAAAAGGTTTAAAGAAGAAAGGCGTAGAAGAGTATATAACCAAACCACCCTTATGTATAACCTATTCAATGGCTACATGCATAAGGAAAATCCATGTGAAACCTTAGTCAGGATGCATAGGGAAGTCAACCTATGAGCATGAAAGAACGTGGGTACCACTGACTGTGCTCAGACTACTGGAGTTAAAACTGGTTGGGTTGGTGCTTTGTCGAGTCCAAGAAAAGTGGATTCTAAGTGAGCTGCTTTTTATTTCATAAAAAGTAACTATTTTCACACATATTTTCTAAGATTATAAAACGACACTCTTTTCATATTGTATGCTCCCAAAGTGAAAAAGATCTCAATCATAGGTTTCACTGTACATAGACAATATAACCTTCATTTTTCCCATCCAACAAGAAAGCAAAGTGCAATGAGTAGTACTTGTGGGGCAACTAGCTAGCAAAGGCGCTAGCTATGGAGCTAGGGTTTTCTTTGACTAGCAATCAGGAAGTGGTCAAAGTAAGGTTGGACCAAGCTGGTTACTCTGCTAGTGGAGATCGAGCTGAGCAGAATCAAATGGAGCTCAACAAGAAGCTCTAAGCGTTGACAATGGCGGGTTGTAGATAGAAAATTGCTTCATCCCTTCCTACCAACTATTGACTCCTATGATCAGGCCACCCTTACATAATAGGGCCAAGATAGATGAGCTAGAAGGATCTGCCTAAGCCAACACTGGAGTGGTTTCAAGAGGGGGAGTCGGTTCTTATGCATTCAACCTCAGTGAAAGGTTACTAATAGTATAACTTCTATAGTAAAAGGTAATAGTTTAACTTCTACAGTGAAAGGGATAGCTTGAGTCTTCATTTTGAATCCATTTGGTCGAGGTTTCGTACCTCTATACTTCTCCGACTGGGTGGGAGGGACCTGGATGATCAATCTCTTTGATCATAGGAAGACAAATAATTTGAATCTATTAACACTACCATGCCATCTATCTTGGATGCAACCAATGCCATAATTAGTCTAAATGAGAGAGATAGTCGATCAGAAATCCATAAAGGAATTTCAATGGTTGATAAGTTCAGTGTGATTCCTACCATCCATGTTTAGATATCTCTCTCGAAACTTCAAATAAAAAGACAATGTTCCATTTACATGTCAAAAAATCCTTTTAGTTGTCTGGGTCTCTTCTAGAGACTGCATAAACTTTCCTAGAAGTCCAACTACAAAGGTAATTTCTGGTCCAATATTTGTGCGATAAAAAAAACTCTCATCATCATCATCACATCACTCCTTTATTTAGAAAGTAGCATCAACCTCATGCGTGCTTGAATTCTGTGTCAATTTTCCATTAGCAATAGAATAATGTGAGAGACCTAACATAGTTATAGAAAACTTCATGAAGGCTCTCCCTGTGCACCTTACTTTTGCTAGTGCCTTTGGTGGTTAGCTCTAAAAGTATGGAACAACCAACATACTCTAAGAGTATCAACACACATAAGAAAGCATCTCCAACCAATAATAACTTCCCTCTACTTCCTAATAGAAACTATTAGCTTTGGAAAGGTAAAGCAATACTCTGCACTTTTCATCAGAAACTTAGTTCAGGCATTTGAGTAGCTAGGTTTTTTTCGTCCAAGATGGTAAAAAGTTGTATTGATGAAAGCAAAAGAAATATGGAATCTTATGCGTATCGCCCTAGCCAGATCGACTTCTTTTTTGAATTAGAGGTGCCAAGCAAAGTTTAATAGGGGGTTGGAAAAGATAGCAAAAGTGATCGTCTTGAATTCATTACTTTGAGACTGTCAATGTTCATTCTAGTGATTGTCTTGCCATGTAGCTGGTCTCTCCAAGGGTTTTCCTAGATGGTTATTAAGGAAGAGGAGGTGCTAGACCCCTCTTACCTAGCTAATGTCTACTTTGACCTATTACATCATGGTTTTCAGAGTTGGTATTGGGAGCAAGCTTTCCATTATAGAACTTGACTTTGTGGGTGAATCTAAAGTAAAAATGTTTTTTCTTTTTCAAATTTTCTTTTTATTACCCAGAAGGGCACGAGATAGAAAGGAATCAAAGATCCTATCCCCCAATCTTCAGTCTCTCATTTGTACGTGTCAACACCGACCACAATCAATATAGGATAGAAGGTAGTGATATCGAAGCCAAGTCCTGGCTCGTATCGTATAAGGGTGACCAGCTTAGCCAAAAGCATACGTAGCCTCTAAAGAACAAAAGAAGATAAGAAAGTAGCCTGAACCACAACCCAATCCCAGAGCCACATCAATTTGAATTCGATTTCATGGTAGAATTAGCTGATCAAAACTAAATTGCAATTTGAATTACTAGTTTGAGTAAATAAAGAAGAATAAAATAGATACAATAGGGGAGCTAAGAAAAGTAGAGAGAAGATGTTGCATAAGACTAACTTATGAGTACAAGCAGCGCTAAAAGAAGTAGTGCTTTCTTCTCTTATGATATTTCTAGTTACCAAATCAATGTGGAACTCTTTTGAAAAGCTTTCAAAGTAGGGTTTGAGTTATGTAAGAGAGTCTGTTTTCATTCTCCAATACAAGAAATCAAAAAATTTGCTTTGGGGCCTAGCGTCATTATTATATATCTTTCATTTTCCTCTTTCTTCACTACATGCCTTTTTAAAAAAAAAAAATTTAAATAAGAAATGAAACTGCAAGGAAAAAAGTCTCTTTTTTAGGCCCTTAAGCATCTACGAATTTCAAGTAGAATAAAAATTCTTATCAATGTTTTCCTGAACACAAGGAATGTCTGAAGCATAGTCACTTCCAGAATGAATGAGTGCAGCAAGGAAAGAAGGCTATAAGCTTCCTACATGGCTACATAGTACTAAGAAGTTAGCATGATCAGATCAAAGAAAGAGAACGATATGTTCTCTACTAAGTTCACTTTTATAATAAGAAGTTGATGATCAATAGCAAGCACGAGTTTCATTGCCATTTCCTTTCCTTGGTAGAGGTAGAATTATACACTATACTACACTATACATGCTATGCTAATATACTACACTATACTACACTATACCATACACACTATATACTATATTTATAAGTATATACATATATACTTATATGGTATATATAAAGAATATTAGTGTATATTCTACACTTATATCACTATTATACTATACTTTACACTATATATTGTATGTTTTCATATGTACATTATACTATATTACACTTGCATATTTTATACAAATACTAATCTTAATAGTTATTAATATTATGTATATGTGCTATACTACTTCATGCCTATCTTTGTACCACTGCATTATGGTATATTAATGTATGTAGTGTGAGTTAATGGATTTATTGGTATATATAGATTGTTATATACACTTTACTATATATACATACGCATACTTATATGCACATATATTGTGTTTATGCTGATGTACCTTGTATACCTGATTGTTATTGTTACTATTATTTATGGTGTTGTATGTAATTATGGTATGGTTTGTGGTATAAGTAAAATATATATATGCACATGGTGCTATATACTATGCTATCTTACATACTATCTTACCACTATACAATATGGTATATATTATGGTAATGGTGTATGTAATATGTAACACTATGGTATGGACACTACATACACTACTTACTGACTACTACTTATATGGTGTGGTGTTGCTTATGTGGTGTAGTGATTATATGAAGATATAGTGTTTGAATTATCTTTATATGAACTATATGGTATATCACTACACTATACTTTTATGAACAACATAGTAATATGTGTGGTATAGTGTTAAAATTATCGTGTATAGTGTGATTATCTTGTATCTTGTCTTAAGTGTATTGGTGTGTATAATATGGTGTATATGGATAATATGCTATCTTGTATATACTCATGTACACATACTGCGTTACTTATATTATATTGTGTATATAATATGGTTCTATTATACACACTACCTTGCTATACATGCATGCTACTTTATGGTGTATATAATCATATATAACAACAACTTTATACTTGTGCCTTTTAATAGTGGTTTTGTGTATTTATGGTCATGAGATATGTATATCTACTACACTTATTATACTACTATTGTGGTATATTATAGTTATGTTGTAATATATGTATGGTATACACTTATAATTATCTTATGCTATCTGATATCTTATACTACACTATATTACATGGTGTGGTATGATATCTTTGTCTTGTAATATTTGCTACTATACACTTATCTTGCTATGTATGTTTTACACTATATATATACCAACTATGTATATGTAATATACTTCTTTATGCACTGTATGGTAATGTGGGATATTACCAATACGGTCATTATGTAATATAAGGTATTGTATATCTTGTGTATATTTGTATGTTATGTATTTATGTTATGGTATAATTATTGTGTATGGTATATGTTATGGTTATTATAGTGTATTTATATATAATATACAATATGCTATGCTACTTATCTTTTATATATTATACACAGTATAATATATAGCATATAGTGTACACATTACAACACACTACACTACACTAACACTACACACACCATAGTGTATTACACTATAGGGCAATATATACTAACATCTATGCTTATAATGTAGCTATACTATACATATACTACACTATACACATCTATGCTCATATAGGGCAGGACTTTATCCACCTTATTGAACAAAAGCGAAATGGCAGATGCTAGTTCCAAGTCTAATTTCATATTCACCCCACAGATAATTATGAACCCCAAAGAAAAAGAGCAGGTTCGGGCCCATCTAGCTCATCTTGTTATTGTGAGACAAGACAAGAAAAAGTCATCTTTATGGCTGGCATTGAATAAAGCCTTAGCACAACTAGAAAAAGCTCTCTATGTAAAATAGCACAATGTTTCAGGCAAACATGCACGTAAGCTCTTTTCTTTCCTAACCACAAAAGCTCCAAAAATGAAAAAGACCGCTCAACGTGCTTTTAGCACTCACTACTGACTATGGGCATTGAAGCTAACCTTAGAAATGAGAAAGATGAATAGAGAAATGATCGAAGAAAAAAAACTAGTCAAGCTTTTTCACAAGAGGAGGAATTGCAACCTAACCATTTGTTAGATCGGTCAAGAGGCTCCACAGTCCTCTTTCACGCCACTCTTTTGAGTCTCATTTGTTTGATGAAATGAAGCTTACTATTATGTTAGTGAGAAGCTAAGTTTTTCTTTAACCCCGATAAGCAGGCCTTAAAAGCAGGCAACCAAGAGAGGCAGGCACGAAAGGAAGTGCTTCCAGTCGAGATAGCAAGCTCACCTTCACTAGAAGACATTCCCCTTGATTCATTGGAAGAGAATAGGGATACGAATTTGGATGCCTCACAATATTTAGATCCTTGATTATGATGTAGAGAGATCGATTGCACTTTCTCTGTTCAAGATTTTTTATCTAGAACATTCACAAATCATTTCCTTTTATATTACTGTACTATACTACATACAACATACTACATATTATATATTATATTATACTACACCATATTATATTATACTACTTTTACTATACCATGCTATATACTATGTGTATACTACTATTACTAATAATATACACTATACTATTCTATACACTATATACTATACTATATATACTCTATAATACTTTATGGCGCTTTTTCAATCTATTTGCTTATACTAACATGCTGTATGTGTCTTTAGCTGCACGCGTGCTTAACGATCTGCTGGCTTTTATGATTGTATGGCTGCTTTCGGTTGGGACGTGCTTAGCAGCGCTTGCGCATCTTGCCGGTTGTGCTTTATCTATGCGCGCCGCAGCATTATGCTGTGCTTTAATAACTTTTTATTTCATGCTTTCGTCTGTGCATAACGCGTAATCGTGATTGTGTTCGCGCCAATCTGCGCTGTGCTGCCGTAATGTGCTGTGCTGTGCTTTGTGCGCATGCTGCGCAATTGCGCTGTGCGCTCATCGGTAACTCGTGCAAACGCTGATCGGTGCTCAAATCGCGTTGGCGCATGCCGGTGCGCGCGCGTGCTTCTTTGCGGCTAACTGCGTGCTTTGCTCGTTGTGATTGTGTTTATCGTTATGGTTATGCGCCGCATCCTTCGCGCTATCGCTTTGCGCTGTGTTACACAATGTGTTGCATGCGTGCTGCGGTACTGTGCTTTGAACTGCGCTTTATCATCTTTGCATCTTGCGCCTATGGCCCCATCGCGTACCGGTAATGACGCTGTGCCGTATGATGGCAGTATGGTATCTTTGTCTTGCATCAATGACTGTCGCGTTATGTGTATGCTTATTCAACAGCGTAATTCTGCGCTGTATGTTATGTGTTATGTGCTGGTATGATGTGATGTTATGTTCGCACATCTTTATCAGCGTGCTTTAGCGTACTTTTGCAATGCGTGCTGCTCATCTTTGCGTATCTTTATCTTTGCATCATTATGCTTTGCGTATGTTCACCTGGACGTGTTAATAATATATGCAATGATCTTTATGTAATACTTACATGCTTTGTGTTGTGTTGATTTCTGTATGTAATTATTGTATGCTAAAATGTATTGTATGCTTATGTATTATCATACGTATCTTGCTTTATGTTTGCTCATACTGATGTTGACGCGTTATGATGTCGTTGTGTTATGCACCTTTGCTGCCGCTAATATGCGCTGTTAATGTTCGGTATGGTTTTGCGTAACGGTTCTTTATGCTTGCCCTGCGCTTTATGTTATGCTTTATCAGTTGCGCTGTGCGCGCTGCTGTTATATAATTATGTTATTGCGCAGTGTTACCGGCTGCGCAGTTGGCTGTGTTATTGCTGGGCTAATAATATAATATGTAACCAATAATAATAATAATACTAATAATAATTAATGGCGTAATATGTAGCAAACCCCGCCCTTTTACTTGCGCTGCGCTGCATCAGCGTGTTGTATGATCGCTGCGCGACATCGCGTATAATTGTGCGCTGCGTCGTTGCGCAACAACGTCATGGATGCCGCGGACGCCACGCGGCTGCTGCGGATACTGACCGTATGATCATATCGTTCCTGTGCAATGTGATATACGCGTGTTATGTGTGCTGCCTCTGCGGTTAATGCAAACGTATGCGGCTGATGATATCGCATGTTATGCTATGCTGCACCGATGCATGAGTTACATGCGCGCGCTGCGCTTATTTACGCGCGTTGCGCTGCTGGCTGGTTATTAATATGGGCCAATGTATTCTGAATGATGGCGTATGCTGTCGCTAACCGATGGCGTATCTATAATGTGTGCTGCATGGTTATGCTGTAATTATCTATCCACTTTATGCTGCGCTGCGCTACGCTTTCTTGGTTAATAAGACGCTAATGGTTTGTGTTATGATGTGCGCTGTCTGATGCGCTGTATGGGATATGCTGTCGAGTATGCGTATGCTTCCTGCTGCGTGATGCGACGCGCTGCTGCCGCTGTATGATGGCTGTCTTATGCATGTTCTGGCGTGCTTGTATGCGTACTTCGACGCCAACCCTGATGGTTATCGATGCTATGTTACTGATTGCTGCGTATGATGGTGCGCGCAGGTATGATATACTGCGAGTAACTGATGGTGCGTACGGGTATGCTGGTATGCTACGTACGCATGTTAATGCGTATGTTTATCATGCAACGCGCTTTCCGTAGCTGCAGGCCTACGTTGTTATAGTATGATACTGCTATCATTAACAACAGACGCTGTATTGATGCCAAGCACAATGCTTTATGTGTGTATTTTGATTGCAATGGTTGTGCTAGCGGTGCGCTTTATGCTTTATACTTGCTATGCTGTACTGTATGTTGCGTTCGTTGCGCTGGGATTAATGCTATGTTGATTGGCGTGTATTACTGACGTACCAGTGCTATGTGCTTTATGCATGTTATCGCTAATGCCGATATCTATGCGTTGCTGCGCTACCGCGCTGCTTTCGATATGATGCTGTGATAACATCTTTGTGCTATGATTGGACGATGTGCTTTATATGATGTATGCAGCCACGCGTATCTTATCGCTGTACGCTTACTTTATGGCAGCCGCTCTTGCGTATGATGTTATCGGCATTGTGATTATCTTGCTCGGCAGGCAATATGGTATGATATGCTTTGTATGCTATGACGCTACGGCGTGCTGCATTGCTATGAATGATATGTTATGAGGTTCGTGCGCGATTATCTTTTTATGCGCTGTTGTGCGCATGCCGCGACTATTCTTGCCTGCTCGTTGCTGCGTACTTTCGCGCGCGTATCAGCGTATGACGTTTGCGTCGCGCGTGCTGCTGATAGTATGGTTATGTTAATGCGGCTTGTGCTCACATCTTTTGCGCGGTTGTACTGCGCTGCGCGCTGTGCGCGTAATGACGCTGCGTGATTGTCAGCCAACAATCATGCGCTGTGCACCATATCTTGTGCGCTGTGTATCCTGCGCAGCTGTGCATTTTATGCTGCCCTTTCAATGCTGGCTTTATCTTTATGTGATACGCAATAATCTTTGCATATGATGCTCGCATTACGTACTGCGCATGCGTATACCTCTTTTGCCAGCACTTGGTTGCGCTGTTATGCTAATCTTTGCGTACTTTGCTGGTATCGCTGTTATCTTTGGATCGTCATGCTGCGTTGTCTGGGACTATCTTTGCCATCTTTGTGCGCTGTCTTGGCAGCTCTTTTGCTTTATCGCGTATTGTGTGATATTAACCAGTAATATGCCAATGGTATGTAATATGTTAATGCTCCCATCTTTGATCTTTATCGGCATCATATGCTTTACAATGCGTGCGCGGCACGGCTGTATGTTGTCTTGCTGTGCTTTAATGCTTTATCAGCGTGCTGCTTTATGATTATGTCGTATCGCGTATCTTTTGCGTATCTTTATCGCGTATATCTTATCTGTTATCAGCATGACGCTATCTTTATGCTGCATCATCATGCGTAGCGCTCTGCATTTCTTCATCAACGTCGCGTGCACGTGCGTTGTAATGCGTGTGATGTTACATTATGCTGGCATTCTTCTTCGATACTGATCTTGTAATCATAAGTATGATATGCTTTGCGTACTTGTCGCGGATCGATTGCCTTTGCGCGTTGCGCAGAGCCGCTGCGTAATCTTGCGTGCTTTGTCGCTGTTATGCGGCGCTGTTAACTGCACTCGCTGGTATCTTTGAATTGCTGATTGATTGTGCGCTTTCAATATTTGCGCCAATGCCCGGCGATGCGGCTGCTGCATGCTGTGCGCGCCCGCGTACAGCTGTGCGCTTATTGCGCTGTGCGCGTGCGCTTTGCGTCAGCGTGCTTTGTGGTTAACAATGATGCATCATATGTTAATGCTGTACTTTAATTGGCATTACCGTATGCTTTGTCTTTCTTGCTTATTATGGCTGCTTGCTGTATGCTGTATGTGCTGTGCGTATGCTTGCGTGCGTGCTACGGTGCGTGCTTAATATCTTTGCACGTGTATTACACGCCGTGTTATGATTATGTTATGTTATCATTGGCTAATAACTACTATCTTGCTTTATCTGTCGTACCTTTATATTATGCTGTACTTTCGGCTGTTATGTTATGTTGTCTTTCATGTACTACTGATACTATGCACTTACTGTATGTTATATGTATGTGCTACACTTTATCAGCATCATGTATGTATGCCACCCTTACTTGCTATATCTATGCTTTCGCTATGCTATGCTCTTTATACTTTTATATAGAGCTACTGAACATCGTTGCTTCAAATGTTATTTTGTTATGAATTATGGATTAATGTTATGGCGTGGTGGCATGCGTTATATGGTATGGTATGGTGTTTGAGGATACTTATATCTTGCTATGCTATATGTATAATACGTGCTCTTAAGGTATGGTATGTTATGGTATGGTGTGGTGTATCAGATATTGTCATGCATGTGGTAGTTAAGTTAATGATATATCTCTATATATCTTGCTCTTTTGCAGCCATACAGTACTTTTCTATGCTACTGTATATATATATATATGCTATATGTATACTTGTTTGTGGTGTATATTATATATTGGTGTATCTTGGTGGTATATAATATATCATACTACATGCCTTAATATAACCTTGTATGTGTATCGCGATTATGGTATATGGTATGGTATGGTATGGTGTAATATTATTGTATAATATAGTAATGGTAATAATTAATATATGGTTTAGTGGTAGATATGCTATACTTGTATCTATATTGTATATACTAGCACATGGTATCTTGCTATCTACTTTAATATGCAAGAGCTCTTTATCTTGTAATGCATGTTATATAGTGGTATATTATGTATGTTTGTGGTATGAACACTATATATGGTGTTGGTATGTGTGTTGATAATGTTACACTTACTATGTTACAAATGCGCATATTGTATGTTGGTTGGAGATATGTTATATATGGTATGATATTATGGTATTATGGTATGCATATGTACGCAATATTACACTACATTGCATTGTAGGGTATGGTATGGTATATTATGATTATAGTTATAATGGTTATGATTATGGTATGGTATGAATTGCTAATTATATTATATTATGGTAGTAAATGGTATATATCTATATACTACATACCTTCTTCTATATTATGCTACATGCTATATGTATGGTGCTATCTATTCTATATATCTTACGTACACCCAGCTATTGCACTTACACTATATTTGCCGTATCTTGTGTGTTGTGTATGTGGATATAGTGCCAGGGTATGGTATCTGTATGGTTATGCTATGGTTATGCTATATGCTATACCTTAACTGCATGGCGCAATTTTACCGTAATTGTTATCTTATTTATATGGTATATAAATGATATGGTGGTGTATATAATAACATCTTATACCATATACCTGCCGCTATGCGTATTATGTATGCTATGGCTATGCTATCTTTTATCTTGTACATATACTAATGCACCACTTTGCCAATACGTGTGGCATTGGTGGGTATACACTACGGTATGCGGTGGTGTTATGGTGTTTATATAATACTTCCACTGACATGGTGTATATTATTCTCTTCTTTATGTAACGTTATATAGCTAAATATATTATGGATAATGAGGATTATACTCAATGTATATTATAGCGATGATTATTATTATTGATTATTACTTTACTTACTTGTGGTATGGTATGGTATGTTGATGGGTGTATACATCTGTATAATACATGGTATATTATAATGGTGTTGAACATGGTATGGTGTATCAGTATATGGGTGGCGTATCTTTATCTTGCCCCAGTATGGTATGGGTGTGATTGGCTATATATGGTGTGTATAAATACTACTACGCACACTATCTTTATATATCTTGCTATATTGTTACACTTACATATATGAGTATGGTATGGTATCAATTATATCCGGTATGGCTGTGGTGTGGTATGGTGTAGAATCACACTACTTACGCCGGCGGGATGGTTATGGGTATGCTATACTGCTATATGGTAATTGTAATGATAATATATTATATATAGTATAGTCACTATCTTAACATGGTATAGTGTTTGACGTCTACCGACACTACGCTATGGTATGGTATGAGTGGTTCTTACACATTATATATATCTACACTACACTATGTGCTTTATAGGTTATGTACAGTATGTGGTAGTAGTTCTTATTATAATGTGATGTATTTGGTGTATGGTGGGGTATAGTATGATATGAGTATGTGTAGAGATGTTAGATATTATACTATATCTATGCTTAGGCATAAGGTATGGTATATATAATATCCTCTATACTTATATATGTTATTATTGTGGTGGTATTCATTATGTATAGGGTGTCTTAGCTATGTATTATGCTTTGCACGCTGCATACTTGCGCAGCGCTATATATCGTAGTATTGGTATATATGGTCTTATGGTATGGTATTGCGCAGTGGTAATTATTGTCTTATATACAATGCACTTATGCACTGATACCACCATGGTATGTTGTATGCATATATGTATGGTGTGGTGTTGGCATATGGTCTTATGTATACGTTATTTATGTTATATTGGTGGTATATATGGTATGGTATGGTGTATAATTATATCTTATACAACTTTATGCTTGCATGTAATAATATGTATGGTATGCGTGATTATAGCCAGCTGGCATATGTTGTATGTTGTTAGTATGTATCTGCATGCATAACCTACTTTACTGGGGTATATGCATACGCACATACTTGCATGATGTATGTGGTATCGTGGTATCTTATTGCGCTATAACGCTTGCATTTACTATTAATATGTTATGTGATGGGTATATGGTATGGTTGTGGCATGCTATCTTATACTATGTTATCTATGTTATCTTGTAGCATAAATAGTTGTATCTTGGGGTATATTATGGTTATGGTATGGACATATAAATATAATATCTATCAATCTATGCTTTACTGTATATTATGTATCTATTGTTATGTTTGGTATGTAAGTTAGGATTATAATGGTATGAATTATGGTGTGGTGTGTGCATAATATAATATAATGGTGCGTTGAATATATATGCGCATGTACTTATCTTGTATACGATCACTATGGTATGCATATCATATTGGTATCTTATACTTTTGTCGTAATCACATATCTTGTAACACCTTTTATCTTGTATGGTGTAACATGGTGGATGTCGGATTGGTATTATGCTTATACTATGCTAGTATATTTGCTGGTATGTATCTTTACATCTTGCTCTTTATCTTTATAAACATCTTATGTATCTTGACATGACTACACTGCACTATCTTATTGCTATGTCTCACGATATATCGCATGTGTTATGGTATGGTGTTGGGAGATCTTATGTATAATGTGGTGTTAATATAATATGTATATGATTAATTACAGTACACTTATCTTTATACCCGCGTAATCTTATGTAGTTAGTAGTGCATATGGTGTGGTGTATCTATTTACCAGCTATATATGTCAACCATATGTATGTTGTGGTGTGTACACTATCTATGTTATACTATATTATATTTGTATAACCCAGCATATAAACACAGCTTACTTCTTACAGTGTAATGTAATATGGTATGGTGTAGTTATTGTTAGCATTAGTTATGTATGATGGCGGTGTATGGTGTATGTCTTGTACTATCTTGTATCTTATCTTGGCCCTTTAACTATATGATTATTATATATTATATAATATATATGAGTAAGGTTATTGATATCTTATATGCTATACACCTGTATATAAGCATCCCCGGTGTGGTATGTGTGTTGTCTTATATTATATATGCATTGGTTTATCTTAATACTATCATTTACTACCTTGCTATATTTTTTAATTACATATATAATTATAATGTGTTGTATATGTATATATGGTGGTGTGGTAGTATTATAATGTTGTGTAGTTGTGGTGTTGCAATATGTGTATGTGGTTGTCTTATATATAATTATGGTATAATATTGTGTGTCTTATCTTGCATATATATCTTATCTTATACGCTTATCTTAATATTCTCACGCATTATGTTATATCTTACCTATTATGAGATATATAACTTGGGTGTTATGCTATATCTTTATATGTATGTTAGATGTAATGGTATTGGTATGGTGTATGTAATTATAATATTATAGTTGAGTGTTGCATACTATATGCCCTTTAATACAACTGCATATATTATGCTTGTTTATGTGCTATGCTACGCAATAATACGTATTCTATATACGCTTTATGCATGCTATATTATGCCACACTGCACCTACTAAGTGCGTATGGTAAATTATATATATTATGGTATGGTATGGTATGGTATGGTAATGAGTGGTGTGGTTGAATTTTCCTTGTATGTATATTAACACTTTATACTGCATTATACTAGTACGTTACAATATGTATGCTTAGGCGGTATAAGTGTGGTATTATTGTTGCAGGATGTTATGGTATGGTAGTAAAATGGTTGGTCATGATGCGAATTATCTTTATATCTTTACCGGTATATGGTATGGTTATACTACCATACACTATATTATATACTTGTTGGTGGCAGTATTGTGGTGTGATATATGGTGGCGGTATACTAACGCTACATAACCTTTATCAATGGGGTATATATTATGTTATGTATGCTGTATCAACACTTCTTATATTATATGTGTATAGATGGTATATTAGTATATGTCTTGTATGCACATTTATATTATCTTATGCACTGCACTAACTATGCTATGCACCCATATTCATCTTTATGTATTACGCACGCATCACAAATGGTTATGTGTATATGGTCAAATGGATATGGGTAATTGTGGTATATATAATTATGTAATTATGCACATCTTTTTTTATCTCATATTGTGGTGAATGTATATATTATATAACTATGGTTATATTATAGTATACATTCACCATTACTTGCGCTTTACCTGTTACATATTATGTACTTTAGCACAGTACGTCCTACACCAGCTACTGTACTTATGCCTTATGGCGTGGATGAATGGTATGGTGTGGTATGTAGTATTAAGTATGGTATGGTATAGTGTAGTGGTATTGTGGAATGGTATATAATGGTATATTTTATCATCTTATGTTATGCATCAGCGCTTTGCATCTTACTGGTATGGTAATATGGTGTAATTATGGGTATTATACTACATGCTATGCCAGCAAGTATATTATACTAAATGTGAGTTAATGACATATATAAATATGGTGCTGGTATGGTGTAATTCTATATTTGGTATATATTGTAATCACAATCTTTATCTTATCTTACATATCTTGTATATATGTGGATATCATGTATATGTTATGAAACTAACACTATACTTATACTTTATTACTATACGTTACACTACTGCTACTTATGCAGTATGCTTTATATAGGTAGTGGTAGTATGTATAGTATGTATGGCATATGTTTGGTATGGTGTGGTAATGTGGATGTATGTTGTTTACATCTTACACTTTACATACTATATAATATAGTAGTGTTATATAGTATTACCTATACTTTATCTATTGGTGTTATTCTCTTATGCATATACATTACACTTTATCTTTGTGTCTATGTTTATATAGTATATTTATACAATAAATAGTGTTATGTAGTATATAGTATAATCATACTATACTCTATATATGTATATAGTGGTGGTATAGTGTGGTATGGTATAGATTGCATAATATGAATTAGTGGTATGTATTTGCTAGTATATGTGACATATCTTATTGTTATTGAATATATATATATTGTGTAGTATATATATTATATAGTAAGTATATATGAGTATAATTATATGGTTGTGTATGCAGTAATGACCATATTATACTTATAGTATCTTGTATATGGTATATAATTAATTGGTGTGGCATGGTGTTATTGTAGTGTATATAATATTACGTTATATTATACACATACATATAATATGTCAGTATAATATGAATTATGGTGTGTGGTTACCCTGTATGGTTATGCTTAATATAGTCATGGATTACACTATCTTGAATATCTTATACCTTATATATACTATCTTGTACTAGTGGTGTATATAATATGAGATGGTATGTAATCATGGTATATGCTTGCCATGCTTACTTACTACTATGTGTATGGTATAATGTGTGTGGAACACACAGTAATTATATATCTTGCTATCATCTTATCTTTATTCTTGCTATGCCCAACCTTCTTATGCCCTGATGCTCTGATCATAACGCTATGTAACATAACACTACTTGCAGTATATATGGTGAGATGGTATGTATTTATGGTATGGTGTATATTATGGGTATGACTGTATATGGTTGTGATTACGCAACCATCTTATATACTACATGTATTGTAGTAATATGGTATATTGACGCTTCGCACTTACTGGGTGTTTGTGATTATGCTGTACGCATTACGCGCACTTATGCTATCTTGTTATATAATATAATATATTTCTTTATGCATTATGCTTTAACGGATTGAGATTTTATATTTATGCTCTTTTATACTTATCTATCTTCATCTTTCTGATTTAATATTTATCTTTGCGCTGCACGCTTTTACAGCTGCGTTATATGCTTTCAAGATGTTATGGGAATATTGGTTGGTTGTGTATGTATTTACACTTCTTACATTTATATTAACGCACTTCTTGCCAGGTTATGTTATATGCTGTCTTTACTTTATCTTGTGACTAATATCTGTGTATGTGGTTATATTGCATTTGCCAATGATGCATGCGTCTTTATCTGATGGTTGTGTTTGTTGTACTGATACGATGCTATCGGCACCATTGCGACAAAAGCTGTTGACGTAATTATCGTTGTCGTTATTCGCATGTTTTGCACTTTCGTAATATGCTATGCAATACTATTATGCACTTTATTATTGCTTGTATTAAATATAATTATCTTGCGCTTTATCGTATCTTTGCTTCTGATGTTTGTTATGCAGATTATTATAGTAATGGTATAATTGTGATGGTTTATTATATGTAAGTTGGTATAATATTATTATTGGCTATACTTTACATCTTATATACCATGTTACTTGCTATCTATGCTATGCTATCTATGCTATCTTTATCTTTATGGAGTGGTTATATACCCTTTATGCATTGCTTATCACGTGGTGTTGAGTAGGTATGATGTTGTATGATAATTAACATGTATGTATTATATATTATATTTTTTTACGTTGCTATTCTTTATTTACTGCACTGCATTGCTTGTACTGATTGTGGTATGAAGCCATAGTATACATGGTTATGATATTTATTTATGGGGTATGGTATGGTATTTTATGTATGTATTATATATTATCTTATGTATGGTATAGTGTCAGGTGCTTGAGATTATGTGTATATACTTATATATATCTGCTATATTTATAATGGTGTATACAATTGTAATATATTATATTGATTATATAATAGTATATATATTGTATATATATATATAGTGTATAAATATATGGTGTATGATTAATACTTAATATATTGCACATCTTTGACTTATACTACTTGCTTTCTTTCACCTTTATATAACTTTATGGTATGGTATTATATTGTATGGTGTTATACCTACTGTTTATTATAAGTGGTATATTATATGGTATTATTGCATGGTACATGGTATCTTACGCACATTCATTACAGCTGCACCATGTTATATTATGCTTATCTTGGTATATAATGGTATATGGTGTTATGTATATGTTGTAAAGTGTGGTAATCACACAAACTATATATACTATACTTATCTTATGCTATGATGTTATAATTGTATGGTATGGTATAATATTATGGTGTGCATGGCATTTATGGTATATGTGTTATATGATTGTGGTGTGGTATGTATATGTTATGTTATTGTGTCTTATTATATACACTACACTATCTATAATATTATATAAAATTATTATAGTTATTATATATTGTATGTTATATACATACTATACATATAGTTAATTATAATGGTATGGTATAATGGTGTATAATATGAAATGGTAATAATATGGTGTGGTATGGTATGGTGTAGTCTTACTATATGTTATTATATTACAATGTTACTATACTTTATTACATATTATGGTATGGTATGTTATTATGATGGTGTATGTTAGGTATTAACTACACTGTATAATTCATCTTATAACATATAAGTATATGGTATGGTGTGAATTAATGACATGTATATCTTACATGCTATCTTTATGGGTAATTCTATACAACTTACCATATGCAAAATATATTATATTATATTATGCTTATATACTACACTGTATTATGCCATTTATGTTTTGGTGTAGTGTATATAATATTATTATGGTATATGGTATATTATTGTATATTTATTTATGGTGTAATGATTGTGATACATGGTGTATACCTTTACAAATGGTATGCTACAATTACATTTATGCACTCTTTATGCTATACTGTATGTATATATTATGCACTACATCTTTATGGTATGGTGTGGTATGGTAAAGATATAATTATACATATATACCTGATATATTATGGCGTCTTTGCATTCTTCTTATCATATGTATGCATGGTATGTGTTATCATATTATTGATGTTGTACAATGGTATAATTGCATACGTTCAATTATAGATATGGTGTGAGGGTGTGGTATAATTATGTAACTATATATTACACTGCGTACTATATCTTACGGGTGTACACTATCTTTATCTTGTATGTTATACGTGTGGTAATGTATATGGTATGCTCGTAAACTATCTTTATCTTGTATCTTATCTATCTTCTTCTATGTTATATCTTGCTATATGGTGCTCTTTATCTTGCACATATGTTGTATGCACTTTATCATGTGTTGTATGTTGGTATGGTGAATGGTATATATCTATATAATCTTCTTTACCAGATTATATGTATGGTGTGGTATGGTATATTATATGGTGTGTATATGGTATAACCTTCTTTATATGTATCTTTATATGTTATGTTATGCTATCTTTATCTTTATCTTGTACCAATATTATCTTTATCTTTACATATTAATTTGCTGTCATGGTATGGTATGGGTGAGTAATGATGTGGTATGTGTGATATTAAAACATGCATGCTTGTTTACATCTTACATCTTATCTTGTATAGATATGTTATGTTATGTAATTATTACATGCATTTTGTATACTTGCTTACTATGCTATATATATCTTTATGGGTATCTATATATACAACTTGTAATAATGGTATGGTGTTGTGTACTTATATATCTATATATATCTTATCTTTACATATTATACTACTTTACGTTATGCTTATGTGCTATGCATCTTGTATTACCTTGTATATTATACTATTATGCAACATCATATCTGCATTTATGTTTATTGGTATATATATTGTTGTATTATATTATGTGTGTGTATTATTATGGTGTGGTAATGTATTATTGGCCAAAATTATTGGTATAAGTGTGGTTGGTATTACACAATTATGTTTATGTTATCTTATGTGTTATATATAATTCTTGCTATATTGCTTTATATGGTGTTGGCATAATATATTTATCTTTGTGTGTATGGTGTGTGTATATTGATTAATGTAAATATACTGCATATCTTATCTTGCTTATAATTATAGTATTGTATGGTGTTGTGGTATGTGTGTGAATGGTATGGTATGGTATACCTTCATATCTTACCTTATATATACATATACTTATATAATACTATACGTATGCTATTTATAAATTTATATAATATAGTATAATTATTACATGGTATGTGTAGCATGTATTGTGTAATTTTACACTATATATACATCTTTTATGGAATATAGCATTACTACCCTTATATTATAGTATAGTATGTGTATATAAAATAGTATAGTGTTGTGTATGCACCATATTATACAACACTTCTTATAATATAATACACTTCTGTAGTGTATGGTATAGTATAATATAGTACAAGTAGAGTATAGTATATATATGTCTTCTTATAGTGTACTTTAAATCATGATCAGATTTTATATACTATATTATGTATATAAAAAACCTTAAATTTAAAATTTTATAATTAGAGCCCAAACACGTAACCATTAAGGGGTTATTTGGTTGGAATCAAAAGTAAAATAAATACATGAGTTTTGAATTTTTAGTTTGTACTTGTAAAAAATAAATTTTAAAGTAATGATTTGGAATTCATTTAGATAGTTATATTTTGGTGTATTTGATTTGAGCAATTTAATCTGTAATATAGTATTATCGTTATCGATGTCAAAACTTTCTTTAAAATCTTGAAATATTTTACATTGCATTTTTTTAATAAATAAAAGATAAACTAATAAATTTATAAAATTCTCAATCAAATAACTTAAAGTAATCCAAACATATTATATTCTTTCTACATTGTATTCCTTTTTTAAGGCAACTAAACAGTCCCGAAATTAAAATGTTTTGCATAAGTGAAAATTCTTTTCTTGATTAGTATTTTTTTTTCATTTAAATTAAATAAATAGTTGAATTTCAAAAAGATAAACCAACAGCGCCATGATTGAATGGATTTAAATTCAGATAAATTTAATGGTTTCTTATGAGGTATGGTTAGATGTTTTTTAGATAATTATAATATTTAAATAATAACTTGATATATTAAATGTGAAATGTTAAGTTTAACATTATTTTACTTTAAAATAGGATGAACTTAAAAAGATTAAAAAAAGTTTTGATTTGCTTTCTTATCATTTCTCTAAACCATCAAATAATTAATAACTGTATGTGAGTAAATTTGCCATTATTTAGCGATGACATTAAAATATATTTTAAATACTATTTATAAAATTATTATTGAAAATTATCAGAAAATTTAAATTATTGTTATCATCTATTTAATGATATTATAACATTTTTATAGATGCAATGAAAGAACTCTTTAATGGATACTTCAAAGTAATAACTTATTAAAAAAAATAGGATTTACATACATTTAAAAAAATATATACTTCAGACAGGAATAATGTACCGTTTAGATCTTAATTTTTATAAATCATAAAGCATAATTCATTTTTAAATATTTCACTTCCTATGTGCATAATTTAAGATATAATATATGAACTGTTTATGAAATGCTAAAACAAAATCTTAACTACCCAAACATTTCGGCCTTGTTTGGAATCCAATTTTGTTTTATATTTTATAAGTTTATTTTTAAGAAACAGAAAAAAAAAGTTCGTTCATCTCTTTTTATTATTTTATTTTTCTATTTTTAAACAAATTTGTTTTTTGTTTTCAAAAATATTAAAAATATGTCAAATCTGTTTTTTTCTTTATTTTTAAAACATCCCGTCATATTTTTCAGATTTTTAAGATATTAGATTTTATTTTTTATTATTATATTATATAATAATGTTAATTTTAATTGATTTAATTTAACAAAATGTATCTTGAATGCAGAATAATAATAAATTAATTTTAATATATCATATATATATATATATATATATATATATATATATATATATAAATTATTATTAATAATAATAATAATAATAATGATAATAATAATAATAGTTTAACTTACTTGATCAATAATTATTATTAAAATATATTTATATCTTTTCATAAATTTTATATTTCTCATAGAATTTAAATATATACTTAATTATTTTACATTTAATATTTATGCATCAATTCCTATAAATATATTTCTTTTACATTTTACATTTAAAATACATTAATGTACTTTATCTTATAAGTAGATATTTTTTTAGCATCGATAATCAAAATAATATTACTCAAATCGTGTGATATCGCATTTATAGCTTGTTTGATAAATTTTTATATTTTGAATTTTTTAAGTGATTCTTTATGAGCATTATTCATTATTATTTTGATGATTATTTAAATCTAATTTGTGTCACTTTCAACAATTATCGTCATTACATTTGATCCTATTTAAGCAATAAAACAAATATATCAAATCCATCATCGTCATTTGATAAAATATTTTTTTGCTTTATGTTAAAATAAAAAATATCAAACATATTATTATTTTATTTTAAAATTATAAAAATATATATATATAAAGTAGTCCCAAATAATCTCTTAGAGTGTAATAATTAATTTATTATTTTTTTTCCATTAAAAATTTTAAAAAATAAATAAATATATATATTTTTTATTTTTTTTTTTTAAAACTAAAATTCATAAAATATCAAATATATTTTTTTTTTCACATAAAACAAAATAAAATAAAAAATTGTAAACAAAAATAAAAAAATAAAAATAAAAATGATCCCAAACACCCTTCACTTTTTTATGAATTCAATTTAAGTCACAATGCATTAAAATTCTGAAATTGTCAATACACTAATAACCCGCATTTATAAGTTCTATAAAATACTTTGGCATTTTATTTACTCAATTCAATTCAAGCAACAATGTATGAGCTATTTAAAAAATTATATACATATAAAACCTTTTACTTCAATTTTTATGTGTAATTTAAGTCCCACTGTCTGAGTTTTTTTTTTTTTAAATAATATATATACTAACAAAACTAAGTACTTAACTTTCTATTAGTTATTTAGTTTAAGCCATGACATGAGAAAAAATTATGTACTAGTGATTAAACCAATAAAATTTCAAATATCTAAAAAGGTTTCTTCAAGAATTTTATTTTTTTATAAAATGCCTACCAAAATAATTCACTTTTTTAAAGCTTAATTTAAGTCCCAATATAAGAGATATTTTAAGTATATATATATAAAATCATAACTAAATACTCCACTTTTTATGTACTTAATTTAAATTACAATGTATGAGGTATTTAAACAAAAAATAAATTTATCAACAAAATTTTAAGCACCTAAAAGCATGTAAATTATTAATATGTTAATTTAATTTAATATATTAAAAAAGATGAAATGAAATGATGAATACACCAATAAAATCTCCTAAGTCTATAAATAAGCAGTTAAAAAAATTATGTTTCTATAAAAAAAAATCTAACAAAGTACTACATTTTTTTGTTCTTAATTTAAGTATCAACATATAAATAATTTAAGAAACAAAATAAAATACACATTTATATGCATAATTAAAGTCACAATGTAATAGTAATTTTCAGAATGATATATATACACACATAAAAATCTAGTTAGTTACTTCACTTTTTTATGTGCATAATTTAAGTCACAATATAAGAGTGATTTAAGGAATGATTATATAACAACAAAACTATAAACTCCAACTAGTTGTTTGTTGCGAGGCAAGGGTTGTTTAGAGTGATTAAATAAAGATCTAAATAGTGTTTTTTAATTTTTTTGGAGGATTTACATACATACTACACAATTCTTATATATTTATATATCTAACACTAATCTTCAATATTAAAAATATCATTTTATTCATTTTTTAAAAATAAAATGTTACTTTTTTATGTATAGAAAAGTACTAGATATTAAATATCTAACTTTAGATGTTAGATATATAAATACATAAGAATTATGTGCTATGTATGTAAATCCCCCTTGTCTTTTTTCGTGACTTCTCGTGTAACCTGACAGCACCCTTTCATTCGTGCGTGAGAAGGCTAGGGTTCGCTTCCAAGTGAGGATTGCATTTTCCTAGTTTCGCCTCCGCTGCCCTCGGCAACTCCTTCGTCGTCTTCATCTACGGCTCCACTTGCAAGGATCGTGACTCGTGAGGCAACGCCCCTTCACCGACCTTACCTTAGCCGGCTACATCCGCACCTCTATTTCAAGTCAAAAAATAAAGCTTGCAGGCAGCAAAAGTTTCTAGCCTTCTTCTATTTGCCGGGTAATCATTTTCCTACCTCCTCAAATCCCTACACAATGTGTTTATGTGGCAATTTATACTGAAACTGCATCTTCCATATGCTGCTATTCTCAAGGGAACAATTTCCATCATTTGTATGAACAAGTCTCATACAATTTTATTAGATCCATCTTGCTACTTGTTTTTATTACATTATATAGCATTACATATGCTGAAATCAAGTTTTGCATTAGCTGAAGCCTGAAATAAATTTTTCAGTGGCTAAAATCCCATATTTGTGAAACTGATTTGCTGAAAATTGCATAATTCCGCATTGTTGAAATTAAAGTTTTTGCATTTATTATACTAATCTTTCATCT
Source organism: Cymbidium sinense (assembly GCA_021442155.1). NCBI lineage: Eukaryota > Viridiplantae > Streptophyta > Magnoliopsida > Asparagales > Orchidaceae > Cymbidium > Cymbidium sinense. Next base: position 10,739,781 of record CM038230.1, read on the forward strand.
GCTGAAATTAAAATTTCTAATTTGATAAAATTATATATGTGCTAAAATTAAATTTTCATTTATTAAATCTACTTTATTCATTAGATAAATGTAACTGTGCTGAAATTAGTTCGCTCTTTTTTAGATTGAAAAATGATAAAATATATTTTTTATTTACTGATTTTGCAATATATTATTACATATAAAAATGGATCTAGTAAAACACAGATTGATTATTTTCTAATAAGAAAAATAGATCGTTTAGATTGTAAAGATTGTAAGATCATTCTAAGTGAAAATTTAAGTCAAACATCGACTGTTACTTTTAGATTTTAAGATTAAAAGATTGTAAGAGAAAAAATAAATCAAATTATTATCTTAGATTAGATGGGGATACTTAAAGAACATAAATAAAATATTTTTAAGAAAATTACAAAGAGATTATAATTTGGAATGTTCATGGAAATTAATGTTATGGAAAAAAATAACAAAATTAAAAGCAGTTCTAAATAAAGTCTTGAAGAATCAAGAGAAAAACTTTTAATAAAAAAATAGTTGAGGAATGAATGTGAAAAGATAAAGAAGTAAGAAGTATTGTTATAAAATTTGATTTAGATGTAAAACTTCGAGAATTGGGAAAGATATAAAGGACAGAGATTCTAAGAAAGAATATATGACGAAAAAAAATTTAACTTTTAGTGATTTATACAATAGATCGAAAGAAGGTGAAAAATGTATGTATAAGTTAGCCAACTAAAGAGATAGGGGAAGTAAAGACATATGTCAAGTGATGTATATTAAGGATGAAAATAATAAAATATTTTTCTTAAAAAAGGATATTGAAAATAAATGGATGAGATATTTTGATAAACTTTTTAATGAATGATCTGAACGTACGATTGATTTTAGCAACCTTAATACCCTAACCAAAAATAGAAAATTTCATTTTTATCGTCGTATTAGTAAATCTGAAGTTAGAGAAACTTTAAGGAAAATGAAATGTGAAAAAATAACCTGATAATATTCAATAAAAGTGTGGAAATATTCAGGAGATCAAGGAATTTCTTGGCTTACAAATCTTTTTAATATTATTTTTAAGACTAAAAGATGTCAGTGGAGAAAGTGTTGGTTCCTATATTTAAGAATAAAGGTGATGCACAAGAGTGTGCAAATTAGAGGAATTAAGTTAATGTGTCATACATTAAAGAGAGTAATTGCATAAGTTACGATGTGATATAAAGTTTCTCACAATCAATTTGGTTTCATGCTGGTAGATCTACTATTTATACATTTGTTAAGAGGTTTGATGGAGAAGCATAGAGAAAGTAAGAAGGATCTACATATGATATTTATTGATTTAGAGAAAGCTTATGATAAAGTTTCAAGAGTTGTTCTTTGGAGAGCTCTAGAACAAAAAATGAGTTAATATTGGTTATATTCAAGTCATTAAGGATTTGTATACTGAAGCTTGTGTCCAAACACAAGGAGGATTGACAAAATATTTTTCTATTTCAGTTGGATTACATCAAGGATCAGCTTTAAGCTCTTATCTTTTTACTTTAGTTATGGATGTTCTTACTAGACATTTACAGGAAGATGTACCTTGGTGTATATGCTTTTTGCTGATGACATTCTTCTTGTTGATAAGACTAGAGAGGGAGTCCAAGAGAAACTTGAATTATGGAAGTCAACTTTAGAGTCTAAAGGTTTTCGTTTAAGTAGATCTAAAGCGAATATATGGAGTGTAATTTTAGTTGTAGAAGTTCGTGACATTAAAGGTGAACAAGTCATTAATAAGAGTGATTTAGATATGTAGGCTCATTGTTCAAAATGATGGTGAAGTAGATGGAGATGTTATTAGTAGAATTCAAGTTGGATGGTTGAAGTGGAGGAATGCATCTAGCCTATTGTGTGATAGAAAAGTTTTTAAACTTAAGAAAAAATTTTATAAGATGGTGGTAAGACCAGAATGACTTATGGGAATGTTGGCCGATAAAAGAGAAGCATAAGACTAAGTTAAGTGTTACAGAGATGAGGATGCTTAGGTGGATGAGTGGCTTTACTCTTAGAGATAGAATGCAAAATGAGTATGTTGGGGAAAAAGTTGGAGTAGCTCCAATGGGAAATAAGATTAGAGAGAGTCGCCTTAGATGGTTTGGCCACATAAAACATTGGCCATCCGATGACTCGGTTAGGAGAGTAGATGCATTAGATTTGTCTTATGTTAAGAAAGGTAGAGGTATACCTAAAAAGACTTGGTTAAGATGTATAAAAAATGATCTTAGTATACTTGAATTAAATGAAAATTAGACACATAATAGGACACAATGGAGACGAAGGATTCATGTAGCTGACCTCACTTAGTGGGATAATGGCTTGTTGTTGTTGTTGTAAACTCTAAATTATTATGGAATTTTAGATATTTGATTATCCCCTAAATTTTTAAGTTTGAAAGTCAACCCCTAATGTTTAAGAGATATAATGATTGTCATGATTGCCTTTCTTCATTTATCAATTTCAAGTCGCTTAATATACCTAGCCTCAATGAAAAAAAAGTATATCCCTAGCACATCAAATCACTTCACAACTCTTAAAGTTACTTAGTTTTCCCTCACTTTATAAAAGAATCTATCTTGACCACCTTAACTCATTTATTAATTTCATTTTATTTAGCTACCCCACCTTTATATTTAACATTATCATCGTGACCACCTCCCCCCTAGCTTGATCAAAATAATATGTCAGTTTATCTTGCTTCTCATGGGTGATTGAAGATTATCTTTGTCCTCATGTTTAATAGAAAGATTATCTTGATCGCCTTTAGATGCTTTCTAACATTAGGTTGGTCATTTTACCACTCTGTATTTAAAAATGAAAGACTTCTAATCACTTTTAATCATTGATCGACTCATGGTCATTCAATCCCTCACTTATATTGAAAAGAAATATTATCATAATTGTTACATATCATATATGTACATACCAAATCTAGACCATTTAGTACATCCCATCTATTTATTTTAGAAAGTAATAATTTGTCTCTTTTGTCAATCAACTTATCTTTAATTGTTTATCGACTTGGTTAGTCCACCTTTAAAAGAAGGCTATTCTAATTGCCACTAATCACTTCGACTTTATGTCATTTATTTTACCTCCTCAATTCTAAAGAAAATTTATCATGATTTTTCTTAATTTTTGTAACTTCGAGGCTTTTTTAGTACTCTCCTTATATTAAAAGTGATAGGATTGTCGTTCACCTCCAATCACCCACCAAATCAAAATTATTTAATGCATTCCTCAATTAATGAGTGAATAATATTTTGACATTCTCCAATTGCCTCCTAACTTCAAGTCATTTGTCCACCCTTTCATACCATAAAAGTAATAATCTTTTATAAGCCTCAAAACTTAATAATGTATTGATTGTAGCAAACATTCTTTATAAATAATAGTAATTTTTCTATAGTACATGACTTAATGATTCATGTATGTCAACTATTGGAGATTCATGTCAATTAATTCAAGATATTCAAGATGAAGCATTTGAAGGATCAAAAACCTAAATGATAATTTTAAGCATTTATTTAAAATTTTAGAAATAATTTATTTAGTGAAGCTTAAAAAACTAACTTGCAATATAAACATATATAGCCTAATTCAAAAAGTAATAAATAATAAATAAATAAAAAAATCAAATCAGTTTAAAATTTTAAAATCACTTTTGATCATCATAAGATCATAACATTTAGATCATAGACATGTACCTCCATAGGTATAAAGTTAAGAATTGTCTTATACATTTATAACAATAGTTAACTTGCTAATATGCTTCTCTCATCTTATTTGTTAATTTCTATTTTGATCTCAATAATTTATCAAATTCATTTTAGATGTCAATAAAATTTAAAAGTATAAAATAGATGATACAGAAATCCATTTTAATATACAATAAAACAATTAATGTAATTATTAATCAATTTTTTTGTTTTAAAATAAATAAAATATATTATAATCTATTAAAGAGAATATATATATATATATATATATATATATATATATATATATATATATATATATATATAAGAGATTTATATATATATCACACAATTATTATATATTTATATATAGATAACACTTCAATTTTCAATATCATATAAACATATCATCATCATTTATTTTTTAAAAGTTAAGTTTTTGAGATCAATTTTGTTGTGTTTTTTATTTTTATTTTTATGTTATTTTTAATAATATGTTTATTTGATATATTTTTATGTGCTTTTATTTTTTATTTTTAAATATAAATAACATTATTTTCAAAAATAATCAAAATATCTAAAAAGAATAATTATCATCAAATATATTTTAATTTGAAACAAAACATAAAAATAATAAAATATAAATATAAATATAAATAAATAAAAAATAAAAGTGAGTCCAAATAATTTTTAAATGTATCTTTTTTTTTTAAATATAAGTCAGCATTAGATAAGTCCAAATAAGCGCTCCTCCCCTAAACCTTAAACTCCATTGTGTCCTGAAGGCGTTCACCGTTTCATGATCAGGAAGAAAAGATCTCGACCAGGCTTCCTCAATATCTACATGTTGAGATAAATGCACGCTCACAAGGCAACATTGTTCACCGATCTTTGCAACTCACATTAGTTCTATTATCCGCAATCTGTTATTATGAGGTGTAAGTAGGAAGCAAATGAATTCTGTTTTTTTTTTTTATGTTTTCTATGGAAGTTGCAGAGGTTTTAGAACCTTTCAATGCTTTCCATGTTTCGTTCCCTGTTTCAATCCGAGTCAATTCACCTTGATGTGCATATGTTCTTTAAAATCTATGAATAGATAATCTTTTTATATATCGCTCATTTTTTTTTAATTTTTATCATTCTGTCGTTGTTATAAGTAGGATACTCTTCTTCCAAGTTCAGAGTTTTTATTTCATTATGATGACCACAATCTTATTCCTCTTCCTCTGTTGGCTTCCACATAGCCTTACCTTTTCTGGCCCTTCTCGTCGTCCCCTCCTCATACGGATGACAACCCCAGGGCTTCATTGAAGAAGAATCAAAAGTTAGTTTCTCATAGACTCGATGACGGGTCATGAAGCTTTTGGAGAAGGCAAGAGAAAGCTTGAACGCCCAACACTCGCACGAGCTTACGTATCTCTAGTTGTTGGAGATAGCCTCGAACGAAAGAAAGGCATGGATGCTCAACGCTTTCAATTGGATTCAGAGCGGCTTCCCATCTTGTGATGATCAGCGATGATGAGGTGCCTTAAGAAACTAGATGATGCTACAAAGTATTTCTTGAGTTTTATCAGACCAACTCCATCGCTACCAACTACGCTTAAGTCCCTTTTTTTAATTGATCTTTTTTTGAATCGCTTTTAGCGAATTATTCTCTCTTGACGATGCAAGACAACAGAGACTTGTCAATGACTTTTGCCATCACGGAGGATAAATTGGACATAGTGAAGAAAGATCAAGAGTTGCGTGATTCTATTAAGATACATGATTCCTTGACTTGGTGGAGTTTGATCCAGAATTTAGATCCGAGGCGTGAAAGATCAAATTCACGACGCTCTAAATAACTCGGCAATATTTGAACAATCGAAGGACATTTCAAAGATCGAGTGAGGATCACATGTGAGATGAAAGAGAGGCTCGAAGTGGGATAACTCGCTTGTGAGTCCTACAAGAATTTGGGAGATGATATGAAGAAACTCAAGAACGCTTAGATATTGTGAGAGATAAGAAGGGTTGGGCAATGGCTTCAGATGCAACCTTCAAATCACGATATCATGCTATATGATTGTGTGTCGGAGAAACGAAGAAGTTGATGGCGGCCGCCCTGCGACTAGATTTTCTCACAACATTCCAATCTAGAGCTCAAGAAAGCCGAATCAAAATTTATTTTTTATCTTGTTTTTTAAAAATTTTATGTTTTTGTATGATTCAAGCAGAGGTTTAATTTATGCTTGAAATCATTAAAATTTGAAGGATAATCTCAAAAAATTAGCGTTTGGACACAAAGAAGGAAGAACATCGAGCGGATCGGATCCAATGCGGCTCATAGTTGATCCAAAATTCACAAATTCCATACTTATCTGTTTGTTAATCTTTTAAAAAAATTTTAAATTTTTTATATGTTTAAGCAAAAAATGTTATGAATTCATTTGATAAAATAGTTATTAATCTACATTATTTTTTGCTTGATGACTTATTATAAGTTTATATTTTACTGAATTGCGAAAAAAAAAACTTAATATAAATTTAATTAAGATAAGAAATTTCTTATTTTCTTAAACAATAATTATTTTATAAGAAACTCTTCTTTTGATATTAGTCTTTGATCATGAACTTTTAACGAAAAGAGTTTGAAGCGCAGAAATATTTTACCGCTTGAAATGCTCTTCCTCCTCCAGAATGCTCTTCTATTTGAATCCCGCATAATTAAAGCATTCTTCTACTCTTGTGTGGTCTTTCTCTCACATACTCACCATGAGACCTTCTAAGATCGAGCTCGTCTCTACTTAGGTGAACTCTTCTTTTCAAAACCAATTAATATATGATCCCTCTCTAATACAAATCCGTTTCACTCAAATTCATTCAGTGTCTCGATCACGTTTATACTGAAATTGATTATTAAATACAGTCTATCAACTCCAATCAGACTGGGTAATGTCCAAAGTATGGATGATCTTCATTCTGCTTTCGCTCTACTCATCCTTCATTCCATCTTTACTTACAGGTAGACCCCTAATGCTTGTTTGAGCCTTTTACTACAACCTCATAAAAACCATAATTCGATGCGACTTATGGGGATTATGAGGTTTTAAATTATCAATTCGAACTTCTACTTGAAAGGTTCGCATGGAGCGAACTCGGGCATGAGCTAGTTTTCTTAGCTTTCATTATGAGTTATGTCTCTTTCGTATATCGTAGAATTGATGAAAGCTTTCCTTGTGATAGGGTTTGAGTACTCTTGGCGATGAGCAAACGAAGGGATATTCATGGATCGAGGAATTACGAAGATGGATACGTTGATCCTAACTACGCTGGAAGAAATCGAGAATTCCATCATGACGAAAACGCGTGTAGAAGATACAATCTTCATGAGTAGATTTTAAGCGCCATAGGATTTCAAGCTTTTGAACGAAAGAAAATAAATGCAGAACCGATTTTTACGTTTGATTGTGATCGTTACAAAGTTATTTAGTTATAATATCTAAACCTTTATCTTTTCAGTTCTTGTAGCTTGACTTGTTATTATGATCCAAAGTCTGAAAGATATACTTTTGAGATGTTTGAGATCAATTTTATTTTATATTTTATATTTTTATTTTTTAATTAGTTTTAAAAATATATTTATATAATATATATTTTATTTTATAAAATAAATAATATTATTTATAAAAATATTTAAAATAACTTTTAAATATTTTGAAATATTTTAAAGCTAATAATTATTATTAAATATATCTTATTTTGAAATAAAATATAAATTAAAAAAATAAGAGTGAGCTTAAATATACTCTTAACAAATTTGGAGCATTCCACATATACTATATAATTCTTATATATTTATATATATAATTTTTAAATCTTAATATTGATATAAATAACAATTAAATATTTAATATTACATTTATTAATGCTTTCTTTTGCTAAATGAAATAAGTTTTTTCATGCATAAAAAAATGTTAAATGTATAAGAATTATATGATATGCATTTAAATCTTTTAAATTTATATTTAAACTATTTAATTAAAAAAGAAAATTCACTTCAAATTTATATATTTTAAAGTTTAAAACACCATTTAAATAGTCAAATTAATTAAAGAACTTTCAATCAATCTAGATCTTGAATAAGTTAATAACATTGAAAAGAAGCATTGGGATCTTAACAACGTCTCTCTTAAACTGAACTGTTCATTTATATAAAATTCTTTTATTTATATAAATAAATATTTTTTAAAATGCTTATCATATAAATGAACAATAACAAATATTAGCCAGCTTATTCATGTATTCATATGTATTTTATTAATATTTATACTTTATTTATAAAATATATTTAAAACCTATAAATTTAATTCTAACTAGTAATAAAGCTATATATGTCTACATCATTAATACAAATATATTGTTAATAAAATATAAAATAATTAAATTTAAATAATAAAAAATATATTAAGATATCCTAATAAATAAATGACAAGATATATTTCTATGCATTTAAATCTATTTCATGATGCGTGCAATATTTATTATCTATGTGTCATAATTATCTTAAAATAGATATATAAATCGTAAGACTCATCATAATAATAATTTTATTCAAATATTCTTAAATTAAAATTTTATTGTGACTTGAACTTGACAATAAAAAGGCCTAAAAAAGTTTCAAATTCATATCAAGCTCTTACTCAATAATAATTGTTGCGTCTGAAAATCGTTAGAATAATTCACGCCTCTTATGAATCCAACACACACACATATATTTGAAGAGTGAATAATAAATTTCATGATTTTTTATGTGGAAAAACTCCAAAAAAAGGGGGAAAACCACGGGCCTAGCATACTAAAAATCTTTCACTATATATCTGTTTCGGAGTATAAAGTTTAAGTTTTCCCGGTAACGGGATTACATAATTATATATAAGAAAGTCTGAAAATGAAAATCTCAGAATCAAGTAATAATATTTATACAATAGTGGTTAACAATTGTTCGTTAGCTGGTTACAATGAACTCGGCAGTCGCGATGGCGACGTTGATGGTGATGACCGGCGGAGATGACCCGTAACGATAGTTGGCGATGGTGACCAATGATGATGGTCGACGCGATGATCGATGGTGGTGGTCGAAGCGGGCCGGCGATGTTCAACAGCGACCGACAACGGGTCGCGGTGATGACCGCGACAGTGGTTGATGACGACGATGATCGATGATAGTAAGCGCCGGGCGAGGCGATTATCGGCAGCGGTGGCCGACGGCGGGCGGATCGGTGATAGCATGCCGACGATGGTGGTGGCGATGACGGCCGTGTTACCGATGTGGTCGAGCTGATGGTCAACGGCCGACGGCAGTCGAAACCGCCGAGTGGCACAATGGAGAATCTTGCCTGAGCTCTCTTTCTCTTTAGCTGGCTCCTCGTAAAGAATGAGAGGCTATTTATAAATTAGAGGAATGACGTTTCTGTAAATACATGCAAAATACAAACTACTCCATCGGACGGCTCGAAATGATTCCCTTGATCATCTGATATATTTTAAATATTTAAATGCTCAAATAAGTCAGAATCAAGGGATCTTGGGCTTGTTAGATCCGACTCGTCAATATGTTCGATTTGATCATAAACACTCTATATTTATGAACTATTTAGGGATTTAACTGATATCCCAAAGTTTTCAATGATATTTTAAGTGTTATTTAGTTTGACTTAGGATCGATTACTTTCGACATCAAAATTGTTTTGACTTAGCATTTTAATGTCATTATTTTTATTTTTAGATGACATTATCTCTGTCATCCAAAAATATATGTCAAATAATTAAAAATAATAAATTTTTCAATGAAATTTGCGGGTTCATTAACTTTTGCGTCTCATATTATTCGAGAGAATAGATCTTCGAGCAAAATTATAATATGATGCATGGGTGATGAAAAGGCCTGGGCCAAGGCTCGCTGGACGCTTGTATCATGACATACATGCTTAGTAAGCCTACTTGTCTGAATAATCTATGCTTAGGGATTTAAAATAACACTTGCAAACAAACTAATTAAACCTATGAAATTATTTTGATAGCTCAAGTCTAAAATATTAAACCACAAAATAAAAAAATTAATACATCATAAACAAAATAACATCCTATCCGAAGCGTTGAGTTGATGGCTTAATAGTTTAGTGTGTGAAGTTGTAGAGGATACATTAGGCTTGTATGGGTTAAAGTTTTATTTAAGTTTAGGCTTTAATATATTTATCATTAGGTGATTTTTATTTATGTTATTAATATTTGTGAAATGAATTTTAAGTTTTGATTTAATTTGGGTTAAAATTAGATTTAAGATTTTAAAGTGTATGAAGAGTAGTAGACCCCACTTGATGATGAAGTTTTCTCTACCTTTCACGCTATCTTAATAGAATAGACATCTCACCAACAGATAATAAGCTATGCTTAAGACTCTAAACAATATGAATTTTATTTGTTTTAAATAATTAGGATGTTTTATTTTGATTATTGTTAAATTATATATTCTCATTATATTTAACTTTTATTTTAATGTTCGAATGACTTTCTAACTTCATAGGATCAATTCCTAAAGTTAATGGCACCCTCCAAAATATTCATATACTTTTGAAATTATTTGGGATTAATTTAGATTTTTGTGTATTTTTACATATTTAATTTGGATTATTTTACTAAAGTACTTAAAATATTGATTAATTACTCATAATTTTAACTTTCTTTAATCTTGAATACTAATTAAGTTTGATAAGAATCCATTTTTTGTTTTAAGGGTTTTAATTTGATTGAATTTTGAATTCCTTAAACATGGACTATTAATTAACTTGAGTAAGCTTAATTAAAGATTGAATGAGCTTAAATATATGATTAATTATCTTTGATTAAGTTCAATGAATTAATAAATTCATATTTTATCTATTAAAGTGTTTTAAACATAATTTATTTATTTTCATGACTTTTGTAATTTGATAATCAATTATTAATCTTTAATCCTTATTTGAGGCTTAAGCTCTAATGATTAATCATAGACATAAGCAACTTCTTTGAAAAATTCACCATTGTGGGGAATACTCTTAAGAATATTTTTTAAAAGTTTAACCTCAATTAGACATGTATTTTGTCATTAATTTTACTAATTAAGTTTTTTAAATTTCTTAATTAATCTTTAATCACTTGATAAAATTTAGAGATTTTATTTTAGGGGTTGTTTATTTGCTTGAAAAAAAATGTACAGTGTAAAATAAATACAATGTAAAAAATGCAGTGTATTTTGATTACTTTAATTTATTTGATTGGAAACTCTATAAATACATGAATTTCTTTTTTTTTTTTATAAAATAAATGTAATATAAAATATTTTTGAGATTTGATACGGCGGCAAGTCGACAACCTACAGGTGGCGAGCGGCAAGCTAGTGGTGGCGAGACCACGGACACGTGGCGATAAAAGAATTATTGGTGTATTTGAAATTTATCAAATCAGATGAATTTCAAATACATCAAAAATAACAGCTCTAATGCATTTCAAATACACTACAAATATATTGAAATTTTACTTTGCACCATACCAACCACTCAAAAAGTTAGATTTCCTACATTCGATTTATTTTACACTCTAAATATATACAACCAAACAACCACTTAATACTATTTTTCTCTGAATATTGAATTCAGATAGAGTTTGTTCATAATTTTTAGTTAAGTATTTGATCTATAATGATTTATTAGAATTTTCTTTAAATTTTTTTATTAAATCAATTAATTTAGGCTATTTAAAAGCTAAGTTTAATGATTTTATAATTTAATTAGAATTAGAGATTCAAAATATTTTGTTTAAGTTACTCTCTATTAGACAAGATGTTTTAAGCCATTTGGTGTCATTTTTATAATTTTTATTAATTTAAATTAATTAATTAATTAATTTTTAAATATACCTTAAAATTTAATAACTTTTAATCTAGTATTCAAATTGTTTTAAAATTTTTATGGGGTATGAGTAATGATTTAATTATCATACTATAAAAATTTCAAGCTGATTGGATATGTACTTTATGAATAATTAAAAAATTAATTTTGAATTAAACTCCATTATTCTAAAAAATATTAGTAAAAATTAAAATTTTTAACATTTATTATATTTCTTTCTGAATGTTAAATATAGAGAGTGATTATTTGCATTTTGTTGGCTCAGCGGAGATTTTCATGAATTTTGAAAATTTTGGTCTACATAAGTTCATTAATTAAGATTTAATTAATCCTAATTAAATAATTTTATGATTTAATTATCGCTAAAGGCTCTTATTAAATTTCTTAAGTTCACTATTAATAATGTAAGTGTTTTGTACAAATTAATGATATTTTCATAGCTGTTAGAATTTAAAATTAATTATTTGATTAAATTTCTCTAAGATGATTTTAAAATTAATAACTTTTGTTCTATACATCAAAATGAATTGAATTTTTTATGGGGACTAGAAATGATGTTATAATCATACCTTAGAAACTTCAAGCTAATTAATTTTGTATTTTAAGAATAACTTGGAAGCTTTAATTTTAGATTAAAATTGAATTACTCTTAAAATATATAATAAAAATTAATGATTTTAAGTTCATTAGTCTCAAGATATTGTTTCCAAAGAGGGGTGGTTATTTATAATTTTTAAGGGCTTAATTTTTAAATTAGTCCTAATTAAAAACGTAATTAGCTAATTAATCCGCTTAAAAAAATTTAATAATTAGCTAATGGCATTTGACCTGACTCATAAATATTTTTTTTTTTAAAAAAAATCAATTGGCTTAGGGAACTTCTTCCTCTCTCTCTCTCTCTCTCTCCATTTAAATTATATAAATATTTTTAAATTATATAAATAATTTAAAAATATTTAAAATATATAAATAAATAATTAGTTATTTATATATATATATATATATATATATATTTATTTAATTAGTTATTTTTTTATTTAAAAATATTTATTTATTTAAAATATATAATTAGTTAAATAAATAAATAAATAAATTTTAAATTATATAAATATTTAGTTATTTATATATTTATATATTTATTTATTATATATTTATTCCTTTTTTATTTATTTATTAAAAATTATTTATTTATTTATATTTTTATATTTTTTGTTATTATTATTATTATAGACTTGTATAAATATATATATATATATATATATATAATTAAAATATTTTATAAAAATTATTTTTAAATTATATAATTTTAATATATAAATAACTAAATATATTATAAATATATAAATAACTAAATATTTATATAATTTAAATTTTTTATTTATTTATTTAACTAATTATATATTTTAAATAAATAAATATTTTAAATAAATAAATAAAAAAATAATTAAATAAATAAATATATTTATAAATAACTAATTATTTATTTATATATTTTAAATATTTTAAAATTATTTATATAACTTAAAAATATTTATATAATTTAAATATATAAATAACTATATAAATATATATATATATATATATATATATATATATATATATATATATATATATAATTACTTTATTTATATAATTTGTAAAATATTTTTATAATTTATTTTGTTTCTTTATTTATTTATTAAAAATTATTTATTTATATATTTTAAATATTTTTAAATTATATATTAACAAAAATTAATAAAAATTATATATGTTAAATAATTATATTAATTAATAAAAAAATTATTAAATAAATTTATGAATTTATATATATAAAAAATATTTTAAATTATATATTTAATTATATATATATAAATAAATAAATTAATAACTAAATAAATAAATATTTAGTTATTAAATATTTTATTAAAAGTATTTTTTAAATTATATATTTTAAATATTTTAAATAATTATATTAATTAAAAAAAATTAATGGCTCTCTCTCTCTCTCTCTCTCTCTCTCTCTCTCAAAATCACGGAAAAAAAATTTTAAATTGCATTAAAGTGTCAAACAGCAATTTTATTTTCATAAAAAAATTTTTTCAAACACAATTATGATTAACATTATGCCTATTTTAAAATTTTTCCTTATTAATATGAAATCAAAAGAATTCAAATCAATTAAAATCAAGTCTTTCCAAAATTAATTAAAAAGTGTGCCTGTAATTTTATAATAAAATTATGTTTATATGCAGATTAAGAGAAATCACCATTTTAAAAGAAAGAGAGTTTCAATAATTATCGAGTTGAACCCATGACGTATTAATATTTAAATTATTAAAATAATTTAGATGATAAAATAACTAATTAAATAAATATATATATATATATAAATAACTAATTATTTATTTATATATTTTAAATATTTTTAAATTATTTATATAACTTAAAAATATTTATATAATTTAAATATATAAATAACTAAATAAATTTATAAATATTTACATAACGAAGAGAGAGAGAGAGAGAGAGAGAGAGAGAGAGAGACGTTCCCTGTGCCATTTGATTTTTTTTTAAAAAAATTACTTATGTTTGTGTCAATTTGAAAATTTTGTCAGTCTTATTATTATTTTTAAATTTTTTTTAAGCAGGTTAATTAGCTAATTACATTTTTAATTAGGACTAATTTAAAAATTAAGCCATTTTTAAGTTAGTGGTTATTTTTTATGAATTTTTAAAGTTCTATTTTATTAAAATTTAATTAGCTCTAAGTTGACAATTTTGAGATGTAATTAAATCTAAGAAGTCTAATTAACTTTCTTAGGTTCCCTAGAGTTAACAATGATGTTTTGAACTATTTTGATAAATTTTTGTATTTTCTATAATTTAATATTAATTATTTACTCAAATTTCATCAAAATATTTTAAATATTTGTAACTTTCAATCTAGAGCTCCAAATAGCTTGAAAATTTCATGAGAAATCTATATTAGCATTAGGTTTCTCTCTTAAATATTTTAGCTCAATTGGATTTATATTTTAGGGGTAATTAAAGAAATATTATTTTCATTACAACTCAAATTACTTTCAAATTTTGTGATCAACTTAGAGCTTTTGAGCTCAATGGATTCATCTTTTGAATGTTGAATCCATATAGGAGTTAATTATAATTTTTAGATAAGTATTTTAGTTTTTACAATTTTTTAAAATTTTGGGTTAATTTTAACATTCTTAAAACCACAAAATCCGTAATTACTTGATTATCCCACTCAATGTTGATTGAGCCATACCTTTCATGTGGAGTCATGTGATTGTAATGTATGGATCACGCATGGATGACGTCAATCATGCTGGATTGTTATGGGTAATCCGATCAAAGATCAAATGATCCAAGTTAAAGTCATAATCATTATGTTTTTTAAATGAAATCTAGCATGGATTAATCTTAGTCGTTTACTCCAATCAAGGGGAATGGGTGGCTAGTGGTTGTGTCCCCTAATACTAGCGAGAGGCAAGGTCAGACCCCTTACCAACCCGAAATTCTAGTAATTCATGCTAGAATTTAGCAACTCTTCGCATTAGAATGCTTCAAAAATGAAAGAGCAATAATATTCTATGATTTTGTCCTAGATTCATGCAAGTTTTTTTCACAAAGTACCAACAACTAAGGCTTAGCTACAGTTTGGAAAAATTACTTCATCAGAGCTTACGTCCGACGATTTTCTAGATGTGAAATCATTCATTAGCATGAGATAAAGTGAAATTCCCTTCCTTGTCTCCTTGTGGATTGCTCTAACTTCCAATATCTGTTGTTGCTTGTTGAAGTTTGATTATTTTTTGAGTGTTTTGTATTCAAGAGAGGAAAGAAAAAGCATCGTTTTGTTTCTTAGATATTTGGGGAGTTGTCTAATGCATCTAAAATGATTGAAGGGGTTTGAGAAGATGGTTGGGAGCTTGGACGACCATGCAACCCAATCTCTAGAGGAGATGTGTGGCCGACCATGTGAAATCAAAGCTTAAGGACATACTAATTTCGAGTTAAATTTTCTTTATTGACCCCAATTGGTTTAGTATGACCTTTCTTGAGTTTATTTTGAGTTAGGACTTGAATTGACTTAAGTTGACATAAATTAAATTGGGTTAGGTTAAATTTTCTTTATTGACCCCAATTGAGTTATAATTAAAATAAATTATGTTTAATTGCTCTTTTAAAATATTTTGGATTAATTGATATGGGTTTGATTTGGTTTTAATCCAAGTTAACTTAATTTGACCCAAATTAATCAAATTAGGTGAAATGACCAAATGGGTCATTTTAGACTTTGATTAAGCTTTAACTATGTTTGATGAGTTGTTTAAAGTGTTTGGGATTGATTTGTTATAATTAGTTTGAATTAATTTTGAATTTGGCCCAAGGTGGCCCAATTAGGTCAATTTAGGTTCGTTTGAGTCCATTGGCTAAATAGATCAAATTAGACTCAAACAATGGTTGAATTAAGTTCAATTAACTACTTTTAAGTAAACTAAAGTGTTTAATTTGATTTAATTTTAATTTAATTGAATTTTAGCTCAGTAATATTCATTTAGGTTAAATTTCATCAAATTGGATCCTGATTGGGTATAGATTTGGATCAATCACATTTAATGTATATTTTAAATCTTTGATCAGGTCTAATTTGACTTTGATTCAATACGACTCAAATGAGCCAATTTATATTAAGTGAGCTAATTAACATAATTGGGAGTCAATTGTGTATTAATTTTGGTTCAAATGAGTTCAATTTTAAATTTAATTTGGTTTGATGGGGTTAGATTAACCTAGCATATTTAACTTGATTATGATTTTAGCTTTGGTTCATTTATTTTGATTTTTAGCCTTTGGTCTAATGCTCAATTAATCATTAAGAAGGTGTCATAAGAGTTTAAGTGAGGAAATTCCTAGTCTAGAATTGAACACTAAATGTTAGGAGGAGGATAGATGCCAACCCCATTAAAAATGATGTCAACACAGATAGAGAGGGAGAGAGAGAGCTTACATCAATGGTAGTCGGCAAAAACTATGGAGGAGCAGAAGAACAACGACAATGACGAATGATGCCTTTTCGTGTGCGTAGTGAGCGAAAGCGAGAGATTTGACTAAGAACTTAAATAGGAGCTCTACTTACATGAGTCTTGGAAGGTGGTACTCAAGAGAATGAGAAAAAAACCTAAAATTTTAAATTTTTTTTTAAATATGGTGGGCCAAAGGGGGAATGTGCCCAAGTGCTCCAACAAATTTTAATAATAATTTTTTAAAATTTTTTAATAATATTTAATGCAATTTTGTATGCATTTTAGTCTTCAAAATTTTGAAAATAGATATTTTTGAATTATATTAATTCATCATAATAAATTACAAATAATTGAGTGATACTTTTCAACCCAAATACCCCACATTATGCGCTTTCTTAGACATTGTGACACAGGTTGACATGATTTGAGTTTAATTTGAGTTAAAACTGACCTCCAATTAAAAGTTTTGATCATTTTGATATTTTATAGACCTGCTAGGCTGCTATGCATAATCTCTTATGTTTTGAACTGTTTCTCTCTTACGTTGAAATTGCTTCTGCCGATTGCTTATATAGGTAAAAACGCTTATTATAAGGAAAACTCGAAATACAAAAATATTTGATTGTAGATTAATTGAATTTTTTTAAAAACAATTAAACGATTAATTTATAGTTTATATAAACACCTTTTTTGAAAAAACTTTTTTTTTAATATTATCAATTATCATTTTAAAAAAATTAATTATAAAATATTTATCCAATAAATATTTATTTAGATAATTTGATTATTTATGCAAAATAAACATGTTATAAATATTGTGATTTTATTACAACAAATATATGAATGTGCTATAATTTAGATTTCAATAATTCTAAATTAATAAAACTTATCTCAACTATTATTAATGTCCAAAAGTATAGAAGCCGTTGCATGAGGAACTATGGACCTATAATTTCAAGCTTTAATAAAATTGATAATTTATTAAACTTTTTAATATGCATATCAATTTTATTAATTCTAGTGTTACTCTACTAAAAACTTGAAATTGCGTTGGTGAAATTATAAATAGAAATTATTCAAGAAATATGAGTAGAACACTGATACAATCATTACATATAAATTAATCCTCCATTAATAGCTCATAATTAGAACTAGGTTGTATTTTCATTGACCTCTCTAATTATACCTTTATTCTCAAGTATTATCGATTCTCCAATGAATAATAAATTTATAATCCGATTATAAATTAAGCGTCCTCTTATTATTCAGATTGAATCAACACTTATGAGAACTATTTTTTTCGAAATTTACAAAGAATTGAATGGATTCTATCTTGTAAATTAATATTTCAGGCTACTTTTTTAATTATATTACCAAATATAATTTCATAAATCAAATAACATAATTTCATAAATAGGAGTTCATTTATTTTTCAGGATTAAGATCATTTTATATATGATCATCATGTTGATATAATTTGAACACTATACTATACTATACTATAATAGTATATACAATACACTACACTATTATACAAACTATATTATATTATACTATACTTATATACTACACTATACTATGCCATATTATATTTTAGTGTAGTGTATAATATTGTATAGTATATAGTATATTGTGTATAATATACTATAGTATAATATAGTGTATTACATTAGTGTATACACTATACATAACACTATAGTATATATACTACAATATACACTACTATTACTATTACTATACTATACTATAATATATTATACAATACTACACTATACTATATACTACACTACACTAGTATAGTATAGTATAGTAAAGTATAGTATACATAGTATATAGTATACTATAATGTAGTGTTATAGTAATAGTATAGTACATTAAGATTAGTGGTAGTGTGTAGTATAGCATAGTATAACCATATAATACATACCATACTAATACCACATACACAATGTATACCATACTTATACCATATTATACATCATAGTAATGTATATAGTATATCACAAAACTATACTATATTATATACTATACGATACTACTACTATATTATATATTGCCAATTATAAGAAGAAAGTATCTACCATACTACACCATATAGAGTGTACACTATACCATGTATGTGGTAATAGTGACTATATACCGTATAATACTACAAATTATATGTATAGTGTATGTATAATATAAAGATAAGATAACACTATAATTATATACCATACCATACCATATTATATATTATACTATACCACATACCATACACCATATTATACCATTAATATACACATTGCATATTAATAGTATAGTATGAAAGTGTAGTATGTGTGATATTAAACCATACACATAACATATGCTTACACGCCATACCATAAGCAAAATATATTATGTTATATAGCATACACAACTATACCACATCAACAATATATTAAACCATACTTTATATATAGTATGTAAGATTGTGTATACAACCATAATATACTTATATAATACATACCATACCACATATTAACATTACATTTTATGCCATACATTATATACATTATATATTATTATATTATACACATAACATCATACACCATGTATGGTGTAGTATATATGAATGTAATGTAGTATAGTGCAGTGAAGATGATATCAGAAAGTGTGGTCAAGATAATATTACATTACCATGGTATTGCACCATACCATAGTGTTATATATAATCACTATTTACTACATTAATAATATCTATTTATCATATACCATACTATACTCATACCATTACATAGTGCAGTGTAATATAGCATAGCATATTGTATAGTGTACGTGTATGTATATATGGATATTATATAAATATACTACACACCATCTTACACCGATAATACAGTATAGTAGTTGTAAAGATAGTAGATACATATATAGTATACTTACACATATCCATATATTAATATACATACACTATATATATAATACCATACATGTAAGATATAATGTATATAATATAGCATCATTACATAGATATGCGTAAGATTGTGTATACACCATAGCATACACCACTTTTACATATGCCATTAATAAAGATAGTATATAAAGCATAGTAGTGTTGTGTATACACCATATTATATACAACACTACTATAATATAATACACACACCATACAGTATAGATAAAGGTATATAAAGACAAGTATAGTGTAGTGTACACTACTATAGTATCTTATTATAGTGTACTTTAAATCATGATCAGATTTTATATACTATATTATGTATATAAAAAACCTTAAATTTAAAATTTTATAATTAGAGCCCAAACACGTAACCATTAAGGGGTTATTTGGTTGGAATCAAAAGTAAAATAAATGCATGAGTTTTAGATTTTTTATACTCAGAAATAAAATTTTAAAGTAATGTAATGCATTTGGAATTCACTAGATAGTTATATTTTAGTGTATTTGATTTGAGTGAATTTCAAATACACCAGCTAAAGTAAAGTGTTGTGGTCATTATCGACCGTCACCACTGTTGCTCAAAATCTTCAAAATATTTTACATTACATTTTTTTAATAAATAAAAAAATAAACTAATAAATTTATAAAATTCTCAATCAAATAACTTGAAGTAATCCAAATATATTACATTCTTTCTATATTGTATTCCTTTTTCAGGCAACTAAACAGTCCTGAAATTAAAATATTTTGCAGAAGTGAAAATTCTTTTCTTGATTAGTATTTTTTTTCATTTAAATTAAATAAATAGTTGAATTTCAAAAAGATAAACCAACAGCGCCATGATTGAATGGATTTAAATTCAGATAAATTTAATGGTTTCTTATGAGGCATGGTTAGATGTTTTTTAGATAATTATAATATTTAAATAATAACTTGATATATTAAATGTGAAATGTTAAGTTTAACATTATTTTACTTTAAAATAGGATAAACTTAAAAAGATTAAAAAAAGTTTTGATTTGCTTTCTTATCATTTCTCTAAACCATTAAATAGTTAATAACTGTATGTGAGTAAATTTGTCATTATTTAGCGATGACATTAAAATATATTTTAAATACTATTTATAAAATTATTATTGAAAATTATCAGAAAAATTAAATTATTGTTATCATCTATTTAATGATATTATAACATTTTTATAGATGCAATGAAAGAACTCTTTAATGGATACTTCAAAGTAATAACTTATTAAAAAAATAGGATTTACATACATTTAAAAAAAAATACTTCAGACAGGAATAATGTACCGTTTAGATCTTAATTTTTATAAATCATAAAGCATAATTCATTTTTAAATATTTCACTTCCTATGTGCATAATTTAAGATAAAATATATGAACTATTTATGAAATGCTAGATATATCAACAAAATCTGAACTTCCCAAACATTTCGGCCTTGTTTGGAATCAAATTTTGTTTTATATTTTATAATTTTATTTTTAAGAAACAGAAAAAAAGAGTTTGTTCATCTCTTTTTATTATTTTATTTTTCTATTTTTAAACAAATTTATTTTTTGTTTTCAAAAATATTAAAAATATGTCAAATCTGTTTTTTTTCTTTATTTTTAAAACATCCCGTCATATTTTTCAGATTTTTAAGATATTAGATTTTATTTTATTTTATTATATTATATAATAATGTTAATTTTAATTGATTTAATTTAACAAAATTTATCTTGAATGCAGAATAATAATAGATTAATTTTAATATATATATATATATATATATATATATATATATATATATATTTAAAATATATTAATTTTTGATTGATTCTAATTAAGTTTAACTTGATTATATAACAATAATAATAATAATAATAATAATGATAATAATAATAATAGTTTAACTTACTTGATCAATAATTATTATTAAAATATATTTATATCTTTTCATAAATTTTATATTTCTCATAGAATTTAAATATATACTTAATTATTTTACATTTAATATTTATGCATCAATTCCTATAAATATATTTCTTTTACATTTTCGACATTTAAAATACATTAATGTACTTTGTCTTATAAGTAGATATTTTTTTAGCAACATCAGCGATAATCAAAATAATATTGACTCAAATCGTGTGATATCGCATTTATAGCTTGTTTGATAAATTTTTATATTTTGAATTTTTCTAAGTGATTCTTTTATGAACGAGTATTATTCGTATTTTGATTATTTAAATCTAATTTGTGTGCATCACTTTCAACAATTATCGTCATTACATTTGATCCTATTTAAGCAATAAAACAAATATATAAATCAACATCCATCATCGTCATTTGTATCGCAAA
Organism: Cymbidium sinense; assembly: GCA_021442155.1. Taxonomy (NCBI): domain Eukaryota; kingdom Viridiplantae; phylum Streptophyta; class Magnoliopsida; order Asparagales; family Orchidaceae; genus Cymbidium; species Cymbidium sinense. The sequence goes on from CM038230.1 coordinate 10,761,749, forward strand.
ATATTTTTTTGCTTTATGTTAAAATAAAAAAATATCAAACATATTATTATTTTATTTTAAAATTAAAAAATATTTATATATATAAAGTAGTCCCAAATAATCTCTTAGAGTGTAATAATTAATTTATTATTTTATTTTTTCCATTAAAAAATTTTAAAAATAACAACTAAATATATATATATTTTTTTATTTTTTATTTTTAAAACTAAAAATTCATAAAAATATCAAATATATTTTTATTTTCACATAAAACAAAAATAAAATAAAGACAAAAAATTGTAAACAAAAATAAAAAAATAAAAAATAAAAAATGATCCCAAACACCCCTTCACTTTTTATTATGAATTCAATTTAAGTCACAATGCATTAAAATTTTCTGAAATTGTCAATACACTAATAACCCGCATGCTTATAAGTTCTCTATAAAATACTTTGGCGCTTGAATTTTATTTACTCAATTCAATTCAAGCAACAATGTATGAGCTATTTAAAAAATTATATACATATAAAACCTTTTACTTCAATTTTTATGTGTAATTTAAGTCCCACTGTCTGAGTTTTTTTTTTAAAATAATATATATACTAACAAAACTAAGTACTTAACTTTCTATTAGTTATTTAGTTTAAGCCATGAAATGAGAAAAAATTATGGACTAGTGATTAAACCAATAAAATTTCAAATATCTAAAAAGGTTTCTTCAAGAATTTTATTTTTTTATAAAATGCCTACCAAAATAATTCACTTTTTTAAAGCTTAATTTAAGTCTCAATATAAGAGATATTTTATGTATATATATATATATATATATATATATATATATATATATATATATATATATATATATATATATATATATATATATATATATATATATATATATATATATATTATTTATTTATTTATATATATATAATCATAACTAAATACTCCACTTTTTATGTACTTAATTTAAATTACAATGTATGAGGTATTTAAACAAAAAATAAATTTATCAACAAAATTTTAAGCACCTAACAAAGCATGTAAATAATTAATATGTATTTAATTTAATTCATAATATATTAAAGATCACGAAATGAAATGATGAATACACCAATAAAATCTCCTAAGTCTATAAATAAGCAGGTAAAAAAATTATGTTTCTATAAAAAAAAATCTAACAAAGTACTACATTTTTTTTGTTCTTAATTTAAGTATCAACATATAAATAATTTAAGAAACAAAATAAAATACAAATTTATATGCATAATTAAAGTCACAATGTAATAGTAATTTTCAGAATGATATATATATACACACACAAAATCTTAAAAATCTAGTTAGTTACTTCACTTTTTTATGTGCATAATTTAAGTCACAATATAAGAGTGATTTAAGGAATGATTATATAACAACAAAAATATAAACTCCAACTAGTTGTTTGTTGTGAGGCAAGGGTTGTTTAGAGTGATTAAATAAAGATCTAAATAGTGTTTTTTATTTTTTTTGGAGGATTTACATACATATCACATAATTCTTATGTATTTATATATCTAACATCTAAACTTCAATTTTTACATGTATAGTATACTAATCTTCAATATTAAAAATATCATTTTATTCATTTTTTAAAAGTAAAATGTTACTTTTTTTGTATAGAAAAGTATTAGATAATTAAATATTTAATTTTAGATGTTAGATATATAAATACATAAGAATTGGGTGCTATGTATGTAAATCCCACTTGTCTTTTTTCGTGACTTCTCGTGTAACCTGACACACCCTTTCATTCGTGCGTGAGAAGGCTAGGGTTCGCTTCCAAGTTGCGAGGATCGTGAAGCATTGCTAGCTTCGCCTCCGCTGCCCTCGGCAACTCCTTCGTCGTCTTCATCGACGGCTCCACTTGCAAGGATCGTGACTCGTGAGGCAACACCCCTTCACCGACCTTACCTTAGCCGGCTACATCCGCGCCTCTATTTCAAGTCAAAAAATAAAGCTTTCAGGCAGCAAAAGTTTCTAGCCTTCTTCTATTTGCCGGGTAATCATTTTCCTACCTCCTCAAATCCCTACACAATGTGTTTATGTGGCAATTTATACTGAAACTGCATCTTCCATATGCTGCTATTCTCAATGGAACAATTTCCATCATTTGTGTGAACAAGTCTCTTACAATTTTTTTAGATCCATCTTGCTACTTGTTTTTATTACATTATATAGCATTACATATGCTGAAATCAAGTTTTGCATTAGCTGAAAGCCTAAAATAAATTTTTCAGTGGCTAAAATCCCATATTTGTGAAACTGATTTGCTGAAATTTCATAATTCCGCATTGTTGAAATTAAAGTTTTTGCATTTGTTATATTAATCTTTCATCTGCTAAAATTAAAATTTCTAATTTGATAAAATTATATATGTGCTAAAATTAAATTTTCATTTATTAAATCTACTTTATTCATTAGATAAATTTAGCTGTGCTGAAATTAGTTCGCTCTTTTTTAGATTGAAAAATGATAAAATATATTTTTTATTTACTGATTTTGCAATATATTATTACATATAAAAATGGATCTAGTAAAATACAGATTGATTATTTTCTAATAAGAAAAATAGATCGTTTAGATTGTAAAGATTGTAAGATCATTCTAAGTGAAAATTTAAGTACCCAACATCGATTGTTACTTTTAGATTTTAAGATGAAAGATTGTAAGAAAAATAAATCAAATTATTGTCATAGGATTAGATGAGGATACTTAAAGAACATAAATAAAAATATTTTTAAGAGCAAGCTACAAGAGATTATAATTTGGGATGTTCATAAGGAAGCTAATGTTATGTGGAAAAAAATAACAAGTGAAATTAAGCAAGTTGCTAAATAAAGTGCTTGAAGAATCAAGAGAAAAAGCTTCTTTTAATAAAAATAGTTGGTGATGGAATCAGAGTGTGCAAGAAAAGATAAGAAGTAAGAAGTATTGTTATAAAATTTGATTTAGATATAAAAACTCAGAGAATTGGGAAAGATATAAAGTGGCCTGTAGAGATTTTAAGAAAGCAATATATGACACAAAAAATTTAGCTTTTAGTGATTTATACAGATTAGATACCAAAGAAGGTGAAAAATGTATAAGTTAACCAACCAAAAGAGATAGGGAAGTAAAGGCATAGGTCAAGTGAGGTATATTAAGGATGAAAATAATAAAATATTTTTCTTAGAAAAGGATATTGAAAATAAATGGATGAGATATTTTGATAAACTTTTTAATGAAGGATCTGAACGTACAATTGATTTTAGCAACCTTAATACCCTAACCAAAAATAAAAAATTTCATTTTTATCGTCATATTAGTAAATCTGAAGTTAAAGAAGCTTTAAAGAAAATGAAATGTGAAAAAACAACCTGATAATATACAATAGAAGTGTGAAAATATTTAAGAGATCAAGGAATTTCTTGGCTTACAAATCTTTTTAATATTATTTTTAAGACTAAAAAGATGTCAGATCAGTGGAGTTGGTTCCTATATTTAAGAATAAAGGTGATGCACAAGAGTGTGCAAATTATAGAGGAATTAAGTTAATGTGTCATACATTAAAATTATGGAAGAGAATAATTGTGCATAAGTTACGATGTGATACAAAAGTTTCTCACAATCAATTTGGTTTCATGCCAGGTAGATCTACTATGGATGCTATACATTTGTTAAGAGGTTTGATGGAGAAGCATAGAGAAAGTAAGAAGGATCTACATATGATATTTATTGATTTAGAGAAAGCTTATGATAAAGTTTCAAGAGATGTTCTTTGGAGAGCTCTAGAACAAAAATGAGTTAATATTGGTTATATTCAAGTCATTAAGGATTTGTATACTAGAACTGTTACTTGTGTCCAAACACAAGGAGGATTGATAAAATATTTTTCTATTTCAGTTGGATTACATCAAGGATCGACTTTTTATCTTTTTTTTTTTTTTTTGCTTTAGTTATGGATGTTCTTACTAGGCATTTACAGAAGATGTACCTTGGTGTATGCTTTTCGATGACATTCTTCTTGTTGATAAGACTAGAGAGGGAGTCCAAGAGAAACTTGAATTATGGAGGTCAACTTTAGAGTCTAAAGTTTTCGTTTAAGTAGATCTAAAGCGAATATATGGAGTGTAATTTTAGTTGTAGAAGTTCTAGAGGTAGTGTTGTGACATTAGATGAACAAGTCATTAATAAGAGTGAGCGATTCAGATATTTAGGCTCTATTGTTCAAAATGATGGTGAAATAGATGAAGATGTTATTAGTAGAATTCAAGTTGGATGGTTGAAGTGGAGGAATGCATCTAGCCTATTGTGTGATAGAAATTTCCACTTAAACTTAAGAAAAAATTTTATAAGATGGTGGTAAGACTTGCAATGACTTATGGTGCAGAATGTTGGCCAATAAAAGAGAAGCATAAGACTAAGTGCTACAGAGATGAGGATGCTTAGGTGGATGAGTGGCTTTACTCTTTGAGTTAGAATGAAAAATGAGTATGTTCAGGAAAAAGTTGGAGTAGCTCCAATGGAAAATAAGATTAGAGAGAGTCGCCTTAGATGGTTTGGCCACATAAAGCATTGGCCGTCCGATGACCCGGTTATGAGAGTAGATGCATTAGAATTGCCTTATGTTAAGAAAGGTAGAGGTAGACTTAAAAAGACTTGGTTAAGATGTATAAAAAATGACCTTAGTATACTTGAATTAAATGAAAATTTGACACATAATAGGACACAATGGAGACGAAGGATTCATGTAGCTGACCCCACTTAGTGGGATAATGGCTTGTTGTTGTTGTTGTAAACTCTAAATTATTATGGAATTTTAGATATTTGATTATCCCCTAAATTTTTAAGTTTGAAAGTCAACCCCTAATGTTTAAGAGATATAATGATTGTCATGATTGCCTTTCTTCATTTATCAATTTTATGTCGCTTAATATACCTAGAAAAAAAAAGTATATCCCTAGCACATCAAATCACTTCACTACTCTTAAAGTTACTTAGTTTTCCCTCACTTTATAAAAGAATCTATCTTGGCCACCTTAACTCATTTATTAATTTCATTTTATTTAGCTACCCCACCTTTATATTTAATAGGATCATCGTGACCACCTCCCCCCTAGCTTGATCAAAATAATATGTCAGTTTATCTTGCTTCTCATGGGTGATTGAAGATTATCTTTGTCCTCATGTTTAATAGAAAGATTATCTTGATCGCCTTTAGATGCTTTCTAACATTAGGTTGGTCATTTTACCACTCTGTATTTAAAAAAGAAGACTTCTAATCACTTTTAATCATTGATCGACTCATGGTCATTCAATCCCTCACTTATATTGAAAAGAAATATTATCATAATTGTTACATATCATATATGTACATACCAAATCTAGACCATTTAGTACATCCCATCTATTTATTTTTAGAAAGTAATAATTTGTCTCTTTTTGTCAATCAACTAATCTTTAATTGTTTATCGACTTGGTTAGTCCACCTTTAAAAGAAGGCTATTCTAATTGCCACTAATCACTTGTTGACTTTATGTCATTTATTTTAGCTCCTCAATTCTAAAAAAAATTTATCATGATTTTTTCTTAATTTTTGCGTAACTCGAGGCTTTTTAGTACTCTCCTTATATTAAAAAGTGATTGGATTGTCTCGTTCACCTCCAATCACCCACCAAATCAAGATTATTTAATGCATTCCTCAATTAATGAGTGAATAATATTTTGACATTCTCCAATTGCCTCTAACTTCAAGTCATTTGTCCACCCTTTCATACCATAAAAGTAATAATCTTTTATAAGCCTCAAAACTTAATAATGTATTGATTGTAGCAAACATTCTTTATAAATAGTAGTAATTTTTCTATAATACATGACTTAATGATTCATGTATGTCAACCATTGGAGATTCATGTCAATTAATTCAAGATATTCAAGATGAAGCATTTGAAGGATCAAAACCTAAATGATAATTTTAAGCATTTATTTAAAATTTTAGAAATAATTTATTTAGTGAAGCTTAAAACTAACTTGCAATATAAACATATATAGCCTAATTCAAAAGTAATAAAAATAAATAAATAAAAAAATCAAATCGCAGTTTAAAATTTTAAAATCACTTTTGATCATCATAAGATCATAACATTTAGATCATAGTATGTCATGATACCTCCAAAAGTATAAAGTTAAGAATTGTCTTATACATTTATAACAATAGTTAACTTGCTAATATGCTTCTCTCATCTTATTTGTTAATTTCTATTTTGATATCAGTAATTTATCAAATTCATTTTAGATGTCAATAAAATTTAAAAAGTATAAAATAGTGATACACTGTAAATCCATTTTTAATATACAATAAAACAATTAATGTAATTATTAATCAATTTTTTGTTTTAAAATAATTAAAATATATTATAATCTATTAAAGAGAATATATATATATATATATATATATATATATATATATATATATATATATATATATATATATATATATATATATATATATATATATATATATATATATATATATATATATATAAATAAGAGATTTACATATATATCACACAATTATTATATATTTATATATAGATAACACTTCAATTTTCAATATCATATAAAAATATCATCATTTATTTTTTAAAAGTTAAGAAGTTTTTGAGATCAATTTTGTTGTGTTTTTTATTTTTATTTTTATGTTATTTTTAATAATATGTTTATTTGATATATTTTTATGTGCTTTTATTTTTTATTTTTAAATATAAATAACATTATTTTCAAAAATATCAAAATATCTAAAAAGAATAATTATCATCAAATATATTTTAATTTGAAACAAAACATAAAGATAATAAAATATACATATAAATATAAATAAATAAAAAATAAAAGTGAGTCCAAATAATTTTTAAATGTATCTTTTTTTTTTAAATATAAGTCAGCATTAGATAAGTCCAAATAAGCGCTCCTCCCCAAACCCTAAACTCCATTGTGTCTGGCGTCAGCTTGGGATCAGAAGAAAAGATCTCGACCGCTTCCTCAATATCTCCGGGCTTCCTCAATATCTCCATGTTGAGATAAATGTTACTCACCGAACATTGTTCATCTCTCTCACATTAGTTCTATTATCCAATCTGTTATTATGAGGTGTAAGTAGGAAGCAAATGAATTCGTTTCTTTTTTTTTTTTTTTTTTTTTTTTTTTCTTGTGGAAGTTGCAGAGGTTTTAGAATCTTTCAATGCTTTCCATGTTTCCGTTCTGCTTTTCAATGCGAGTCAATTCAATTGATTGATGTCGTTCTTAAAATCTATGAATAGATAATCTTCTTTTTATATAGCGCGCTCATTTTTGGAATTTTTTGTTATTGTTTGGTCGTTGCAGGTTATAAGTAGGATCCTCTTCCTTCCAAGTTCGCAGCTTTTATTTAATTATGATGAAGCCACCACACCGCTTCGTCGTGCTATTCCTCTTCCTCTGTTTGGCTTCCCACGCCACGAGCCTTACCTTTTCGTGGCCCTTCTCGTCGTCCCCTCCTCATACGGATAGACAACTCAGCGAGGGCTTCATTGAAGAAGAATCGAAAGTTAGTTTCTCCATAGGCAGCCCTGATGACGCCAAGGTCATGAAGCTTTTGGAGAAGGCGAAGAGGAAGCTTGCAACGCCCAACACTTGTCGGCAGAGCTTTACAACCGCCTCTTCTCTCTAGTTGTTCGGAGATAGCCTCCAGTAACGAGAAACAAGAAAGGCTGGCATGGATGCTCAGCGATTGCTTTCAATTGGATTCTGGGAGACACGGCTTTCCATCTTGTGATGACGCTGGGCCGATGATGAGGTGCCTTAAGAAACTATATGATGCAGAACACAAAGTATTTCTTGAGTTTTATCTCGAGACCAACTCCATCTGCTACCAACTACAGTTAAGTCCCTCACTCTTTTAATTGATCAAGTTCTTTTTTGAATCCCTTGTTTTTAGTAGAATTCGCTGTGTTCTCTCTTCAAAAATGATGCCTTCCGGCACAACACAGAGAGACTTGTCAATGACTTGGCGCTGATGGAGGATAAATTGGACATAATTGAAGAAAAATCAGAAGAGTTGTTGCAGGATTCTATTAAGATACTTGATTCCTTGACTTCGGTGGAGTTTCAGATCTGGAATTTAGCAGATGCTTCGAGGAGCATGAAAGATCAAATTCGCGACGTTCTAAATAACTCCGAGGCAATATTTGAACAATCGAAGGACATTTCAGCATCCCAGTTGGAGCTGAGGGATCGACAGGCAGAGATGAAAGAGAGGCTCGAGTCGGGGATGACTCTGCTTCAGGAGTCCTACAATAATTTGGGAGATGATATGAAGAAACTCAAGAATGACGCTTCAGAGATTGACAGGGAGATAAGAAGGGTTGGGGAATCCATGGCTTTCGATGCAAAACCTTCAAATGAATGATAGCGATATCGGATTGGAGAAACATAAGAAGTTGTTGATGGCGTACTGGCAGAATAGATTTTCTCACAACATTCCAATCTAGAGCTCTTGAAGAAAGCCGGTAATCAAAATTTATTTTTTATCTTATTTTTTTTTTAAATTTTATTTTTTTTTGTATGATTCAAGGAGCAAGGTTTCTAGTTTATGCTTGAAATCATTAAAAATTTCGAAGGGATAATCTCAAAAAATTAGCAGAGTTTGGACACAAGCAACAGGAAGAACTACTGAGAAAGCAGGATCAGATCCAACAGGCTCATGACCGGCTGATCCAAAATTCACAGTCCATACTTACTGCACAGGTTTGTTAATCTTTTAAAAAAAATTTAAATTTTTTATAAATTATATGCTTAAGACAAAAATGTCATGAATTCATTTGATAAAATAGTTATTAATCTACATTATTTTTTGCTTGATAACTTATTATAAGTTTATATTTTACTGAATTACGAAAAAAAAACTTAATATAAATTTAATTAAGGTAAGAAATTTCTTATTTTCTTAAACAATAATTATTTTATAAGAAACTCTTCTTTTGATATTAGTATTTGACCATGAACTCTTTAACTTGCAGGAAGAGTTTGAAGCGAAGAATAAAATAGATACAATAGCGGAGCTAAGAAAAGTAGAGAGAAGATGTTGCATAAGACTAACTTACGAGTTCAAGCAGCGCTAAAAGAAGTAGTGCTTTCTTCTCTTATGATATTTCTAGTTACCAAATCAATGTGGAACTCTTTTGAAAAGCTTTCAAAGTAGGGTTTGAGTCATGTAAGAGAGTCTGTTTTTATTCTCCAATACAAAAAATTGAAAAATTTTCTTTGGGGCCTAGCGTCTTTATTATATATCTTTCATTTTTCCTCCTTCTTCACTACATGCCTTTTAAAAAAAAAATAAATAAGAAATGAAACTGCAAGGAAAAAAGTCTCTTTTTTTAGGCCCTTAAGCATCTACGAATTCCAAGTAGAATAAAAATTCTTATCTATGTTTTCCTGAACATAAAGAATGTCTGAAGCATAGTCACTTTCGGAGTGAATGAGTGCAGCAAGGAAAGAAGGGTATAACCTTCCTACATGGCTACATAGTACTAAGAAGTAAGCATGATCAGATCAAAGAAAGAGAACGATATGTTCGCTACTAAGTTCACTTTTATAATAAGAAGTTGATGACCAATAAGCACGAAGCCTATTTCATTGCCATTTCCTTTCCCTTGGTAGAGGTAGAACTATACACTATACTACACTATACATGCTATGCTAATATACTACACTATACTACACTATACCATACACACTATACTATACTATACTATAGTATAAGTATACATATGTATATTTATACTATAGTATAATATAGTATTAGTGTATAGTAATACTACTATACACTACTATACTATACTATACAATATACTTATATATAGTATAGTACAACACTATACTATACTACGGTGTAGTCTATAGTGTGTATACTATATACTAATATAGTGTATATTATATGTACTCTACTACACCATACACTATACTGTATACTACACTATTATAGTATATATATGTATTATATAGTATAGTGGAACATGTTGTATATATAGTGTGGTATATACACTATACCATATTATAATAAACATTAACATACAAATACACACTACGTCATATAAAGTGGCTAGTTATATGTAACGCATATACCATACACAAGTGTAGAGTAGAAGATTAATCATACCATATATTGTAAGTAGTAGTATAAAGATAGTTGCGTATAGTATAAGTAAAATGTATATATACATTATAAGTACCATACCACATACCATAATTATTAACTATAGTATATACATACATTTCACTTCATTACCATCAAACCATAACATACCATAACGACATATGTATAACATAGCAAGATGGCGTATAGTATATAAGTAGTGTAGTATACAGTAATGACAATTCACATAGACATACATTACAACTCACTAACCAACAATAACATACCATACCATACCA